>CM028379.1:90207361-90251668 GCA_013146195.2 Codonopsis lanceolata
ACAGCAACTTAACTTAAATGTAGCGTAACTTAACTTAGCGTCGCTTAACTTAGCGTAGCATTGGCTTAACGTGGCGTGGCAACTTAACTTGGCTTAGTAGTAACTTAAGCTAATGTAACGTACTTCAGCAGCAACTATGGCAGCTTAAGCAACCCAGCAACATTAGCCGCAGCGTGGCAACTTAGCAGCAAACATTGGCTTAGCGTAACTTAAGCAGCACTTACGAAAGCAGCAAGCAACTTAAATGGCGTGGCAACTTAATTTAAACAGCAACGGCGGCTTAGCAACGTAACCAACTGGCAGCAACAGCAGCAACTTGGCATGCTTAGCGGACAGCAGCAGCAGCAACTGGCAACAGCGGCAACTTAGCTTAACGTGGCGTGACAGCAACAGCACAGCGTAGCTTGCGTGGCAGCAGCAAGCAGCAGCGTGGCGTGGCAACGCGTGTGCTTAAGCAAGCTTGGCGGCTTAGCGAAGTGGCGTGGCAACGACATGCAGCTTGCTTAGCTTAAGGTAGCGTGGCAAGCCAACTGGCGTGGCGTGGCAAGCCCCGTAGCAGCGAAGGCAGCAGCAGGCAACAGCAGCAACAAGCAGCAGGCAAGCAGCAGCAGCGTGGCAACTTGGCTGCACATGGCGTGGCAGCAGCAGCAGCGGCAACGCAGCAACAACTTGGCAACATAACTTTGGCGTGGCAACCCAACTTGGCAACAGCAGCAGCGGCAATGTGGCAACAGGCAACAGCAACAGCAGCAACTTGGCAGCAACCTAACCCAGCAACAGCAGCAACTTGGCGTAGCGTGGCAACCCAGCAAGAGCGTAACCAAATGGCATGGCGTGGCAACAGCAACAGCAACTTGGCAAGCGTGGCGTGGCAGCAAACTGGCAGCACGTGGCGTAACAGCAACAACGGGCGTGGCAACTTAGCGGCAAAATAGCGTAACAGCAACTGGCGCGTAGCGTGCTTAGCGAAGCAGCAACAGCCAGCAACAGCAACTTAGCGTAACTTAACTTAGCGTGGCTTGCTTAACTTAAGCGTAAAGTAACCACTTAACTTAAGCGATAGCGTTGGCAACTTAACAGCAACTTAAGCAGCAGCAGCTTGGCAAGCAGCAGCGTAACAATGTAACTTAACAACAACTTAAGCGTAGCGTGGCAAGCAGCAACTTAACTTAGCAACTTGGCAAGCTTAACTAGCTTAGCAACTTGGCGAAATGGTATAATGGAATGCAGATAGACCATTATAACATGAAAACAACAGCTACGCTTATTGGCGAAATGTTATAATAGTACGATGGACCATTATAACTTAAGCGTAACGTAACATAACTTAACTTAACGTAGCGTAGCAACTTAACCAATTTAATATTTGTTTTGAAATTTTTTGTTTTGTAAAATCCCTTTGTATTATATATATATATATATGTATATATATATATATATATATATATATGTATATAATATATATATATATATATATATTATATATATAATATGTATATATATATATAGGAAATATTATAATCATTTTAATGAATGATAATTTTATTATTAAATTATTATTTGAAATGTTAATTTAATAATATAATATCAATAATTAAAATGATTATATTATTTCATATATATATATATATTTATTTATATTTATATATATATATATATATATATATATATATATATATATATATATATATGAATACAAAGGGATTTTACAAAAAACAAATATTTCAAAACATTATTTATTTTAAATTTACAAAGGGATTTTACAAAAACAAATATTTCAAAACAAATATTAATTCTAGTTTAGGATAAGATTTTATCTTATTTGATTTTAAAGTTTCTGAGATAAAAATATTTTTGATTTAATATAAAATATTTTATTATGTAAACATTATCTCAAACTTAAAGATTCTATCAAATCTCCAAATATCATGCTATCTCCTAATATATATATATATATATATATATATATATATATATATATATATATATATATATATATATATATATATATATATATATATATATATATATATATATATATAAGATCAAAAGTTACTAATAAATTTTTAAAAACTAATCTTAAAATTATAGGTAAATACAACCGGATATATTTTTAAACCAGTTATAAAAAATATATTCAATTTCCTACTATTTCAAGTTTTATTTATTTTAAATTTAAGATATAAAGTATTCAGTTGTTAACTATTTTAAATTACTAACTATTCTGATAAATTTAAGAAACTATTAATTTCATTATTTTATTTTATTTTGAAGTAAAATTGAGTTGATCCAGTTGTAGATAGTTAATTAAATTTGAAATTCATATTACCCGTCCATCTTTGTTATAATTTAATAAGATAATAGATTTATTTAATTAAACTGTTTATTTTATATTGCATTAATTATTCATATATTAAATTCAATATTTATCCTATTTTAAATTTGTTCAAAAGATTTTAATTTTTGACGAGTTTGAGATTTTTTTAATTATAAGCAACTTTTGAAAAAAAAAATCTTAAAAAGGGTATAACCTAGTCCCCAAATATTCCAGCAACCCCAAAATCCCGAAAAATTAAAACTCCCTCCACCGCCAACCCAAAATCCCCCAATATTCGTATTACCGCCAACAACAATCTTCCCCCAATATATTATTGAATCCTCACTCTTTCACGCCCAGACCCCGGCCCTTACCCATCTCCTCTCTCATTCTCTCATCGCCCTTCATCTACAAGACCCGGCGATTCCCTTCAAGCCACCGTCCGCCATGCCAGTTGTTGTTACTTCTCTCTCTCTCTCTCTGTTTGGTTCCTCAAGTTCCGCTAACCGATCTCTCTCTCCGACTGAAACTTTGATTCCCTCAGATTCCGACAATTATGACTCAGGATGTCGAGATGAAAGAGAATGAGCTCCCAGCTCCGTCCAATTCCGTCTCCTCTGCCACTCTACAGCGTAAGCAACCACCCCCAAAACCCTAATTTAATCTATTTATTTATCATTAAATTGGGCGAGATTTCGACTCTTTAGTGAAAAATGGAATTGGACACGTGGGTTTTAGATTTGAAGGAGATTGCTTCGCTAATCGCGGGGCTTATACCAAGGAGGTTCGCGGATTGTTAGGGTTTCGTCGACGATTGCCTTGAGGCGTAGGTTGAAGGCTTCGGTTGTGTCTTCGTTCTTGAATTTCGCCCTTGCTGGATCGGATGTGCACGCCAGTGTCTTTGTATTTACCAAGGTAGCTTCTGGGATTCTTTCTTAGTGTTTGTATTTATGATGCATTTTTGCTTTAGTTAAGTCTGAATTTTGATAGTTTGATGAAAATATTATTAACCTGGAAGACATTGTTTGTCTAATTACAGTTTAGAAATTTGTTAATCTCTTGAACTACTTTAAACTTCATGGTGGATAGAACTAACTCATGCTTTATGAATACTTAGTATGAGTGGGTTGGGAGGTAGGTTTCTCGCAAAGGTCGGTTGGGATAGTTCTGGTTGTGAATTGACTTGCAACACAAAATACAGGGAAAACTCACTCTACAAAAATGGAAGTAGAAGGAATTACATGATTGATACTGTTTTTGTAGCAATTTAAGTTTATTCTTCAATGTTGCTTGAATGGTTCACTGTCGTCGGTCCTCTCTGTTTAGAGTGGACTATGCTTGCTCGATTGCATGGTTGTGGTGTATTAGAAGTGTGTTTTGGTCCATAAGATGCCATATAGAATATGAGATTTGGCTCATTTTTGCTTAAGTGGATTATGTTAATAGAAAACTCTAATGCCCTTCATGAGGATATGATGAGCTCCTCATTTTTGCTTAAGTGGCTTACAAGATGCTAATTCATATTGTTTGTCTTGAAATTGTCGAGCTTGGACCCATAAATGTTATATTTGTAGGCTATTTTGTATTGGGTTGTAATTGAATTTCATTCTGAATGTGTGTGACCTGTGAGATGCTAATATCGTACGTACTATTCATTTGATTGATTTTTCTTGAACTACACTGAACTGATGTTCTTTCCACCAGTTAAAGTTACACTACAGTCTTGCATTCAGTGCTGGTATATTGGTATTTTTGTAGTGTGTTTTGGCCAACTATGGAGGCTCGATTGAACATGTTCTTTGAGCGAGTTTCTAGTACTTATAGATTTATTTTTTCCCTTTTGATGATTGAATTTTGTAAGCTATGTTTACATAAGAATGCTTACATCCGTTGGGATTTGTGGTATTTTGATTCGTTGCATTTGAGCCCAACCTTGATAAATATTAATTATTGTTTTTAAAGATGATTGAATATATAAAATCCAGTAAGATGGTGAAAGTGGCTGATCTCTAGTCCTGCATTTCTAAGATTTTTAAACCAGTTATAAAAAATATTTTCAATTTCCTACTATTTCAAGTTTTATTTATTTTAAATTTAAGATATAAAGTATTCAGTTGTTAACTATTTTAAATTACTAACTATTCTAATAAGTTTAAGAAACTATTAATTTCATTATTTTATTTTATTTTGAAGTAAAATTAAGTTGATCCAGTTGTAGATAGTTAATTAAATTTGAAATGCATATTACTCGTCTATCTCTGTTATAATTTAATAAGATAATAGATTTATTTAATTAAATTGTTTATTTTATATTGCATTAATTATGCATATTCTGTTTTTTTTTAAATTATAAGCAACTTAAGGATAAAAGACCTACATTTTTTGAGAAGATAAGAGAAAAAGTGGATATAGATGTAGGGGACGGGATATAATGGGCTAGAGAATAGGCTTAGGGAGAAAAACTAGGAGGTAACCACGATAAAAATGATCTTATAAAAAATCTACCATTAAAAAAAACGTGAGGGGATGGCGGAGAGTGGAGAGAAAATCTAGGAGGTGATCTAGAGAGGTGATCAAGTCAACCCCAACCCCACCCCCACCCCTAACCCCAACCCCAAACCTAAATCATAACACTAACCTTAAACCTAAACCACAACCCCCACCCCCACCACAACCCCCACCCCCACCCCAACCCCAACCCCAACCCTGACTGACCCCCCCAACTGACCCCACCCCAACTGACCCCCCCAACCCCCCCCACAAACCTAAACCCTAACCTAAAACCTAAACCTAATTCGTAACACTAACCTTAAATCTAAACCACAACCTTAACCCCCCCCCCTAACCTAAACCCAACCTAAAAGCGTAAACCTTAAACCTAAAACCTAAATCTAAACCTAAACCATAACACTATCCAACTGAACCTAAGCCACAACCCAACCCTAAACCTAAACCTAAGCCCAAACCTAACCTAAATCCTAACCCTAACCTAAAACCTAAACCTAATTCGTAACACTAACCTTAAACCTAAACCACAACCCCCCCCAACCCCAACCCCACCACCCCAACCCCCAACCCCACCCCAACCCCCAACCCCAACCCTGACCCCTAACCCAACCCTAACCCTTGACCCTAAATCCAACTGACCCCAACCTAACTAAAACCTAAACCTAATTCGTAACACTAACTTTAAATCTAAACCACAACCTTAACCCCCCCCCCAACCCCCCCACCCCTGACCCCCCACCCCCTGACCCAACCCAACCTAACCCAACCCACAACCCCAACCCTAACCAAACCTAAACCTAATTCGTAACACTAACTTTAAATCTAAACCACAACCTTAACCCCCACCCCTGACAACCACTAAACTAACCTAAAGCGTAAACCTTAAACCTAAATCTAAACCTAAACCATAACACTATCCCTAAACCTAACTGACCCCAACTGACCCCACCCCCCCCTGACCCCAACCCCCAAACCTAAAAGCGTAAACCTTAAACCTAAAACCTAAACCTAAACCTAAACCTATACCTAAACCATAAACCTAATTCGTAATACTAACCTTAAACATAAACCATAACACTATCCCTAACCCTAAAAACCCCACCCCACCCCCACTGACCACCCAACCCCAACCCTAAAACGTAAACCTTAAATCTAAAACCTAAACCTAAACCTAAACCTAAACCTATACCTAAACCATAAACCTAATTCGTAATACTAACCTTAAACATAAACCATAACACTATCCCTAAACCTAACCCCACCCCACCCCCACCCCAACCCTAAACCCCAACCCAAACCCTAAAACGTAAACCTTAAACCTAAACCTAAAACTAAACCTAAACCATAACACTATCCCTAAACCTAAACCTAACCCCAAACACACCCCAACCTCACCCCAACCCCAACCCTAAACCCTAAAACTTAAACCCTAAAACTTAAACCTAAACCTTAAACCTTAAACCTTAAACCTTAAACCTTAAACCTTAAACCTTAAACCTTAAACCTTAAACCTTAAACCTAAACCTAAACCTAAACCTAAACCTAAATCTGAATCTGAACCTAAACCTAAACCATAAACCTAATTCGTAACACTAACCTTAAACCTAAACCATAACACTAACACTAACCTAAACTTAACCACCAACCTAAAACCCAACCCCACCCCCCACGCCAACCCCACTCCCACCCCAACCCCATCCCCACCCCCCCAACCCCAACCCCAACCCCATCCCCATCCTCATCCCCAACCTCATCCCTAACCCCACCCCCACCCTATCCCCAACCCCACCCCTACCCCCAAACCCACCCCACCCCTAAACCTAAAGGTCTTAATATTTTTTATTTTTATTAAATGTTAGTGTGTAATTAAAATGTTATAATTCTATTTTTATATTGTAGATGAAATATACATGAAATATACATGTTAGTTTGTATGAATGCGTATGCTAGTGTAAATTTAGTGTATTAATGTTTAAACATCGATTTATGTATGTTTGTTAGCTGGGTAGCCATGTTGATGCTATGAAATCCATGGTTTTAGTTTAATTGACTTTGAAACAAAAAAAGATAACTTTATGTAAGTTTGGGGGGTGTTAGTGTAAATAGTAAGAAATAAAAGGGTGTTAGTGTAAATTTAGTGTATTAATGCTTAAACATCGATTTATATACGTTTGTTAGCTGGGTAGCCATGTTGATGTTATGAAATCCATGGTTGTAGTTTAATTGACTTTGAAACCAAAAAAGATAATTGTATGTATCTTGAGGGGTGTTAGTGTAAATGGTAAGAATTAAAGGGGTGTTAGTATAAATTTAGTGTATTAATGCTTAAACATCGGTTTATGTACGTTTGTTAGTTGGGTAGTCATGTTGATGCTATGAAAGTCATGGTTTTAGTTTACTTGACTTTGAAACCGAACAACATAACTATATGTACGTTTATGGGGGTGTTAGTGTAAAGTTAGTGTATTAATGTTTAAACATCGATTTATGTACGTCTGTTAGATGGGTAGCCATGTTGATGCTATGAAATCCATGGTGAACAACATAACTGTATGTACGTTTAGGGGGTGTTAGTGTAAATAGTAATAAATAAACGGGTGTTAGTGTAAATTTAGTGTATTAATGTTTAAACATCAATTTATATATGTTTGTTAGCTGGGTAGTCATGTTGATACTATGAAATCCATGGTTGTAGTTTAGTTGACTTTGAAAGAAAAAAAGATAATTGTATGTACGTTTAGGGGGGAGTTAGTGTAAATGATAAGAAAAAAGGGGGTGTTAGTGTAAATTTAGTGTATTAATGTTTAAACATCGATTTATGTACGCTTGTTAGCTAGGTAGCCATGTTGATGCTATGAAATCCATGGTTGTAGTTTAATTGACTTTGAAACCGAACAACATAACTGTATGTACGTTGGGGGACTTTGAAACCGAACGTGTTTCTTTTCAAGCAACATTTATTCCATTTCTTCTCTTTCCATTCCTCTGGTTTAATACTTATATTGGGGGTGGGGGAAATAGAGTTGGACCATTTTTGTTATTATTATTAACTAATTGATTTTGGATAACTTGTATATGTTTAGGTTCATCCAGCAAAAAAGCAAAGAAATGATGATTATGCCATAAATGTATTCCTATGGTAAGCTTCTAAAGCTTCTTGTTTGATCATATGAAAACAATGACTTACTTTTTCTTGTTGATTTTTAATCAAAATAGTAATTTTACTTGGACAGTTTTCTAGCGATTCTTTGTGAAGATGAAGTTTTTTTTGATACTCATGTCGTAGGATTTTTTAAATTTTCTTTTTAGTTTTTTTATTAGATATAGTTTACATGGATTTGTACAAGTTTAAATTTATAAGTTAACTCTAGAAATAAGTTTTTGGTATTAATTGTTATGTATAATTTACATGGATTGTTGTAATAACATTTACAGTTTGATGTTTTTAAATTGGTTTTATATTATTGTTTATTTTGTATCTTCAGTTTTGTATTAATTGTTATATTATCATGTACAAAAATTTATAATAATAGTATTTTTGGGGTTTTTTTTTAAAATTTTTTTACATTATTAGCGACGAATTTTCCGTCTGAAATTAAAATTTAATAAATTTTTAGCCTTTAGCGACGAATTTTCCGTCGAATTGAAATTCATATTTAATTAATTTTAAACGCCTTTAGCGACGGAATTTTCCGTCGCTGAAATTCAAATTTAATTAATTTTTAAACGCCTTTAGCGACGGAATTTTCCGTCGCTGAAATTCAATTTTAATTAATTTTTAAAAGCCTTTAGCGACGGAATTTTCCGTCGCTGAAATTCAAATTTAATTAATTTTTAAACGCCTTTAGCGACGGAATTTTCCGTCGCTAAAGGTTCGATGACGGAAAATTCGTCGCTAAAATCAACAACTTTAGCGACGGAAAATTCCGTCGCTGAAATTCAATTTTAATTAATTTTTAAACGCCTTTAGCGACGGAATTTTCCGTCGGCATCAGCGACGGAATGGCGACGGAAAAATTCCGTCGCTGGGGGCCTTTAGCGACGGAATTTCGCCTTTAGCGACGAAAATTGTCACTAAAGGTCATTTTTCTAAAGGTCTTTGCGAAAGTCTTCGCTTTCAGGAAAATTGCTTTCGGCTCGAGATGTCGAGAGAATGTCTCAATTTAAATTCAAACCGATAAGGATAAATTTAAATTGATCCATTAAGAATTGCTTGACACGTCATGATTATTGAGAGTGCAAACAAGGTCTGTAGGGTAGCAGGTCTTCCGATGAAGCTTTGAAGAGGTCTTCCGCTGAACCTGTGAAGTCCTATAAAAACTATACTTGGCAAAGTTCTATACACAGTTGCCATGCTAATCGATACGCAGCCCGATTAGCCACTGATGCATAAAACTAGTGTAATGTATGAGCAGATATAAATCTAAATACAAAAGTATCAACAGAGGAAGAACCTCAACACCCAGAAAATACGAAAGTGAGCCAAGGTCCCTAAGTGAGAAGCGAGAAGAAAAAGTAGAGATAAAAGTATTTAGAAGAGTAATGTCGGAACCTGTGATGATTATATCATCAACATAAACTAGGAGATAAATAAGATGAGGATTATGACGGATAACAAAGAGAGAAGAGTCGAGACACAATTAATGAACCCAAGAGAAAGAAGATAAGTTTTGAGTTCATTATACCAAGCACGAGGGGCTTGTTTAAAACCATAAATGGCCTGGCGAAGTTTGCAGACGTGAGTATGAAAGGAAGGATTGATAAATCCAGGAGGTTGATGCATGAAAACATCTTCAGTAAGAGAACCCTGTAAGAAGGCATTATTAATATCAATTTGGCGAAGAGGCCAATTTTGCATAGTTTCTAGAGAAAGAACAGTACGGACAGTTGTGGGTTTTATGACTGGGCTAAACGTTTCAGAGTAATCAAGACCGGGTCTTTGATGAAACCCTTTTGCAACAAGACGAGCTTTGTGACGAGAAACAGTGCCATCTGGATTATATTTGGTGCGAAATATCCACTTGCACCCAACAAGATTTTGAGAGGAAGAGGGGGGGTACTAAGTCTCATGTGTGATTATGAACAAGAACATCAAACTCAGCTTGCATGGCACCACGCCAAGTGGGACTTATGAGTGCTTGGGCTATGGTTGTGGGTTCAGCAGTGAGAGGCTGAAGGGATGTGTGGAGATTAAGTTTTGTGATGGACTTGGTGATGTTATTTTGGAGACGAGTGATGGGACATCGAGGGGCAGTAGTTGGTGAAGTGGGATGTGTAGGTGCAGCTAGGATAAGTGCATTTGGTACCGCATGTATAGGCTGTTCACCGGAAGAATGAGGGTAGTGGGAGGGTTGGTGGTAGGGATGATGTTTGGGTGTGGTTGGGAAGATAATATAGGCAGGTGATGAGAGCACCACTCGTCTATGTTAGGAGAAGAAAGATCTGATGTGGATATAGAACTAAAAGGAAAAGTTTCTTCCACAAATTTGACATGGCGAGAAACATATATTTTGTAGGTTGTGGGATCAAGACAAAAATATGCACTATGAGTAGAGGAATAACCAACAAAGACACAAGAAGTTGACCGCAAATCAAGTTTGTGAGTATATAAGGACGAAGCCACGGACAACACAAACAACAGAAACTACGCAATTTGATGTAGTTAGGAGGAATTTTATGCAGTTTATAAGAAGGAGAGAGAAGATCAAGGGTGGGAGTTGGCATTCTATTTATGAGATAGCAGGCGGAAGCAAAAGCAAGGGACCAAAAATTTTGTGGCATAGAAGAGTGATTTAGAAGGGTTAATCCCGTCTCAACAATATGACGATGACGGCGTTCCGAATACCCATTATGTTCAGGAGTGTGAGGAGGAGAGGTAAAGTGAGATATGCCTTGTGAGGCTAAGAAGGGACGGAGACCAAGATATTCACCACCATTGTCACTATAGATTGTGAGAATGGGGCGATTAAAATGTTTTTCAACAAGCAATTGAAAGCGTTTGAATGTAGGAAGAGCATCATTTTTGTTTTTGAGTGGGTAGAACCAAATATATTTTGAAAAATGATCTACAAATATAATGTAGTATTTGTAGCCATCAAAAGAAAAGAGGGGCGAGGTCCAAACATCACTACATAATATATCAAGAGGGCCAGTAGAAGTAACTGTATTTTCATAGAACAGAAGTTTATGACTCTTATTGCAAGAACATGAATTACAATTTAAAGAAACTGAAGACGGAATGTTTAAATTAAAGGACTTGCTAATATGACTCAAAATATGAAAAGACAGATGCCTTAATCGATGATGACAATCAGACGCTGAAACTGAAGAAGAGTTGATAGTTGGAGAAGAAGGAAGCCACTTATAGACCTCGGATTTAGATGGACCTTGAAGAAGAATTGCTCCCGTGCGAAGATCCTTCACAATGAAAGAAGATGGTAAGAAAGTGATAGAAGAATTGTTATCTCGACAAAATTGAGAGATAGAGATAATGTTATGAGATATAGATGGCACATGAAGAACATTATTTAGAGTGAAAGTAGCAAAGGGAGAAGAGAGAGAAGTTGAACCAGTATGAGCAATATTCAGACCCGAGCCGTCCCCAATGAGTAATTCTTCTGTGCCATTATATGGGGAGTGCATGGCAAGGGTGTCTAGATCACTAGTAGCATGGTGAGTTGCACCGCTATCAAGTAGCCATGCTGGAGGGTTAGGAGAGGTACACGCAGCATTGTAAGCTGCAGGAGAATAGGCCCGAGATGGTGGTCGTGGATTAGGGTTGGGATTGAAATTGGGTGGTTGAGCCATGGGATATTGTTGACGAAAGAGAGGGCATTGGGTAAGAAAGTGACTTTGAGTACGACACCATTGGCATCGGCCTTTGTAGGGAGCTTGGGGCCGAGGGTTAGAGGAATTGTGGTGAGGCCGCGAGTTGTGAGGGACAACAGAAGGTGTAGGTGTGGGAAGGAGTCCAGGCTGTGAGTTTGATGGGCAGGAAGAGTTGAAATAGCGAGGTGGCTGTTTGGCAGCGGTATTAACGGTGGCAGGAAAGGTGCAGAGGGATTTGGTGGTCTGTTTAATGGACAGTTCTTTGGTGATAAGTTTTTCATGTAATTCGTCAAAGGAGATGGGTTTTCACGTCTTTGGACGGCTTGAATTATGGTGTCAAAGTTCGGGTCATTGAGTTGTTCAAGGACTCTGTCTACAAGATCATCAGGATCTAGAGGTCGGCCGAGCGAAGCTAGTTGATCGGAGCAGGATTTAAGGTCATGCATGTAATCGGTTATTGATCTAGGACCTTTAGTGATGCTTCGAAGTCTGTCTTTGATTTGTTTCACATGTCCCTTTGAGGGATTAGCATAGGTCTTGGCAAAGGTCTTCCACGCATCAAGCGAGGTGGTGCATTGAGAAATTAGAGGGACAAGAGATGGAGAAAGTGTGCCGGCTAAAGCACCAAGAATTAACTTGTCTTGGCGAAACCAAGTGGTGTAGGACGGGTTAGGGGTAGGGGCGGATGTGGTGGAAGTTTTGGCGGGATCGGTGGATGTTTTGGCTGGTAGATATGGAGATGGTGCAAGAAGGGTACCATCAATATAATTGAAGAGATCATAACCTTGTAGGGTAGCTTCAATTTGGATTTTCCAAGCTATATAATTGGTAGGGGTTAGCTTTAGGATATGAGAGAGAGAGACTACAATGATAGGTTTGTTCTCCTCGGCATTGTTAGGAAGAAAAAGAGGAGAGGACTCGGTTGCCATGGCTTAGAAGAGAGGGCCGACGGAAAAGAAATATTGGAGATTGAAACTTAGATTGGATCTCAGCTCTGATACCATATAGAGGAAGAGAAATAGGAGAACATATGAAATATTGAAAAACATGTTTTATTATTCATCAAGGGAAGATATATATACACAATCTTTGCTTGGTGACCAAGTCATATAATCATATTCTAATACATATATTTGAACTATAAATAAAAGAGACTAATATGGAAAGAATATATATACACAATAATAAGAATATATCAGTCAGGATTCTTCTGTATTAATGTATCTTTATCAGTGGCTACAAATTGTATGCAAATTTTATATGATTTATAGTATACTGTTAGCTTAGGCTTGATAAAGCTTGAGCTCAATTTGTGTATTGCTTGTTGTTGTGAAGAAATTTAGTTGGAAGCCAACATAGCTTCTAAAGGGTCCCTACCAAATGGCACAAACCAGGCCCGTACCCAAAGAAGGGCCCAAGCCCAATTATTTAGAATCAACCCAAGAAAAGGGCCCATGACTATACAAGTAGAAAAGGATCTGATCTCCCATTCCCTCCTTTTTTTCTCTAACAAGCAGCCCTCCTCCCTCCATAGGCTCTCGGTTATACGTACATGCATACTCTCCATTTATCTCTCATTTTTAGACATTGCACATATTGATTAACATGTCGAAGGGTTTTGTGGGACCACCCCCGCCTCCTCATGGTGTCTACATTTTGCATACTCTACTCCGCAGATATCCTACCCGACCAAGACAACCATGCACCACGGCCATGGCTACGACTACGACGTCACTTTCGGCACCATCGACAAGATCATGTTGTGCACAATCAGTTTCTTTTGCTATAAATGATATGTTATTAATCAACCCTGCATTTTGTCACACATTTAAAAAACGAGAAAAACAATTTGATAATGTCATAAAACATTTTACAAGTGTTACGCCGTGCATTGCTACTAGATTCTAAATTCAACCTGGGACTGTTCCTAATGTTCCATTTTTCTTTTAATGAAGAACAAAGAAATAACAGTTGCAGAAGCAAAGCTTACACATGTTCAAGAGACTGTAAACCTTCATGGAAAGCAAGTTGAAGCATTACAAACATGTGAGAGATAATATGGTTTGTCAAGCTACAACTCGATCATGAACATAGTTCAAACCGTTCATTTCCCTTTCGAGTTTATACTACACCATCTAGCTCGTCCACTGGTGAAGCGAAACAACGCCCTACTAAGTGCTCGTTTGTTACAATTTATTTGGAATGACTTTTGGCTTTTGTCTTTTCAAAAGTCATATTTAGAGTGTTTGTTTCAACTTATAACTCAAAAGCCAATAAGTAAGGTACAACACCCTTTATACATTGAAAAGCCAAAGCCAAAAAGATAAAAGTTTAAGCTTTTTTGGTTTTTTTAAAAAAACAAGAAGACAACTATTCATTAATAAATATTTGATTATCCACATTTCATCATTTTATGAAATATACATAAAAATATGAATACTAATTTTCAAATTTGTTTTTTTAACAAATAATTATAACAACTCAACTCATAAGCAGCTTTTCAACAACTGTAACAAGCAGTCTATCATGCAATCAGCCACAAGTCATTCAATCACTAGCTTAAGCTATCAGTTATAAGTCATAAGTCATCAGTTACAACAAACGAATCATAAGGTCATTTCAATATTATTCTGCATTATTAGCCCAAGCACTAAAGATGGTTTTTCTAAGTTGTCCCAAAGGATATAGTTACATCTCGACTTCGCTCTAGATTTTGGGGGCCTTAGACAAACTTAAAAAATGGGGTCCAACTATTAACGTTTAAAAATATTAAGAGTTCTGGTTCGATGTATAATCAATTATTTCTTTTTTTTTTCTCAACTCCATTCCAAGTTAAGTTCTTTTAAATGCCGCTATAACATTAAACAGGAAAAAATTTAATCAATAAATAATGACACACTTACGTAATAATTATTACAACACAAAATCATTCACAATAAAAAATAAAAAAATAAAAAAATTAAACTATTGATTAATCAATAATCATCCGTCGTAAATTAGCAAATATAATAATATGCAAAACCTAAATGAGAAGCGAATTTTATTTATAATAGAGATGAAATATTAATATATGAGATCAATTGGCATGTGCCGTCCATTAAATGTGGCTTGTGATTTATATAAGAGTAAGTCTCATGTAAGCTCTATCTTGTAGATTAAACTTTACTTTTTTACAGCTCAACGAATCAACATATATAATAGGTCGGGTCAAAATGATCCGTTTTACAAAAATACCCTTGGAGCATGGACAATGGTTGAATCAAATCAACCACCAAATCATACACAACCCATTAAAAATTAATAAAAAAATTTATTTGATTCAAAACCAAGAAACTCTTCCAATGGTGGCACAAATTCATACACTTTTACATACCCCAACATCTTTATCTTTAAAATTGATTTAGTGTCCAAATGAGGCAAACAAAGTCTTTATTTATAAATAAAAATGTGCACTATCTTTTATAAAAAAAAATTAAATTGAAAAAAATGCCAAAAAATGGATAAAGTGGTGGATGATTTGGTTTGATTTGGGTTCAACTGGTGATATACATAAATCCTATTTTGATTATACTTTGATTCATTAAGAATTGTCATTGGAAAGAGTGATTCATCAAAGATTTGACAAAGAATTGCCATGGTACATGTTCTTAAGACAATATTTCCAAACTTTTTATCATTCTATATAGTGGAGGACTAGGAGGCCCATTTTTGTTGGAAAAAATTGGGGGCATTATCGGTCGCGTAGTGGGCCTATGCCTAGGACCGGCCCTACTTGGCATGAACAATGTAATGTGAAAAGTGAAAAATGCTGAAAAATTATGAATAATTTTGCATAGACCCGACAATTTACCTATAGAACTTGGAGTTGCTTGATAATTTGTGTCAATAATAAAACTACTTAACGACTTTGCACGAACATGCGTGCATGATGAAAGTGTCTGAAAACTACGAGGAGGATGACTATAGTCTATACACACCATGATCTCAATGGCTTTTGATATTTTGAATTGTGTACAAAATTGATGTATAAAAAATATGATTCGAAGCAATTAAGGTGAGAGAGGACATCAAAGTATAGTCCATCAGACATCTTTTCGTGCCTTGCAACCATTGAAACTGTCTGTGTCTACGTGGTTGAAACAGAACAGTATAATTTTAAACTGGACGTTGATGATAAATTGTCTTTTTAAAATGAGGTATGTAGCAAGGAATAACAATTAATAACATCTTTGTTGGGAGAAAAAAATTGCTCTCATTGTTGGCCCATCATAAAATAAAATTATACTTCTTATGTTCCTAAATTATTATTTTGTTTGACTTTTTATGAGTCAAACCGATTGTTTTTTTTAAATAGTACTATAAATTACATGTTTTATGATTTTAAAAAATATAAAAAATATACGTCAAACTTTCGTTAAAAGAAAGGAACGGAGGAAGTAGTAATAATTTAAATCGTATGTATATGAGTAGTCTGTCAAAAAAAAATCATATAATTTGTTGAGACACATTGATTTAGTCTTAGAGAATATAATCGTTATAAACTAGGGAGTAGTATATTATTTAAATACTTATGAGAACCCCGATCGTATTTAACATCCATTTTTGCCTTTAATCATTTACTTATACAAAAAAAAAAAAAAAATTGTTTTTAATGGTTGGGCGCATGGTAGATGACAGATATAGTTATCTGACAAGTCACATTCGCACCGCAACAATTGGAGTGAAAAGTCGTATATATACAAAGTAAGCTTTAATTAGTTGGAGAAGAAAACCAAAAGGAGAAATGACCACAATTAAGACAAGTCGGCATGAACATGTGAAACTCGAAAACTGGGGGACATATTTCGATTTTCTCACTTTCTGCAGTTGTCTTGGTACGAAAGATTTTAAAGTTAGGTTGTCCTATATTAAGTCTGAGGTGTGGAGTGCCCCAACAAGGCAATTATCGGAGAGAAAAAAGTATGTAGATTAGAAATCTAATTTACGTCAATTGTAAATTTGTAATTTCAAGTTTTCAACCAAACACATCTTCCCTACAAACCTCCTCCAATTACTATGATGCTCCCTAATCGTAGCCCACAAATTTCATTGGTCTTCAATAACAGCACAGAAGACGAGTAGACGACCCTTCACAGTTCACACCAACAATTTGTAGTATTACCTCCAACACTTTTACTTTATTTGTAGGTTTTTTTGGGCTTGGTTTTACGTCCAACACTTTACCACTTTACTTTTATTTTTTCATCTTACTTTAATTATAAGTCACAAACACATATGTTTTAAAGTAAACTATACATCAAATTAATATTAATAATTCAGTCAAATATGTTTTATTAAACCTTACGGCAAGTTAATCCAGACAATAATTTTGGGAAAAAGGGAGTACCACATATGATTTAGAGTATTAATTACGCACGACTATATATGATCAAATATATGATTACATCGGTGATGCTCTTATTATTGTTCATTTATGCATACAAGAGTAAATTCTGAGCACGAACTCTGTTTAACAAGATAGTTGGAGCTAGTTAACTACTTAATTTGATTAGGGGTAAATTCGGGCTAGTCTACTTTGATAAATTTTCAATAGCTAAAGTACCTTATGTTTTTTTACACGAAAGTCAATTTTGAGATGAAAAGATAATAATACCCTTAATGAACATAAAGCGTGCTACGGATCACTCACTCAAATGCACCGCGCGTTGCATCAATTTTTGCATTGCGATGTATCAATTTAATTACCTAACCTAATTTTGCATCACGATGCAAAATCATAATGAACTAGACTTTCATGTCCTCCGTCTTCTTCTTCCTTCTCCTCCGTCGTAAGCATTATTCTTCATTTTCCTCATTTACCTTCGTTCCTACTGAAAAATCCTCTAACCCAATACATAATTATTACAATTTTGTACTTAAATGAATCAGAAAAATCGTTTACCATATTTTCGAGGGTGCCCTTGAACCCCCACGAAGGGTTGCTCCCCTTGACTCCAGCGACCTGACCAGACAAGTAGATCCTCGTTTCGTTACGTATTAATCAGAAAAATCCTCTAACCCAATACATAATTATTACAGTTTTATACTTAATGAATCAGAAAAATCGTTTACCATATATTCGAGGGTGCCCTTGAACCCCCACGAAGGGTTGCTCCCCTTGACCCCAGCGACCTGACCAGACAAATAGATCCTCGTTTCGTTACATATTAATCGTGATATTCAAACTTCAAAGTGTTGATTGGAGTTGTAATAGAAGACGATCTGAATATTTTAAAAATAATATTTCAAAATGAATTTTAATGGTTAAAAAAAAAAGAACGGATAATTAGCTAAAAAATATTTGAAAAAAAGGTACGCGCAAACAATTTTTCTCGTTTTGATTAGCTTGCAACTTTAATTGCCGCATACCCAGGGGGTGGCTCCGATCGATCCGGCTTAATGGATCCTCATCCAGTCAAGTGTAGATATTTCGGATTAGATCTGACCTAGCTATTTAAGTCTCTTGGATTACTGTTGACATGTGCAGTTTGTCTAATACTACTTCAGTTAAGCAAGGGGTTGGGCCAAAGAGCAATCTAAAGCTGAACCCAGACTTGACCGGGGACTGGCTCTGGCTGAGTAGACAATGAAAGCGGCCCACCAAGTGCTTCGTTTCTACACTCTAGTCTCTAGTCCCACCACCATGTGCATACTGTGCATGCACTCGGCACTCCAACCAGCTGTAAACAAACGGAGGCTGAAAGAAGAAGTAGCATCTCAGAGGAGTCCGGCCCACGTACGACCTTGACCTAATCAAACTAGTGTTATATTTTATTATAAAAAGGGAGAAATTTTTGGATTAAAAATTAAAAATTTATATCTTCAATGAGGAAGTGAATCGATCGAAAACTAATAGTACCAAGTATTTATACGAATAATTGTTAGATAATAGAAAATATAAAGGGATAAAGTCATAAAGTAAAAGGAAACAAAAGATTTTACGTGATTTAATCCATTCTAAGGCAAACAAAAACTTTACTATAAATGATGAGAATTTACAATAGAGAATTTTCAATGTACTCACCCTACCTAGGACAAATGTTACAAAGATTGATACGATCTCACAGAGTACCACACCTCTCACAACCCAAAATAGACACGCACTATTTTGTCTAACAACGCCAAAACCTCGAGACCCTCGACACTAATTATATCGTTGTCGTTTGTCTCCACTTTGTATCACAAACTCATCTTTGACACTAGGGGTGAGCAGGGTCCGTCAATGCCCATCGAGCCCGTTAAAGCCCGTTAGTGCCCTTGCCCATGGGCACTACATAATCTTGGGCTTTAGATGAGTCAAATGCCGTGGTCTTGGGCTCTCTTGGGCCTTCAACTCCTATGCCCCTCTTCTATGATAACTTTTTTAATTTTTTTAATTATAGTTCTTTGACCAAATCCTATATATTTAATTTATGTGTATTATATTATTACTATATTTATATATTAGAAGTTATAAATTATAATCTATAAATATAGTAATAGTATAATACACTTCAACTAATAAAGTTATTGCTAAAAATAAAAACCTAAAAGTCAAACCCTATTATTTTAATAATTAATTACTCAATTATCTATACATCTATTGATATTATATTCTCAATCTCATCACATGCAAGATTAAAATTTGACATCGGTAATGTCGAGTTATATGAATCTGTTTACTACATACTGAATTTATATTTTAACTTAGTTGTTTCTCTTCCTTTTCTTTCACTTCAACTGTGTTTTATTTCAAATTTGCAAGAATAATAGTTTGAAAAAAAAAAGTTCATGGCAATGAATTGATGGACTGAAAGCTGAGACCCAAAGTTTGAATGAGAAAACAGTAAAATTATTTAAAAACATAAACAAATGGGGGGCCGTGCTCGCCGTGCCAGTCAATGCCCGTCTAAAGCCCGCCCACTAATACCCGTGATCAATAGTCTTGGGCTTTTAAATCTAATGTCCCGCTTGATGGGTCCATCTGGGCATTTGGCTTAAGACACCCCTATTTGACACACTATCTATGTGACATATATAAATACCCTTCTATAGGTCATATTCACAAACATTATCTTTTTTCACTAATTAGGATTAACATACTCTTATTTTTTTAGTAATTTATCAATCATAATCCTAAAAGGATTTAAAACATAAATATAACATATTTGAAGGACCACAAAATTAAAATCTAAGTTAACGCTCATTATGTCAAAATTAAATCATTCACAAAAACTTGGTAATTAAAGACGGTGTTGCGAGTATTTTGTAAAACACTGATCTCAACCCTGACCTAATCCACCGAATATTATGTATTGAATTATAAGAAAGTGAAAATACATCTTAATCATTTTGCGTGAGAATTGTGCTTCACGCTCCAAGTTGGTTTAATTCGAGATCGCAGTTATGAGTGTTATTCCATTCTGTCCTAACTGTTGACAATTTGACATCAATTTAATTGACTAATGAGACTGACCAAGAAAAAATACTCCCTTCCTCCCTAGCTAAGTTGTACTGTTTCACGTTTTAAATATATTTTTGTATTTATTGTTACTTTTCTAATTGAATTTACAAAGTTTATCTTTTGCTGTCATGTCCGATGTGCACTATGCACTTACAATGATGTAACATATGAGTACTAAGAATATTAATTCTCACATATGTGCTTGTAAAATTACTTTAAAAAATTTAACCTCCTTAATTTCTACTCAAATATTTTTTTATTTTTTTACAAATTGAAAGGATGAGTGTGCTCGGGTCGGGTCATAACATAAGTACAAAATCTTAGTTCACAATTGTTGAGTGGCGTAATTTACATTTTTCACCTAATTTACAATATTTAATGGCAGCCCTTGCAAACTATAACATTAATTATAAAATATTAATCGAGATGAAACATCATTTTATTTTATGCAGTAATGTGTTAATTTCATGGTCAGTACCTGTAGTATCATTGGTCAGCAAAAATATATTCCGTCCATTTTAGACAAAAGTGTATTATTTTATTTTAAAATATTTTATTTAAAGAGTCTATTTACAAAAAATTAAGGTATAAAATTATTATTTTATTACTAATAAACTACTAAATGTGTCTTTTTTTTTAAAAGTTTGACTTTCAAATGGAGATTTTTTATCCAAAACGGAAGGAGTACTATATAGTGAGGTTCTACTATGTTGTGTTGTTATGGGGAAACTACGAAAATGGTACTTTATGCATTTATCTTCATTTCTATGTTGAGTTTCTTGATTTAAAAACTAGTAAGACGTAGTCACTTTACTTGTACTTTTGATCAAATTTGGTTCTTTTACCCATCTTTCCTTTAGGTTTTTCGTTAAACAACCATTTCAACAATTAGGAATTATAATCCACAAATTTAATAAATATAATTCCTTTTCTGTTTTTTTTCCTTCTAAAACTTTCTTCACTTGCAGAAAAATTTTAAAATAAAAAACATTAAACCTTCAATATTTTATCAAGAATATTTGGTCTCTCGTACAAAATTATCTTAGATAAATTGATATGCATATTTTTAATATTTGATTTTCTTATAAATCAAATAAGTAATGCAATTAGTACATAGAAATAAATTCTCTTATATGAGTTTTTTTTTCTGGAACCAATTTTACTTTCTTTTAATCTTAAATATCATTAGAAAAAGAAAATTAAATAAAATTACAACTTTAATTCTTTAGCTTTAAAGAAGTTTACAAGGTATTAAAACTTAAAACCTTCATAAGAAAGAATTACATGGGGAAAAGAATTAACACTAAAGATTACAAAAATGGAGTAGCCTTTATCAAAAAAAAAAAATATATATATATATAATAATAATAATAATAATAATAATAATAATAATAATAATAATAATAATAATAATAATAATAATAATAATAATAATAATAATAATAATAATAATAATAATAATAATGAATGGAGTAGTCTTAAGATTAGGTTTTTCTTTGCCAGTAAAGAAAATATGATTAGGAATCCGTTTGCCCTTGTTAAGCTGTATCATGTTTGTTGGACGCAAATGAAGCTGTAAGTATTAAGTTAGCAACTCATATAAAAGTTTAAACTATAAGATAGAGGCTCAACAATATAGATCAAACTTAACTTTAACATCATACATGTGTTTAGGGAAGCTAATAGTTGGGCTCACTTTATGGCTAATAAGGTGCCGCTGCGACCACAGGGGCTTATGGAATTAAATTACGCCCCCAGAGGACGTTGTTCCGACAACTCAATTGGATGTGTTAGAGATAAGTTGGTCTAGGTGGGTTGGGTGTTCGCACGCCTGACCAACAAAAATTCGTGAGAGAAAAAAATTACAATTTTTTGCTTATAGAAAAAAGACAAAAAAATATCATTAAAATTTTAAACATGTGTCCAAAAATTAAATTATTAATTTATATTGTTGAAAAATAAACATACGCCGATCACATGTTTATTTAACGGACTACATAATATTAATATGATGGTAAGATTAAAAGTGAGGTAGTGGGTGGTTTTTTTGCAAATAAATTAAGCGAAATACTTGGGCTAAGATGGTCCAAGGAATCTAAAAAAGTAAATAAAAATACTTATTTTGTGACGAATGGGTAATCATATAGGCACGTGTCATATCAAGGGTTGATTTATTAAATAACGTTTAGCTTGCCGTAAGTATTAAACAAAGTAACGTTTAATGCCGTTTAATGTCATCTTATTTGAACATTATAAATTAAAAAATTATGTCTTAAACAAACGCAGTTACAGTGTAGTCAGTCATCGGTGTGCGAAGTAAAATATACTGGCATAAACACACATATTTGTGGTGAGTGAGAGAGAGAGAGAGTAGAGATTAAAGTGAAGAAAGCTCCCCTTGATTTCTTTTCATCAGATAACATTTTCCGTAGGGTGCAAAGGACACACCTCTAATGAAAAATATCACTTCACGGTAGACAATACATAATACCGATGTTTTGGTCAAAAATCACATTGAGCGCATTTTATTAATTACTACCTAATTGTATATCCAGCAAACAGATTAGATTAATGCATCTATAGATAAATCATCTGATCATTGAAACTAAAGATTGAAAATCTTCTTCTTCACAAGGAATAGTAAGACCCATATCATGATTAAACCCGAACTCTTCTTCGGCTCTTTGAAGTAAACTTTGAAAATCTGGATGACCCAACCAAGCTATTGGAACTACGTATCTGCTTCTGTTCTCTCCCACATATACCACAAAATGCCCTTTCGGTACATCGTGTAGACGCCGGTTATCGTTCTTCCCAAAACTCGAGCACCTCTTGATGATTTGCTTCAGAGCTACTGCTTGTGCATGTTTGCTTGATTTCCTAAGAGCCATTTTATTGAGTAGTCTTTGTATTTGTTTCTTTTTCAAGAGAGAGAGAGAGGAGAGGGTTCAGTTGTGTAACGTTGTGGTGTGGTGGAGAAGGGTTGAAGTGTATTTATGGGGGTAACTGAGAGAGAGAGAGAGAGAGAGAGAAAGAGATGAAAACAATGGCATGTGGAGTGTAGGGGGAGAGGGTTAGCAAAAGGATGTTTAGGAAGGAGTGGTAGTAGGGGTTCATACCCCATTGGGATTACCCTACTATGTTACCTCTCCTTAAGACACCATGGCCCCTCAGCTCTACCCCCAAACGCCCTCGATGTCCTTTCCAATGATATTCACACACACACACATGCAAATAAAAAGTGTACGTAAAATAGTAAGGCAATTGTAAGGTCATGCATTAAATATATCATAATTAATAGGTTAGGGTACGTACAGTCTATATTTTCTTTCTTTCTTTCTTCTTCTTCTTATTATTATTATTATTATTATTATTATTATTATTATTATTACTCCCTTCTTTTTTGAATTGTATTTCTATTTGACTCTTTTGAATTTAAATTAACTGGTTTTTTAAATAAATATTCAACGTATACTTTTTTTATCTGTTAAAAATCATAAAATATTTAAATCATAGTACTAAAACAATATATGTGAAATTTCTATTTGAAAAAAATAGTTGGCATGACAATAACAAAGTCAAACAAGATAATAATTTAAAAATAAATATTCCCTCCATTTTTAAATAATCGTCTTTTTTGACTCGACATATAGTTTAAAAAATAATTGCCAATGTTATAAATATTGATATAATGTGTGATTTTATTTAATGTTCTTGAACATATGGTTATAATTAAAGTAGGTGAAAAAAATAAGAATAAAGTGATAAGTATTTTTTTTAAATAAAGTTTTAAAAGAAAACCATTATTTTAAAATAGACAAAAAAAAAAAAAAAAGAAATAAGAACAACTATTTAAAAACGAAGGAAACATCGTTTTGGTTCAAAGGGAACGAATACCAAACGCGAAAGCAAAAGTGTCTACCAATCTTAACTACAACCTTTTTATGTCTCAATCCAAAAAAAAAAAAAAAAAAGGCAAGAATATATGTCCAATTTTCCATTGGGTGATGACAATACCCGACTTACAATGTAGTAAGACCTAGTTGTCCAGCAGGAACAATTATGAGTCCGCGTTTGAATGAAAGTCATTGGCTACCGAACTAACCAAAATTATATATATATATATATATATATATATATATAATTATATATACATCAAAACTGAGAAATCTAAAATAAACTTAAAGACCCTAAATATGTGGCGCCTAAACTTTCACTCTTCACGGACCAAAATGTCGACTTTATAACTTCAAATTACCATTCCTAAACTCTCTCTCTCTCTCTCTCTCTTGATGGGTAAGATGTTTTGTTTGAGCTAGTTATGTTAACTAATACAATAATTTTTTTGGGTTGCGCTATTTAGACTCATCGTTCTTCCAAGTTGACTCCCCTTTTAATTATACCCCTCATCTTATTTTAAAATACTTGATACATATAAGTGTACCCCTTTGTTTTCTTATTTTACCCTTTTGAATTTTAAACACACAATGTTACACTACCCACCCTCAAAACCCAACACCCCACTACCCATTTTCAAATAAACTGATACCCCCTCCACTTCATACGAAGAACAACTTTCCTCTGTGCATTCTCCCTAGAGACACCGGTATTCAATCCTTCTGCTCCTTCTTCTGCGCAATCCTTCCCTCAAAACACAAAGTCATCTTTATCTCATCCTTAATTTGAAAATTGGACAAAAGAGGTATGTAGGTGAAACAGTGTTAAGTCGCCACCAGTTAAACATTTACAAAAAGTTCGACCTCCTAGGGTGGAACAAATCAAAAATATTCAAAAGGTGTAGATGGAATAGTATAAAGATGTTCGGACCTGGAGAACAGAACATCTTTGAAATGTTTGATACTCCAGGTCTGAACCGTATGATGAGGACCTCTTTTTTAAGAAGAAAAAAATATTTTTTAAACAATTTTAAGCGAAAAAACGTTTTAAATATTTACCACAACAAAAGAAGGGGAAGATGAAGAAGAACAAGATATGTTTGGGAATAAAGAGGTATATTTGTTGGAGAAAGAAGAAGGGTTTGAAGAATAATGTCTTGGAAAGAATGAGTATGTGTTGGAGAGTTTAGTTAGAGATGAAGAGATAAATATTTTGAAGTTGGGAAGAAGGGGGTATATTTGTTTTGGGGTAGGGGTTTACTTAGAGGTTTTTTGGTTTAAAAAATAGGATAAGAGTCTACTTATCAGCTGCAAGAGTATAATTGTCTTTATACTCGAGGGTATTTTTGTCATTCAATAAAAAAAATAGGCGGTCAACTTTGAGGAATGGGGGATTTCAATAACACGACCCCATTTTTTTTGGACAGGTTGAATATCTTCCGGCCCCATGCACGGGCGAAAAGTAAAGATGATTAGTGTATAATTAATTACTCTCTCTATCTTGATTGAATAGTATGTAGATAGAGTAGTTCTCTGTAAAACCGTCTAACGGATTTTATATTGTAAGATAGAAGTTCATTTCTCTCTCACAGCTTAACTCACTAACACACGGTAGGTCGGGTAAAGAAAATCTGTAGGACTGTCTTATCCAAATTTTTACCATGGGCATATTATCCTCGTTATTTTGGGTAATTTAACTAATTTTTAAATTGGATATTTGTAATTATTTATTTTGAGAAATAAAACTAACCTTTGTAAATGCGATTGAAAGTACTACTAATTTCTCACCACCAATTATGTAGATCATCCGATACGGAGTTATTCTAGTTTAACTATAGGTTTTGGTTTTGAACAATGAAAATGCAGCTACGTTAAGATTTGGTAAACTTGGGAGAGCTTTCCGTCTTGTTTTCTCTGGTTCGGGATTAATCAGTCTTTAACTTATAAACTTTCATTACTCTTAGAAAAATAAAAAATAATAAATCTTCTTTTTTCCAACCATGACAATTTAATACATTTCCCACAAGAAAAGTTGTCATGTTAGCAAAAGTTTTTTTTTTTAATGTGCTAAAGCATATAGAGGGAAAATACAATATTAAAAAGTTTTTAAAAAGAAAATAAATCTTCGACTCTTTATGTCATAAAAATAGAATTGAGTTTTAAAAGTTAAACCTAATTCTTCAGTGGCGGCAAAGGAGTAGCACGATTCAAGGGTAGATTTGTACATTGCATGGACCAACTTTGCCTACGTAACAGTCTTACAGTACAGTTGTATTGATGATTGAATGACGCCCTTGTCCATATTTGCACTTTACCAAATCGGCCACCTCGTGGTTTGACAAGATTTCGTTTTACTTTAAAGTTGATTGACTTTGACTTGGAGTGTGGTTTGCAGCAGGGGAATATCACCAATTTACCACAGTATAAATTGGAGAAATTCAATTTAACGAAAGATTTTTCATAACTATTAAATTAATCAATTAATTTTTAATTTAGTTCTAATATCATCCTCGTTGTTTCATAAAAATCAAATTAATCAACCAACTTTTGTCAATATATTTTTTTCATAACAATTTCTTGACCCGATATTAATAGAAGTTATTTGGTTAATTTGGTTGTTATGCAATGACGAAGACGACATTGCAATCAAATTAAAAATTGATTAGTTAATTTGGTCGTTATGAAATATCGTTAGTCAAATTGAATTTTCCCAATTTTGTACTATGGTAAAAAAAAAGTGATATTCCCTTTGCAGCAGTGGCATGTAAAAATAATTAACTGAAGATCAAGAAATTAAATCTTAACTTTAGACACTCAAACTTAATTAAAAAGTTGTACGGCTATTATCATTTATCACACACAAATAGGATCGAATGTTAAAGAGGATAATTTATGTAGATAATTAATCTTGTTCATTTGTAGGTTATTGATCACTCTAAAATGTAACTTTGCTAGAATGTTACACGTAAGATGTAAAGAGAGGTGGTGAATAGTGGTGCTATAGAACTAGATGCCCAGTTGTTATTCGTCTAACATAACGTTGTGTATAGTAAAAAACTTTGTAAATAATGAATAGAGTATATTAAAATCAATCACATAGAAAAGAGAGAGAGATTGGGACAAACGGATTCTTGAAATTTTATTATGTCAATCATAACATATTCTATGGTTACAATTATATAGGGATATAATATCAAATTTTAAACTGTCTAAATAAAAAAACTCCAAAACAATATCGATGCGGTCGTATTGCCCCACGCGATGCGACCACTTCGCCATCGGGTGCGGTCGCATTCCCTCATGAGTGCGACCGCATTTTTTGTAGAAACATTCTCCTGATTTCTCCCTTAGTGATGTGCTCACACTGTCCAAGGATGTGACCACTTCTCGATGCAATGACATTGTCCAACCATGATGCGCCCACATTCATGCCAAAAGCCTAATCGAGTCATTCTGTTTTCAGGATAATCGAATCGTTCTGTTCTCAACACATGAGAACACCGCGAGTTAGAGCTGAGGAGTTGTCTCGGCTCAAAGTCTCTCTAGTGTTTGCATGAGGAACTAATATTACTAACAAGTACCCTCAAATTAACTGCTTAGGTCAAGTGACCTTGCTCGTAACTTGGCTCGATCAACAAACTTAAGAGGTGAAAAACTGAAAATGAGAGAGCAAGAAGGCTAGTGATTAAAGGTCTGTAATTTGCATTTTTAGAATGACAATGAATCAAAATGAAGTTCATCGATCACTTGACAAGTTGTGATTTCATTGTTGGGCACGTTTCCTTTGTAATGAAGCATATGTGGCAAACAATAAACTGCATAATGTAATGGATGAAAATGGAGTTGGGTCATCAGTCATCTCAGGCAAGTTAAATCAAATGTTTAGCTCACAACTTGGTGATTTCATTCCTACGCTAGCTAGCTCGACCCAATTATGACTATGAGTATGTGCATACATGACAGACAGTACAACTTCTGAATAAGTCATAACTCATAAGTGCTTCAACTTGTCACTGTCGGACTTATTAACTACGTGTACAGTGAGTAGTGAACCATAGTGCTTGCATGCAACATTAACAAATACACGATTAAATGCACGTAAAGTCTCATAACTTTCTTGATTCACTTTCTCAAGACCATAATTATCATAAATCTACTCAATTCGCACTAGTCAATTACGTCCATATTCCCTCGATCCCAAAGAAATACCCCACGACATGAAATCTATAGAATTACAAAAAGCAAACAGTACCACGCGAGATGAAAATGTGAGCGATCCGATTGATGAGTCTAATCATTACTATTGAATCTACTACGGATCTTAATTTTTAAGATGAAAATCGACTCTCTTATAAGCCAGTCCACCGACACTTGCTCGATAGATGGGTTCGAAAAATATGTCTTATAAAAATATATGTAAAATGATATTTTTTAAATTTTTACCAAATACTAATACCCATTGGAACAAGAGAATCTATAATCAGTAAAAATTGACCACGAAACATCCTGTTAAATGATCTGCTTCACAATTCCGATTAAGAAGCTATCGCACTAACCTTTTGGGTTAAGTTATAGTCCTTTCGTTTCGGACAAAGACTTCATTATTTCATTTTAATATATTTCACTTAAAAAGTTTATTTTCAATAATTAAGACATAAAAATGTCATTTTATCACTAATGAGCTATTAATGGCTTGTTTGTTGTGGCTGATGACTTATAACTTATGGCTGATAATTTAAGTCGGTGGCTGAATGACTTGTGGCTAATTGCATGATAGATTGTTTGTTACATCTGTTGAAAAGCTGCTTATGAGTTGTTATAATTATTTGTTAAAAAAACTTAAAATTAATATTCATATTTTTATGTATATTTTATAAAAGAATGAAATAGGGATATTCAAATATTTATTAATGAATAGTTGTTTTCATGTTTAAAAAAACCAAAAAAAAACTTAAAATTTTAGTTTTTTGACTTTGGTTTTTCAATGCATAAAAGGTGGTGTACGTTACTTAACAAATGAGCACTAAAAGTGTTATGTTCTTAAAAAAGTTTGATTTTCAAATGAGGAATTTTTATCCAGAACACAAGGAGTATTAAATTATGATTTAAAAGCCTAGTGGGATTTCATTAAATTAAATATTTTTAAAAAGTTCAAGTGGAATATAATTTTCATGCATTTCCCATATTATAATGTTTGCAAGTAGAAAGACTTCATCTCATGGGAGAAATGCAAAGTTGCCGCCCATGTGGTTTGTCCCAATGTCTTGAAAACCGTCTTGGTCCCTTCCAATACACTAATATTTTCTAATTCCTCTTATCTTTGAGAATTTGGTAAATAATAGACGTGACACTCACAACCTAAAACTCATTAATATATTTAACCTAATTTGAAAAGTATCCGACCTGTTATTTTTTTGGGTTAAAACAAGTTATTCATTTCGATCCAAAAAATAACTGGTCGATTTGGATCGGGTTAAAACGGGTCGAACCCGTTATCCATTTTAACCAGTTTTTTTACTATGTAAGTGTAGGTTTTTTGATAGAAAATGTGGGTCAAAATGGGTCGACTCATCCTGATCGTTACTCATTTCAACTCGACACGTTTCAATCCAACTCATTTCGACTAGTTCAATTTTGGGTTATAACGAGTCACGACCTATTACCAGTTTCGACCCAACTCAACTCACCCTATCGTCAGGCCTAGTCAATAATATCATCACCTTGGAGGCTTAACAAATTTCTAAGTTCTAATAATCTCTCCCTCCCAAAAAACAAAATAAAAAAATAGTCTTATTCGACGAGCCTTTTTTTATAAAATTGTAGTTTTACATGCCCGTACATTCTTCAAATTACATTAAATTTAAAACAAAACTATTTTTTTAGAAGAATTAATGAAGCAAGAGAGGGTTATTTCTTTGGGACAGAGAAATACTAGTTATAAATCACAAAATCAATAGCACTACTTTGTGAGTCCGACACTCAATGGCATTTACATCGGTAATAATGTCGCTCGAGCCAAATTCATGTTTGGTAACACCACAATTCGGATGAAACGACCCAACAATGAAAGTTGCCGTGGAGTCAAAACAAGAACGTCGGAACCACCGTGTGTAGATCAGCCAACATGAGAATGTTCTATATTAACCATATGACTTGAATTCAAACCATGAGAATGACAGGCGTTGAAATTTGTAATGAGACATTTACCATCCTTGTGGTCTCATCCGGCTCGATAATTAAACTTGATCCTTCCGGTCCGGGATACATTAAGAAACCAAAAAAAAGAAAGAAACTATGAAGGTTCCATGGCAATTTATATATGCTTGACAGCTTGAGGGAGACTTTTTTCATAGTTTGAACTAGGGGTGTCAATCCGAGTCGCCAAACCACCAAGTCGAGTCGAACCAAGTCGAATCATGCGGTTTGGTTCGGTTTTAGGTGCTATATGGGCTCGGCTTGACATGTCGAGTCAAGTCAAACCGAACCAAACCAAACCTTGATGAACCATTCGAACCACCGAGCCAAACAACAAATTCTTTAGAATTCCTAACCTTTATACTTTAATACTCTTATACTATTAATATTTTTATACTATATAAACTATAAGGCTAATATTAGTATTTAGGAATTTACCTTTAGACTTTTTGAATTTACATAAACGTTTTAAATATCATGTACGTTATTGTATTTTTATTATATTGGATTCAATTTATTGATTATAAGAATTAAAAATGTTAATCATTTTATTTAAAAGTTTGTGCAATTTTTTAAAAAGTGAGTTTATGAATATAATTGTATTATATTTAATTTTTTAGTCTTTTTTTAAACGTGTTTTTATAATATTTTCTTGGTTTACTTAAATTTTGAATGTAGAACTCTTTATAAATTAAGACCGAAATGAAACCAAACCATATATATGCTTGACAGCTTGAGGGAGACTTTTTTCATAGTTTGAACCCTAGACTCGAAGTCACCGTTTAGCAACCTTACCACTACAATGTTAAAGTGTACTCTTCAAAAAAAAAAAATGTTAGAAACCTAAAAGGGGAAATTACGGCCGATACAGTTAGGTGTATTTTCAACCGCTTTAGTCAACAATAATAATATTATCAAACCGCTAAAGCCCACTTTCAATAACAGATGCATGCATCGTCTCATTCATTAGATGCATTGTCTTGTCTGATGAGGCCTCAAGATGCATCAAAAGTGGACTTTAACGGTTTCATAATATTATCGTAAACTAAATCGATGGAAGAATCCACTAAAGTGTTAGTGCTAAAGTGTACCAACCCAAATTTTACTCAAACTTAAATTAGAATAATGCAACTTGCCTGCGACCTCCAAGTCCGATAGAGATGAGGCCACCTATCTTGAATAAATTACATCTCTCATTAAACATGAAAGAGGCTCAAATACATAGAAGTTTGATATTGGTGCGATGTCATGCTTGTCTAATTGTGTTGAAACATTGAAGGAAATGTTGTGTGATGACCACAGAGGATGAATGTGTGAATAGGTAATGTCTTCCCATGTGACCCTGCCAAATCTTTTCTAATGTAGAAGAGAACATATATTCCTAGTCTAAAGGAGAACCACTCGTATCCCTTATTTTCTGCTCTACTAGGAAAACTAAATTCTTCATGTTCCAAGGCCCAGAAAGCTACACTTCGAAACCTACCTTTGGCCATTTTGTCTTTCTGTACATACTAGCCGCCCCCCTCCTAACCTCCAGCAACTCTTCAAACCATGCAATAAGGGCGACGACCTCCTCCTCCTACGTGTTTGGATAGAATTGCACAGGTGCCTGGCTTGCACTTGCCCCGAGTGCGATTTTTACCAACTCGAACAGATGTTAAGCAATTGGAATAACAGGTAGCTCACAGTCCTTATAGTCAGCTCTCACATGTTCTATGAAACAGATTTGTGTACTAGCAAGTTACCAAGTTGGTGAAGAGAGACAGTTGTCGTAATTGGGCAAGATACTATATCACATCTCATTGATCTACAAAGCACATTTTCCTATCGGTTGATTGTCACACCTGAGTTTCTAGTGTATCAGCATGTGAACGTGCTCGAGGCCATGTTACCTTTGCTGTATAAAAACCCTAGTAAAGACATGAGCGCTAATGCAAGCGACATATTTTGGAAAATATAACGTGATGCAAGTGTCTGGCCATAAATTATATGACCAACCATGGAGGGGACCTACAACAACTATAACTACATCACAGGGGCCTTGAGAACCTGACTTGAAGGGGTCCAAAATACTCGCCAACCTATGTTCATGAGCCCCTTGTGAGCTGTTGTCATCTCAGCTCTTAGCGACTCTAACACTCCTGTGCTGCATTTTTCAGACAAGCTGGCAGGGCTTTTTTTTTTCCGCTCGAACCATCAACTTTTATTGTCAAATATGACTCGGGTCTTCGTAGTATTAGCCTAATAACAAAATAATCCCTAATAGACCCTAGAGGAAAAAGGAAACGTAGTAATATAGAGTCAAGGCAGTTAAAAGCTAGAAATTAACTATCTGAACAAATTGGAAGAAAGGACAGCTTGATTCACCTAGATATTAGGGGTCACAGCAAAATGATTTATGGTCATTTTTTTCTACTTCAAAGTTATGGCAACAAATAATATGGAGTACGTCTCCTATAAAACCGTCTTATAGATCTTTATTCATAAGACGGAGTTTCACTCTCTCACAGCTAAACCCACCACACATGGTGAGTCGTATAAGTTGAATTCGTCTTACAAAAAACAAAAAATAATCTGACCAACTTTCAAGTAACCAAAACACTAACTAATTTAGAATAATTTGGTTAAACATGCACTCCCTATTGCACCCCAACAGCCCCACACTTAAATATCAAAAAATAAGGAGACATCATAATAGAGTCGAGTCAAGATAAGGTTTAAGACCTAGAATGACAAAAACAGACAAGAAAAAATAGCTCAAGTAGAACAAATATTAATTAAAACAAATTAAATAGTTAACCCATAATATGCACTGGCACGTATGTCCAAGAGAGTAATTGTAAATATAACTGCTATTTGATCGTTAAAGCTGATTCAGGTGAAAAATATACCATAAATATGTAATTGGCATGCCCAGCAGCATGCATCATCATGACCTTACCTGGATAGTCTTGTACTCCTCCGTCCTTCAATTATTGTTTTGTTTGACTTTTTCTGGTCAAATTGGATGTTTTTCGAATGCAATTTTAATGATTTTTTTACTTTGTTCATCATAAAACACGTGATTCGTAAATAGTATTACGAATAACATGTTTTATGATTTTGAAAAAAACCGCAAATTGCATTTGAAAAACATTTGGTTTGATAAAAAAAAAAGTCAAACAAGACAATAATTTAGGGACTGAGGGAGTTGAGCCAATTGACCTCAAATGCAACCAGGTTTAAGAGTTACGTGCACTTATTTATAAGAACAAAGTACACACAATCACGATATACGGAACAGCGGTTCGACACCAGGAAATAAATAAAAATATTAACACTAAGATGAGGAGGTGATGACAGAATGGTGTGAAAAAGCATCCCCAGAATTAAGCTAGTCCACATTTACAACTTATATCATATGTACCATGCTACCGCTAAATAAGTAAACAACTCTAAGCTTGACGTAACTCGAAAAGAGTACAAGCACTAAAGCATCATTTACATGTGCTAACCGTAGGCTGGCTTCATTGATTGAGGAAGACCATCCATCATGCTCAACTGTCTTTTCATCTTAACAATGTAAGCTTGCATCTGACATGTTGCAAAACGTTAGAAGGCATTGTCCCACAGGTGACAGTTTATAAAAATCTACCAACTAAAACATTTATAATAGCACATGAAGGTCAATTGTTACACACTAATAAAACAATTAATTAAAAGAGTTAAGGTAGCTACTAGCTAGTAGAAGGAACTCAAGAATTAAAAGCCACGATGGTGCAGCACAAAAATTCATCAAGGAAGATACATACGAAGGAAGTTATCTCACCTAAGTTCGGGCACTCCATATGCACCACTATCACGCTTTCCAAGAAAACACTCGTAAATACAAAAGCTACAATCAAAGGAAGCACTCATGGAGTTTGTTACAGGAATATACTTGGTCAATTTATGTCGCGAGAAAATGGCCAAACTTTCCTTTTGATGCCCGATAATTATACCCTCATTGCTAATCAAGCTACTACGATTAGATTTCAGCAAATGAAATAGGTGACAAACAAACATAACAGAATCCCAGAAAGTATGTTTTAAGGATCTAATAGTTTGCCTGAAGAAGTTTTAGTTTTCAAATGGGGATCCTTTGGGAACTAGAGATTCTTGTTTACGGAAATGAAGAGGTGAGTACTGCATGACCATATGCGGTAATTGGTACCAGATTAAAGCGCCTCAGTGAGTTAACTTAGTAGATACTACCAATTAAAAAATTAAATTAAAGTTACCCCTTCCCTCCCTCCCTACACTCACCCACACAGAGACAAGTGTCCATGCAGAAGATATACTGTTAAACCATGGTCAGCGTAAGAGTCTATCTATTATGCTTGACTTTATGACAGGGATTATGTTTTAGATAGAGATTGTACTTGCCTTTTCAGCAGAATAAAACTAGTAAAGATGTGCATTGAAAACTTCATCAAGGGGGCAAATTCGTACAAAAAGATTTTGTTCATATGTACCAGTCTTGTGTGTTGACCATTTAGATTAGTGATTTCATTCAAGAAAAGGTAGTTCATAGAAATTAATCAACGTCATAACAAGTTTATATGTCTTCCATAACTGCATAATTTTTCCTCGCGTGGAATTTGCAAGCTTCCATTCCCTTTCAGAACAGAGTATACTTTCTTTTTCTATCCTTCTGTAAGCAGCTAGCTTAAATTGTTTAAGGGAAACTCGTCATCTTCTTGCAGAGACTTTCTAGCTGCTATTTTTCACTATATAATAACAAGTGTTGTAAACGAGCCAAACGATCTTTGAGTGTTTACGCTATGCTCTTTTACTTTTAATCAAGCTGAACTCTCTCAAGCTTTACTCAAGCCAAGGAACCTATGTTTGAGCTCGACTCAATTACTTCACGAATCAAACCACAAACAACCCGAGCTTTAGCCTTATTCGAGCCGAAGTAAATATGCATACATATATATACATACATGTATATGCAAATATATTACAAATATTTCTTCATTACCAGGCCAAGGCGTGTTCAGCTCATGTGTCCCTTGAGCCTAGGAGAATGTTTGAGCTCGACTTAACCAAACATGAGCTGAGCCAGGTATATGAGCCAAGACCGACCTGTGTTTGAACCATCTCAGTTCATGACAGCCTAAAAATAACCCAAGATACTGCCTAATTCTTTCCTTTCTCCAGTGACAAAGAATTATCACTCTGTAATGGCTGGAAACCATGGTTGGAGGTGGTGGTACTTTAGAAACAAGTTTAAAACCAAATATCACCAAAACTTACTGTTACCAAAGACAAGTCCAACCTATTGACTGTATCAACATGTCATCAATGCACAATATTATTTTGGCTTGAAAGCAACACGTTTGATATCATTGTCCCCATTCTTTTTTCAATCAGCGATTACGCCTGTTCTAAATGACAATATGTTTAGGCTGATGCCTTCCAATTTCCCATATATGACATCAGATTTCCAAATTCAGTAAAAAGAAATGCCAATAAAAATAATGTTTCTAAAGAGAGGAAGGTGCAAAAGGACCCGACACATCATCTAGAAAAGAGGTTAATATGTCTGCTGATGGAATGCATAGAGAACACAGAATGTGCGTATATGATGCATTGAAGGAACAACAGAGTAAAATCTGGACTTCCCCCCTCCCACCTTCCCCAAAACACCCAAAAAAGAAAAGATAAACGCAAAAATGTATCACAACTCTTGCTCACTACAAGCAAACCTCATACAACACCCAGAAAGAAAATTTGCAAGTTTTGGACACAACTTTGCCAAGTGCCCAGTTCATCAACCTATGGCTTAAAAGGCTACAACGACTATGCACATCGTTTGAATTCCCTAATTCTAATATGGTTCTCTGTTGGAAAATGCTTGGTTGTTTTAGTTTTTTTTTTTTTTTTTTTTGAAAAATGCTAATAAGATATTCTTTCTTATGATGATTCTGGTAATAAATGTACTAAAACCACAGATGTCAAAACTTTTTATCATTGTCATAAACATGCAGCGCAGCTATGCATAATCTCAAGTATTAGCTAAAGAATGAGATCCATGAACGGAGCTGGAGGTGCCACGCAAATGATTCATGGTCAGAAGGTAACAGCAAGCGAATTCTGACCTGCTGGCGGGCCGCTGCAAGTTTTAAGAGTTCATCTGCCTCTGAGAAATTAATGAACCACTGACTAAGTGGATGATCTTTGGTATCACCTCTTTTCTTCTCATGCACATTTTTGAGCGATGCTGCAACGAACCAAACATCAAAACTGAACTCCATAGTATAATCATACACCAAGATGATGTCCACATAGAATCATTTTAAGGAATGTTACCAGGAGGCAAATTGAAGGTAGCAGGAAGTTGTGGCACAATTACAGAAGGGTGACTGTAAACACGAGCAAAGAAATCCTCGGAAGGGTCGGGAAAAACAATCTCGTTGTAACTTTCCATGACCACTGGTTTCTTGGTTGACTGGGGGCCAGGTTCTTCTTCAGAGTAAAGTTTCAAATGATGGAACCTAAAAATAAATGGAGAATTACATCAATAACAATTACACCCGAAGTAAATAAACATGAAGCAGAAGTATGAACTCACAAGTCCAACTGCTTATCACAGGTATCATTGTGGAAGAATATGGAGATAGCTATTTCAAATTCACCCCATCCACATTCTGATATTTCAAAAGGCGGCGACTCTACCACTCTTAGAGGGTTATTAAAACTAGGATGCAATTGAAATACAACACGCTTAATCACCACGCTCAGATCCTCATTTGTTGCCCCACGCACATAAACTGTCCACTTATGCGACAGAGATCTAGTAGAAATGATGGAAAATGTTCAAGTAAAATTTATTCAATTGAGAGCTGTCAAAATGTGGATACAATAACGAAAATACAAAGATACGCATAAAGATAAGACCTCACTTACTCGCTTGCCTTTCTTCCAAGCCAAAACGACATTGTTCCATAAACAATTGGGATGCAAATTTCAATATCTTTCAGCCTCCTGTTTGGACTCTGCATAAAACCCACAATGCAATCGTTACACATTCTAACAGGTAAATTAGTGGACAACATTATTATCCTGTTCCTTTTGCAAGAGAGATTGGAAACGGTGCTATTCATTGTAACAACACAAAGCAGGCTCTAAGAGAAGTGAGGATGTATCTACCTGGTAAAAGGAGTAACCTATATCCTTCTTACCATTCCTATAGATTATCTGATGTTCCTCCTCGCTCTTTATGAAAATAAAAAAGGGGCACTAACAACTGGATAATTCAGATTTAATTTGCATGTAGTTAAAGTCATTTAAATCGAACATCTTATATTATGTAATTTTTACAATTCAGCATGAGAAAGATGAATCTCATTATCAGACCTTTGACTGGATGAAAATATTTGGTTATTCGATCATTAATATTTTTACCTAAGCTTGAAAAAGTCGGTGATAATCCATAAACAACAAGCGTTTCAATAACACTCAATATCTAAAATCACAACTGAAAAGATTAAATGATTTTGTATCAAGCAGCAGATCTACTTGTATGAGAAAAGAAAGTGAACCCGGTAATAAGTTTTCCTGAAAATAGACGTCATAGTGAAACACCAAACCTTGCCCATCTTTCCCCAATACATAGAACAACTTCAGATATTTATTATTATCCCCCTTTTATTATTATTTTTAACTTATATAAGCACAGTATCCTTTCCCCATCTTTGTCGGAATCTGCTCTAATTCGTAAATAGAAATATGAATGATGGTATATGGATTCCCAGAATCTTCGGCTTGCACCTCAACTTAATATAATGGAACTCCAAAATCATATTAACAATAATGGAACTCCAAAATCATCAAGTTATCGTCACCCTACAACATGACCCAGCTTGAGCCTTAAGCAATTACACATTTCAAACAACAGAATCTCACAATTAAGTGAAAGAAATCCCGAATATTCCGTAAATGCTGACACAGGTGCCAATTTTTCTCTTGCAGGTATTTTGCTTAAATTCGAATAGGCAAACAATATAAGTTAACCTCAGAGTCAAACTATAGTAATTTAATAATAAAAATTTAAATTGATGAGTCAACAAGGACAAATAGATGTCCATATCACGAAAAGACAATTTCAAAATTTGATTTTGACAAGAGTCGGGTACCTTCTTCTCGCCGGAGTTGTCTTCGGAAGGCATTTCGATTACGAAACGCTGTGGCGTTGGAGCAGACTCGCCTCCGTCTGATTGACTGCCGTTTTGAATTGTCATGGCCATTGTTGCGAGCCTTTTTTTTTTTTAGCTGTATTGAATTCTTCCAAAGAAGACTTTCAAAATGTGAATGAAATTGGAATTGTTGGCTTGAAGTTGGAGTGAATTCAGGGTTCTGGAGGATTGTTGCATGGATCACGGAGAAGCATGGTTAGGGTTTTGGAAGGTAAGTTATGTTTTTTTTTTTTGGGCGTGTGTGGAGAGGTTTTAGAATTTTTAGAGTGAAATTAATTCTCTCTATCTTTACACCTCATGCATCGCAGTACATCGTAGAGTACAACATTTCAATACAATACTTGGGGTGCAAAGATAGGAAATTGGGGTGTGGTTAGCTTCACTCTTTCTTACTCCAGGCAGTTAAATTTACCATTGCCGATATATATATATAATAAAATAACAGCACATTTACTCTTTTAAAATGTAGCCAGAGAAACTGGGTTATTTATTTATGATGGGTTTATTACAAGGGGAATGATATTCAGCACATGAACCAAAATATTTTTACAATCTGCAGAGAGACATATGAAGAGAGAAATGAGGGTGGTAAGACGATCCCTTTTCTGGACAACATGTCTTTCCCTTTTATACTGAAAATTTAAAAAAAATCTTCGGCCAGGTGTTCATGATAGAGTGGAGTCGAGCTGGGCCATGATGGATTGTGGGACAGAGCACTAAGAAAAGCACTTAAAGCATAATGAACTTCTTTTGAAAAAGTTGGCCAATTTTAATCTCGTGACTTCAAAAAGCAATATTCTTCAAAAAGCAATATTCTCCATAATTGCTTTGTCTCGTGACTCTTAAATAAATATTCTCCTTTATTGCTTTTTATGCTGGCTTGACAGCTGCTTCTTCAATGGCAGACAAAGATAAAAGTTTATTCCTTCCTCATATCCTTTCTTTTGGATTGTTGCACTTTCGCTTGAGTGATGTCTACCATAGCATCCATGTAGTCTTCTAGAGATGGAGACTCGTCTTCCTTTTCTGGCATTTGTGATTCCCCGGCCAGGATAGCAAAATTAGATCATGTTTCTGGTGGAGAAATTGGTGTTAACTCTGGTTGATAAGCAATAAATTGCTCCTTCATGGATTCTAATACCTTGAGTTGACACTCAATAGGAGTTAGTCCTTGATGTTCTTTTTTAACCATATTCATCATATAGGTGAATACATTTTGAATTTCAAGCTGAGCTGATTGGATCTTTTTAGTGGCTTTCTCAAAAGCTGTGACATAATTTAAAATTGTTTCTTTCAATTTAGTAACAGTTTCCTCAGTATTAAAACATTCCCACCATTTAAAATGGAATGTTCTGTACAGAACCGGGATTTTAAATTCATCAAAGGAAACTTTTAAGTCTCATTTCCAGATCCAAGTGATCTGTAATTCTGTGAAAAACCATAAGGTATTTTTACCTATTGGTGGGTCAACGGTAGTCTTGCCTTTTAATTTAGGGTGGTATTGATACCACAGAATAAATTGTTCTGAAATTTCCTTTGGAAGTACTTCCAAAGTAGGGTCAAATCTGTCCCACCATCTAATGAACCAGGTGGTGAATCCATAATGCTCATGGATTTTTGGATTGATCACGAATAACCAAGTATGCTTACACACAGGATTTTGGTAATAGAAAGCATAAAACCATGTTTGAATATAATCCCAGTAGTTATATTCTACTGCTTTGTTAATCTTCAAAGTCTTAGGTTTTGAAGGGTCAATCATACTCCATTGATGAGGATGCATAATTTTTATAATATAACACTTTGAATGTGTTCTTGAGGGTGTCTTCCCCTGCACCGCTTTATGGAGGAAATGCTCCATTTTGACAGATTCAGTATCTTCTAAAATAGCTTCGTAAATATAACGAAACTTGGTATTTGGTGTTGGATGGTTCTGGTTACCCAGATATCTTTCTTTAATTGACCAGGGATCTTCTTTCCATTGCAAATCTTGGAAAGATAGATCAATAATATTTTCCCTATTTTGCTTACGCAAATATGGGACAGGAATAAATTCCTTTTTTATTTCTTTATTTTTAGATGAAGAGCTTGGAGTGGATGTTGTCTTCATGGCTTCCTTTACAGGAATAGTAGATGTCGAGATTTGTATTTTGACCCCTTAGGGGTATTCCAACCTTTGGCTGGATGCATCCTGCAAAAATTCCCGAGTAAGAAAATCAGGAAGAGAGTTATTCTCTCCTTTAATATATTCAATATCAAAATCAAATACAGATAATTCAGATTGCCATCTGACAAAAATATGTTTTGAAACAATATTTTTAACATCTTTTTTGAGAATATATTTTGCTGCACTGCAATCAATGCGTAGTAAAAATTTTTGATTTAATAAATCATCTTGGAATTTACTTATGCATTTCACAATTGAAAGCATTTCTTTTTTAATAGTAGAATAATTTAATTGGGCTTTCTTCCACATACTGGAAGTAAATCTTAATAATTCTTCTTTCCCATTACTGGGATTTTTCTGTTTTAATATGCCACCATAACCAATGTTCGAAGCATCGGTTTCTACTATTTTAAACCAGGCTGGTTGGGCCAAGCATAAGCATGGTAATTGTTTCACATGTAATTTAATAATTTGAACAGCTTTAGTATGTTCAATAGTCCATGGACTAGGATTTTTACATAATCTTTTATAAAGAATAGCACTATCTTGGGCAATATTTTTATAAAAATCAGAAATATAATTTAAACTTCCTAAAAATCTCTGAAGTTGGGTTTTATCTTTAATTTCATCAGGAAATTTGGAAGCAAATTCAATACTTCTATCTATTGGTATAATTTTTCCTTGGGCTATATTGAAACCCAAAAATCGAACTTCTGTTTGAAATAATTTCATTTTTGGGAAAGATAGAACCAATCCATTCTTTTTAATAATATCTTTTAATATTTTTAAATGTTTGAAGTGTTGATCAATATCAGTGGAAAATACTAAGATGTCATCTATATAAACAATACAAAAAGCTGAATAAGGTATAAAAATCTCATTCATAATATTCTGAAATTCCGAAGGGGCATTTTTAAGCCCAAAAGGCATTACATTCCATTCGTAATGACCAAATGGAACTGTAAAAGCAGTTTTGTATTTATCTTTCTCATTAATTTGAATTTGCCAGTATCCTGATTTTAAATCAAATTTAGAAAATATGATTGCTTTATGCAATCTGTCTAATAAATCTTTTTTATTAGGTATAGGGTACCTAATCCATTTTAAAGCATCATTAAGAGGTTTATAATTGACTACTAATCTAGGTACTCCTCTTTCTTTTTCAGCATTTTTATTAACATAAAAGGTTGTACAGCTCCAAGGAGAATAACTTTTCCTTATTAAATTCTTTTGTAAAAGATTTTCAATTTCTTTTTTACAAAGTTCTAAATACTCCGATTTCATTTGACTAGGCCTAGCCTTAGTTGGAATCTGATATTTTTCATCAAAATCATTTTTATAAGGAAGAGAGACAATATGTCTTTTCCTTTCCCAAAAAGCATTTGGAATCTCACTATAGACCTCCTTTTTATAAAGATCTGAGATCTCTTGGATTCTGTTTTGAATATCTTTTGAATTTAATTTTTCCTTCAAATTCATAATACTAACTTCTTCTTTTAGAAAATTTAAATGTTTTTCTTTTGAAGAAAGTAAATTTTTTAATTCATTAATCACCCTGGTTTCAGGATTTTAAATAAATTCAAAAACTATTTCTTTGTTTTGGATATTAGTATAAATACTCGTTTGATCTATTTTATGCAAAGGCATAATAGAGTTTAAAAATGGCGTTCCTAAGATCACAGGTTGTTGGATATTTTTAACAAGTAAAAATGATGAAGGGATACAAATACCTTCATTACAAATATGAGCACTTGTAATTTTATATTTATACCTAACTTGTCACCACTAAGCGAGGTGAGTGACGAGTGAGTTTTTCAAAATATCTTGTGGGTACAAGACCTTCCTGAATACAGTTTAAGTCAGCCCCACTGTCCACTAAAGCAATAACTTTATCCAAGATATACTCATTACTAATAACAACAGATATGTAAACATACCACTTTTGATTAGTAACTTGATTAATAATTTGAAGAAAATCTTATGAGATTTTTTCTTTAGCATTATTATCTGTTAATTGTTTTGATTCGATCTCTTTTTCTTTTTGAAAAGAGTTTATAGTAAGATAGTCTATTTGCCTACCTTGGAATTTTACTAATTGTTTGACTTCACTAATCTCTTTTTTGAGATTATTGATTTCTTTCTTAAGATCATTAATATTGATAGGTTGTTGATCTTTTTTCTTAATTCTTTTAAAGACTTCTTGGATGGAATAAAAATCTTTTATTCCCTTCATTTCGTTAATATTTTTAACAACTAATAAGTCTTCTGGATTATTATCCTTTGTGATTAGAGATTTTATAATCTTTTCTTTTAATTCTTGATCTGTTAAATTATCAATTAGATTAAGGATTTTTGATTGGTCACTAGTGAGAACATTAATACTTAAGTCATTCATTTTGACTATAGCTGTCCAATAATCATTATTTTTGGAACATTGCCCTGTAGAACATTGTCCTTTACAATTATCCATTAGTTCATCAGATGAGGACGAACTATTGATATTATTAATTTCTTCATCCTCTGTGGAACTATAATCCTCATAAAAACTTTCACTATTACTACTGGAATTAAGTAATAATTTGTTTAATTGAATCTTAAGACCTTCATCTAGATCTAAGTTATTTAATTTTTTCTGTGTAGAGCATTTATTGGCAAAATGTCCTATTTTACCACATTTAAAACAAGTTTTAGGACCTGATTTGGATCCTTGTTTTTTAGGGTCTTTATAATTTTTTCTTCTATAATGTTTCTTAGAATTTCTATAATAATTAGAATCCTCATGAGATTTATATTTATTTCTTTTAAAATCTTTTCTGTATTTTTTATGTTTTCTTTTGGGGTAATCAATTTTTGTATCATAAGCAAAATGATGACAGAATTCCCAAATTTCTTTTTTACCAGTTATATTTTGCTTTTTTAACTGATATTGTAATTTCATGTCATTACATATTTCTATTCCTACTTGAGTATATGTAGAAATAATATTATCATAGGTAATATAATTGTATGGGATGGTTTCACTATGGTATTGATCCTTTAATTTATGTCTAACCTTTTCAGAAAATAAAAGAGGTAAACCATTTATAATTTTTTCTTACCAATGCTCAGCATTGGCATCTGATCTCTGCATAACTTTGGCAATAAAAACATCCTTATACCACCTAAAATGGGTGAGAGGGGGACATCTTAAATTTTGAAGGATCTCCCTGTCATTTTCATTTCTTTGAGGGACAACTCCCAAAAAATGGTGAATTATAGTTTGGATCAGGGTGTAAACCGCATCTTCACGAACTTCTACCCCCTCTGCTGACCAGATTAAAATTTCTAATTTTGTTCAAGTGTGATAATATTATCTCACCAACCTTTTATTGTAAAACCGACAAAACCTAAAGAATCATTTTGGTGTTTCAAAATCTTTATTGATGCAATTTTACGCATCGGCATACATAAGCATTCCCGTGTATAAGTTCATATATTCGATATCTGAATAACCATCTAAATTTCATTCATAAATGGTTCTAGCATTATAAGAATTTTGATTTTGGAATACTCCTTCTTCATAAAGAAGATCTGGTGGAGTTGGTCTTTGGTAATAAAATTTTAATCCTGGTCCAAGAGGTTCATAAGTTAATTTATCACATTGTGCATCAAAGACACTAATGTCAAGTTAAGAAGCTGGATTACTGCCTTTCTTC
>CM028379.1:90251768-90324591 GCA_013146195.2 Codonopsis lanceolata
ATTGAAGGACAAGCATGGGCGCTTAGTTGCGCGTGTAGAGATGGGAAAGAAATAGCCTAGAATTACAAGGAAACTTGCGGGGTATCTGGCGAAGTGTTTACATCATCGACGTAGAAGACAAAGCGCTCTATGGCATCTGCGTTTTGTCATCTACATAATGGTGGTTTGAAAGAGTTAGTAAAGAAAAAAACATGGTATACGGGCTGGTGGAAGTGAATATGGAGATTGAAAGAATGTGTGCTTGGGAAGCAAGCGAGCCTCGGTCCAAAGATGAGAATATCGATCTAAAGGTCCTTGAGCTAATTCATATGACATATGTGGCCCAATCACACCCTATGTCATTCAGGCGAAGGTATTTTATTTCCTTTATTGATGATTTCTCACGAAAATGTGGGTTTATTTCTTGAAAGAAAAATCGGAGGCGTTCGATTGAGGCGGGTTCAAAGTGATGGTAGAGATCGACGGAGAAAACACCGTTAAGGCTATCGATCGATAAGTGGCGAGTATACTTGACGGCTTTCAAGGTATTATCCTCGAAGGCGTAAGGAGATTTCTTAACTCCATATTCCCTCAGCAGGAGTGTAATGGTGAAAGGAAAGAATCGGACTATACTTAACTAGGTTCGTTCAATGTTAAAAGCAAAATTTACTAAGGAGTTTTGGCGAGTAAGCGAGTCGATCAGTGCTGGATTTATGTTCGTAGATCGTTTGTCACATGTGAGGTTGGATAACATGACACACAAAGCAGGCGGACAAAGACCAACGTTGACCTTTGAGATCTTTGGTAGCTTGGCTTATGCACATGTACCAGTCGGCGAAAAACAAAGCTTGAAGACAAGAGCGAGATATGTTTTCATTGGGTATGATGAGAACACAAAGGGTACAAGTTGCTTGACCCATTAAGCATGAAAGTGATAGTGAGCCGTGATGGTAGATGAAGCACGTGAGTGGGATTGGAATAGTTCAACACGAGGAGCAAGTGAGATGCAGAGATCTCGCTTTTGGCGCCACCGTACACCGGCCTTCAAAGACTACGCAGGCGTTCTGAGGCTTCTAGAGCAGCATTGAACGAGAGGCGCAAAAGTGAACCTCATGAGCCTCTAGAACGCGAAGTATACAAGATTTGTATGATTCGACGGAAGAAATGCATCTAGTGTGTCTTTTGGCGGAATCTGGAGGAAGACATCGGCTTTGAAGAAGCGACCCGAGATGGAAAATGGAAGGTTGCCATGAATGAGGAAATCGAGGCAATAAATCGCAACAACACTTGGGAGTTAGTAGATTTGCCTACTGAGGGAGTTCAGCCCATTGGTGTGAAGTGGGTGTTCAAGAGAAGATGAATGCACAAGGAGAGATAGAACGGTACAAGGCACGACTTGTTGCAAAGGGAGTACAAGTAGAAAGCGGGGATTGACTATGATGAGGTTTTTCTCCACTGTTGCAAGAATGGAGACAATCCGTTTGCTTATTTCACAAAACGCTTTCAGTTCAATTGGCCAATATTTCAAATGGGCGTCAAGTCGGCATTCTTGAATGGTTTGCTCGAAGAAGAGGTTTACATGGAGCGACCACCGGATATGTCGAAGTTGGAGAAGCGAAAGCAAGGTGCTAAAGTTAAAAAAGGTGCTTTATGGCTTGAAACAGCACCTGGCGCATGGAATACGCGAATTGACACTTATTTCAAGGAAAATGGTTTCATTCAATGTCCTTATGAACCGGCGCCTATGTGAAGAAGAAGGAAGGTAACATGTTATTTGTTGCTCTTTATGTTGATGATCTTATTTTCATGGGAAATGACAAGAAGATGATAGAAGAGCTTAAGGGAACACGATGATGAGAGAGTTCGAGATGACGAGCTTGGGTTTGATGAAGTATTTCCTTGGCTTGGAAATTAAGCAAGAAGAGACAGTATCTTTGTCACAAGAGTCATACGCAAGGGAAATCTTGAAGAAATACAAGATGGAAAATTGCGTCGGTGACAATACCGATGGAGCCAGTTAAACTCTCTAAATTTGATGGGGAGAGCGCATTGATGCAAACAAATTTAGAAGTTTGGGGAGCTTACGCTATCTCACATGCACGAGACGGATATTTGTTTAAGTGTTGGAATTGTAAGTCGATTTATGGAGGAGCCGGTTTATATGCATTGATTGAAAGCGCTAAAAGCGCATTCTTCTGTATGTTCAGGAACAAAGACACTTGGGATGTTTTACTCTAAAGGTGAAGAGTACAAGTTGGTTGGGTACTCAGATAGTGATTGGTGTGGAAATGTCGATGACGTAAAGAGCACATCCCGGATATGTGTTTTTCATGGGAAGTACGGCGTTCACTTGGCTTTCAAGAAGCAACCAATAGTAACACTTTCGACATGTGAAGCAGTGCGTGGGCATCGTGGTGTGTGTGTCATGCGTTTGGCTTAGAAGTCTACTAAGCGAAATGAAATTAAAGCAAGAAGGCGCGCATCATTAAAGTTGACAACAAATCGGCGATCGAGTTGGCAAAGAACCCAATCAATCATGAAAGGAGCAAGCACATAGATGTTCGGTTCCATTTTATCCGAGATCGTATAAAAGATGGAAGTGTGAAGTTAGTTCATGTTGCAAGTCAAGAGCAAGTAGCGGACATGTTCACAAAACCGTTACCAATGGTACTTCTCGATAAGTGCAAGAAAAGCGTTGGCATGAGAGATGGAAGGAGCATTTAAGTTATGGGGGAGTTTTGTTGGAAATAACTTAAATGTTGTCATTGAAATTGTCTTAAAGACAATAATAATTTAGGAGTTATTTTTCAGTTAATAATGAGAATAAATGGGTAGTAATGAGGGAGTTACGGGAATTGAATAGGTGGTTATGAGTCATGGTAATTAGTGGTATTAATAGGATTAATTAGTAGTTAATATGTTGTCTTTTGTAGAGCCTATATAAAGGCCAAGTAGTATTCATTTGAATTCAAGGAAATTACAAGAGAGTGTGTTACTAAAAGAAAGAAAGTGAGTAAGATCCCGAAATATTCTTGTTTTACTCCTTGTTATTTTTCTTCAGTTACAGGCCTGGCCTTGGAAATTTTTCGTCATTTTGTTTATTTATTCCTTTTAGGGTTTGGTTTGTTTAGGGCAAATAAATACCCTCTTAAACATTTATGGCCAATCTCCTAAGATTCTTCAGCTTAAAAAGGACCAAATAAGCTACTCTCACATTCAATAGATTGTTGCTTAGATTTAAGTACCTCAAGTTTTTGCAGCTAGAAATAGGCAGGAATATTTCCTCGGATATATATGGTTTGTGGCTAAGCTAAGAACATGTAAATCTGAAAGCTTGCAAAGATAATCTGTATCGATTACCCCACTAAGATTCATATTTTCAAGCCTTATTTTAGTAATGGTGTTTTTGGGCAGGGATGTGGCACGAATCCACTTTTGGGGATCAACTGATTGAATAAAATTGAGGAAGGGCTTGGATTCTGAATACTCACCTCCACTGGAAACCTTATTAATCAATAAAGCAAAAAATTAAATGCACTTTAGTCCCCTAAGAAAGGGATCAAAATCTCTCCTCAACAAAATAACTACGGAAAAACATTGATAAGAAAGAGAAATAAAATAGCTCAGGCCAAAGTCAGTAGATCATAGTACTGAAAGAGAGGTGGTTTTCGGACTTGGCGGCTCTCCTGCATAGTACTACTACACCACTAGACTGACTACTAGTGCCGAGCAATTTAAGCCATACCCAAATGCTTATTATTTTGGAGTGCAACATATATATATATATATATAGGTGAAACCGTGAAAGAGCCACTTCAAAGCCTACAAGTTGGGAATAGGGCTTCTGCTTCTGCTTCTGCTCAAAGATGTCCCCAAGAAAAATAATATAAATCAGTCCCATTTTTAATTTGATTTTTAATTTTTAATTTTAATTTTAAAGTTCATCATTCCATTTCTTAAAAACACTCGAGTATCGCAACTTGGGCCAGCTATCTACATGTCTCCAAAACTATGAATCTCCAACCCAAAAAAATCACACAAAAGCATCGGAAGGCTTCGTTATGGATTTGAGAATTTGGGGGGTCTATTTCATTATGGTTTGTTTTTTAGTGATTTCAGTTTTGTAATTTATAGTGATTTCAGTTATGTAATCTTAGACTTTCTCTCACCAAACTTCACTACTAACTTGTGATGCTCTTATATATTATATTCCCTTCCATTGTGCTATTTGAAAGTCTAATATGTCGATGAATAACAAAATCCTCATCTTGGTGTTCAGCATTGTATGGGTAAAATATGCATGACCTATTTTGGTCTTATTTCACTTTTCTTGATCAAAATAGGATTTTTGATAAGTTTGTGTTAATTTAGGACTTAGTATATTTTATTAGATTTAGTTTAGTTATTTTTGGTAGCATATTCTTTTTCTAGATTTCGGCTACATCATTTTTGGTAACAAAATCTTTAATTAGATTTTGTTTTACCTTGGTCCTTAAGGTTTTATCATTTTTGGAAACTAAATCTTTAATTAGATTTTTGGTTTTCTTGATCCTAAAGTCTAGGAATCATTTTTGGTAACAAAATCCTTGATTAGATTTTGGTATATCTCATCTTTGGTAACAAAATCTTAACATAAATCCTTGTCAAACCATGATTGTTGACCACTTTCATATTTGGTAACAAAATCCCATTAATTTGGTAAGTTGTTGATTTTTTCCTTAAATACTAATCATTTTCCTTGTAAAAGATGGATTGTTCCTTGTGCATAGGTTTTCACATCGCTATTTAAGGAGGTCTTTGGGACACGGCGCTTATCTGCACTCGAGAGCAGATCACAAAGAGTGCAAATTCAGATTTCCGCATTGATTCAGTTACGTGCGATTTCGAATGTGATTCCGAATGCTGCAACATTGGAAGCAACATTGGGCGTTTATGCTGTTTTGACTTCCTAGCTGATTTTAGGAAGCTATTTGTTTCTTCCCACGTTTTCTATACCTGTTTTTATGTGAGTGTTTTGCTCTCCAAGACTTGTTGTCTTGTGAGAGTGTTATTTTTGTGTGATTTCACATAGTTTTTGTAAAACAATTCATCGTTTTTAGTGAAATCTTTTTGGCCATGAGGCTAGATCTACAAGTATAGACTTGTAGATTGTTTGGTAAACTTTTTGATTAATTTAGTACTTTTGTATTAAGTCTTCCGCTGTTTTTGTTATTTTTTTGTCTATTGTGACTTCCATTGTAGCTTTTTCACAAGCTACATTGGAAACTGCATTAGGCAGTTTGGAGAATCCTAGCTACTCTCGTTCTTTCAAGCATGATGACTGATCCACATCCATGAGCACACCAAAATAATGTGACAAAACTTAATATAAATCACTGGCAAATTAATATAAAAGAGCCAGACAACCGACTATGTCTTTGGCTCTTTGTAGTCTATCTATTAAAGCAAACTTTATTGCAAAGAACTACGCACCTTCATAACAGCAAGAAATTCAAAACTGTTGTAGCAACGGACATACAAGAATTGTCTCAAGCACACTGAAAATAATTCCTTGTCGTAACCATTTTATGTCTCCTTCAAATTAAAAGCATCAGCCTTATTTTGAACTGGTGCTACATTATTCCGTGAACCTAGACAGAAAGATTCTCAAGTTCTTCAACAACTTAATCAAAATAGGCAAGGCTATTTGTACTAGCAATAGCTTTCTCAAGGTAGGCAATAGCTTCTGATATGTTTGACCTTGCTACACTGAGAGAAAGAGAGGAGAGCTGCAATTTGGCTAAGGCTAAGGCCTTTCCCTCTCTCTGACATGTTTGAGCTTGCCATTGAGAGAGACGCACAAACAATTGTCACACAGAGAAGAACTGCAATTCCGTCTAGGCCCCTCACTCTCTCTCTCTCTCAGTGTCACCATTAGCATATTACAGTGTGAACATAATCATATTCATATCAGATGATTATGAGTATGATTATGATACTAGCATAGTGTGAACATAATCGTATTAATATCCATCAATTTTCTACAAGGAAATAATCTACAGATGTTAACATTGCTGTAAATTGTAATAGGTCCAAACTCAGAATTTAAATTCACATCACTGGAAAAACCCACAAACAAAGCTGTCAAAAACCCACTTGAAATTACAAAACCCCGGACCCTAGATACAATTTACAATAAGTGTTCAGTTCTGAGGCCTTTTTGGGGGATTTTACAGATACCCAATTGAAATTCAAGTAAAACAGATTGCAGGAATAGAAGGGAGATAATAAATTGGATTAAGGGGTATGTAATACCAAGCATCCATAGGAAAAGAGAAGGAAGAAGAAAACGATGGGAAAAGAAGAGAAAGAAAGAGAATAAACATACCTGGAGGCTGGAGCTGGAGTTGTTTGCACAACAATGGAGAGAAGAGCGAAGGGTAATGCCGTAAAGTAATTTCTTAGCAGCGTTTTGGTGGATGCGTTTTCCTTCACCGCTAACAATTCCGGCGTTTAGAAACGCCCACGGTTTCTGAAACGCTCTGTTTTTAAACGGGACAGTGATACAATTTTTAAGGAAAACGCAGTAGCATTTTTAGCAAAAATGTGCTACTAGACATAGCCTTACTACAAGGCTTTTGCATGGGCTGCAAAAACAATAAAGGTGGTGGGTGGTAGCAAACTTTATACCCCCACCGTTTTAGACAAATGCTCTCTCTCCGTTTCAAGCAAAGAGTCCTGTTTAAAAGAAACTTTTTTAAAAAACTATATTTTTAGTAGCTCATTAGTAATAAAATAACACTTTTATCTTTTATTTTTTAAAAGTAGACTCTTTAAGTGAAACATCCAAAAATAATATAGTGGACTCTTTGCTCGGAACGAAGGGAGTAGTCTATTATTCTATTTTGGGATGTTTTATTTAAAAAGTCTATTTTTAATAATCTATTTTATAAAACAGCTAGTTTCGCACATATGCAATTGACTATGGTGTTGAATCTTAAAATTTAAGAGATTTGCTTAAAAACATTTCACTTGATTGTCAGCCAGGACAAGTAGCTTATAATTGGTCAGCTGAATATTATTTTGTCAGCCAACTTTCTCGGTGATCTATCTGTTGCTATAGAATGAGTTTATCTTTCCTTATTTGTTTAAACATACTCTAGTACTAACTCTTTCCCACTTTGTGTTTGTGATAGATGTCCCTTAAATAATATCTCACAAGATCCTTTGTGATCTTGATCATAACACATTTTCAAAATTCAAATGTGTTCCTAACGGGTTGCTCGCAAAGACTATCTATATATACCCATTGGAAGCATTGGTGAAGATAACGAATCTGAAGAATTTTTCAAGTCAAGAAACTTTCCACTTACAAACTCTCAGTCTTCATCTTCGAAAAACTTTAGCTAGATACTTGCCATTGAAAATTTCTTTCTAGTTATTGTTTAGGCAAAACACTGAGTACTTCATTTCAATTTATTTCGAACTCAGTCAGTTTGTCTCACGAGTTTGATTGTTTATCAATCATTCTCCCAAACACCGGTCTTTTGTTGTACACTGATCCATTAGAGATCAATTAGATTTTTAATAAAATTAGTGCACTTCAAAAATCCAAGTCTGACCAACTTGGTAGTGGACGTAGCAGTTTATCTGTGAACCACTTCAACTATATTGTCAGCCATTTCTTACATCCCTGCTAACTGACTTAACACTTAAGAAGTTATTAAACTGATTAAGTGTCAGCCAGCTAACAACACTTGTTTGCTTACTTGTTTAGCTAAATTGTGATTCAAATTTCTTCTCTATATTCAGTGATCAAACTTCAAAACAAATTTCTTTTGAAAATCGTTGTGTCGGCCTCATCTCACTTCTAAGGAACTTCTAAAGTGTCGCCAACCGACCAACTCTTCGCTTGCGACAAGATAAAGTTTTCCGCTGCCAATATTTTATGATTTTCAAATCAATCTCCAAAAGTTTTTAAAGGCTATTCACCCCCCCCTCTAGCCTTAACTGTTGCCATCTGGACTTACATATGGCTATTCAGAGGTTGAAATTAAATTATCTTTAAAAAATTAATGGTTGAGATTCACCATCACATTCATATGTGTGAGTAGTTATCAATTTTGAACTTCTTATTTTTTCTTTCTCTATTACAAGTCACCCCTACAATTAATATTATAAGCAATCACCCATTTTTCTTCTTCCTATATTTTATCTTCACATTACAAAGTCAAACTCTGCGATTAATCTTCTGAACAATCACTCCTTATAAAACATGTATAATCAATCCATCAACTATCACTTAAAACAATGTACCATTCAGCTGTAACATTTTTTTTAAATCGTATATTCTATTTAGGTACTGTCATTTCAATTGATGAAATCAGATATATTGACACCGTGTCTATGACACGAGCATGAAAATCTAGTTAATGTATAAAAATATCATTTTATTACTAATGAAGCACTTAAATGGTTATTTTCCTAAAATAATTAACTTTAAAATAGGTACATTTTGTCAAAAAGGAAAGGAGTATTTACTAATGCAGTACTAATAAAACAAACAATACTTCCGGAAGTTCACTTCAACATTTTTCAGCAATTCTTATACTTGAGCTTCCCCTTTAACTTATCACATTTTTATTTCAACGTATTTACTTGATTCAGACTCCTCAATTATTTTCACGATAAAAGTTTTTTTTTATAGATAGATTTTGTGATAAAATTTATAAATGAAAAAGAAAACAATGGACGTTTCTTTGGTACCTTCATTATTTGGATTCTACCCTAGCTAAGAATCTTTTATATGTATCATCTTGTACACGACCCCCATTCTTTATTTCCCTGTTCTTCGCTTCTCAATTGGAGTCGTACTTAACGCCCATGACTTTCAAATGTTTTAAGAATCGCTATGCGATCACCAGACGTTGGATCAGTATCTAGCGCTTAGGGGACTAGGCGAGGCCTAATGGCAAGTCTAATGTAAAAGTCTAAACTAAATTTTGATACCTATGTGAGAGTATTAGGATCTCGAATTGTTAAAGTACAATATATCAAAATTTGGTATGGTACTAGAGAATGTACCAAATTTGATATCTCCCCTAATATCACACATAATTTTAATACATTTTATTTTGACCATATATTTATGTCATAAATGTGTTGGTAAATTATTGTACATTAATATATTAATTTTTCTTTTATATTATGATATGTGTTGGATATAATTTTTTTAAAATTATTATCATATCAAATTTTGATACCTATGGTTGAAGATCATTATTGATACTAATGAATAGTAACTAATAGGTATCAAAATTTGGTTTTCTACCTTTATCCAAATAACCACCATTGAACTTGCCCTAAAAATTAAGACATAATTAGTCTTATTTCGATATTTTTTGTTAATATAATAATATTCTAAATTTAAACCTTTAAATATACAAATAAACAATATCACAAAATAATCTAAAACTAATATCCATAATTAGTTACTCCATCAGTCTCAAAATATATGACGTTTTGAGGCTTTTCATACAGACCTATAAAACATATTGTAAAGACTAAACTAGTCATATCAAAGTATTAATGAGGTGTTTTGATATTTTTGATTAAAGAACCAAACACAAGTTAAGAATTAATAAATATGAGTAAAATTGGAAAAAAAAATTTCCTTGAAAATTACAAAGTCTCATTTATTTTTGAAACAAAATTACTCTTTCAAAACGTTATATATTTTGAAACAGAGATAATAATACTCGAAGCCGGATATTACTCATGTTAGTTAATACTCAATGGTTCATAATGAATGCATTTCACCTTGGAAAGACATGCTCAGAATATGAATAAGACTCAATGGTTCATAGTGACTACATTTTCCCTTGGAAAAGACATGCTAAAAATATGATTTGTTCAAACAAAAAAGAAGACATCTAGGCGATTTTCTACTCAAGCGATTTATTTGGTCAAATTTGGCATAAATGGCGGCGTAGGGACGGGGACGGTGCCTGACGACTAGCCGGCATCTAGGCGGTCGGCTAGAGCGTGTTTTAGAACACTAATCAAGTAGTAAGGTATTATTAATCTCACTTCAAGCCAACTCGACATGCTCAATTGGTATATTAAAGAGACTTTTCAAATCATGATTTGCTATCAATTGAATTCAGATTTGGATTTATGGCGCTCGGTCTCGATGAGCCTTGGATTTTATTCGATTTTGATGGAGAGGTTTATGTTAAACATCGATCGACCGTTTTGTGTTGTTTATGGCCCCATCATTGTTCGACCGTGGTTTCTCTGTTTAAAGGTTCGTCATTAAATTATTTATTTTCAATCCCTTGTCAATTACACTCCCCATTTTATGTTTCCACCTTCTAATATAATTAAATAATTTGTTGTTTAGTTTTGTATTATAATTATATGTATATACAACCATATTTTGTTTTCTAGAATCAGTTAGTTTAATATAGATTTATTTTGTCTGATATAGTCTAATATAGATTAATATAGTTTAATATAGATTTATTTATCATATTTGTTTTGTCTAATGTACTTTTCGATTCTCATCTTTTTCACCCCCTTCCTTTACTTGGATTAAATGCTGGAATCATTTAATTTCATATTTTATATCATCTAATGAAATTTTATCAAAACAATTATTTTACACCAAAATTATCCAATATAATTATGAGTAGTTTTGACTAAAAAATGTTATTGAACATAATCCAATAAGACCATTGGTGCAATTGATTTGAACCTAGACCTATCTTTTCTTTTTTTCTTTTTCATTTCTTTTATCAACCTAGGCATATCTATTACTCCCTCCGTCCCAAATTTATCATATGAGTTTACTTGACGTACGGTTTAAGAAAACACATTCGACTGAATTATTAATATTAGTATTTGTGTGAATTTCCACAATTTTCTATCTATCTATATGCAGTGTTCTAAAACTTTCCGCTTAGCTCCGCCTAGGCGCATCTGAAAGACCAATAGTAGCTAGGATTCACAAAATCTGTCAATGCAGTTCGCGATGTAGCTTGTCACTGTAGCTACACAGGGAAATGCATTGGTCAAAAACTATAAAACATCGGAAGACTTAATTATAATTTAATGCAAAATTAAGCACAGATGTTTACCAAACAATCTACAAACCTATGCTTGTAGATCTAGCCTTATGGCCAAAAAGATTTCACCTAAAAGATGAAGTGTTTTACAAACCAATATGTGAAATCACCAAACCAAAAAACTCTCACAAGGCAACAAGTCTTGGAGAGCAAAACCCACAGAAATAAGGGTAGAGAAAACGTGGGAATAAAAAATCAACTTCCTAGAGATACTAGGAAAGTAAACAGTCACAGCAGTTTCAATGTAGTTCCCAATGAAGCTACACTCCAAGCTTCATTGAGATTTAGCAACAGCACTCTTTTTTGTTTTTTTTTTTGTATATTTTGCTTTCTTTGTTTCTCTCTTGTACCTATGTGTCGTGCTTCTTATTTATACAATGGAGGAGACCTACAATACCATAACAAAAGACTCCATGAATCTAAAGGATTAGGAGTTAGATTCCATAATCAAATAAATCACCTTTATTACCTAGATTTTGTTACCAATTACATAGGGACTCTTAGAGAAGATTTAGGAAGTGATTATTACCAAGATTTTGTTTCCAAATATACACCTAAACTTTAGGATCAAGAAAACCAAAATATTATTAAGATTTTGTTTCCAAATATACACCTAAACTTTAGGACCAAGAAAGGTTAGAACAAGACCAAAATCAGACATGCCTATTTTGCCCTTACAATCTCCCCATTTGTTGAACCTTTCTTTTCAAAGTACATGACAAGTGTTTTTCCAACACAAAACAATTTTCTCAAACCTGCATTGTTAGTATAACTCCCCCTGAATTATGCAATCAGTTAAGAAATGTAAAGCATTATACAGCAGCCTACCAAATATTCAGAAACATTCCGATTATGTTTCTTCTTCAATCAGCTTTAATCAAGATCTTCATCTTCTATCATTTGAGCAGCAGCTTCAGAGGCTTCAGCCACAGCAGCAACAGTAGCATTAACACTTGTCCCATCTCCCCTTGTTTGACCAGAAGAGGGAACATAATACATAGCAATCTAGGCAGTGTACTGGGTCTCCAATGTTTGAAGATGGGTAATCTGAGACCTAATATGCACAAGCTGATCTGTGATGAAGGACAAGGCCATAGGAGCAGTAACCCCATCAGATAAGAGAGCACAGACTGGTGTAGTTCCAGATGTAGCTGCAATGCCAGCTGCATTGGACAAATCTTGAACAGGAGCAGGAACTTCTAGATGTGAGACAATAGGAGGAACAGGAGCAGGCACTACAGACTGTGTCCCAGAAGTGGATGGGTATGGATAAACTAGGGGCAGATTCAAAATTCTATCCCCCTTCAATAGTTTGGAGGAAATATGAAGGAGATCTAGGATAAGAGTCATCCTTTCAGATTCCTTTGGAACAATGCCTTGAGCCACTAGAAGACTGTAAATTAGAGAAGGATAAGGGACGGCTCGCTTGTCCCCTTCAGTTTCTGCAAGTGAGACTACTTTCCTAAACACAAAGTCTCCAAAATTGGAGGGCAGCCCTAGACCTATCTGATACATTATTTTGGCATGTTTTTTAGTGGCTGCATTTGAATTGGATGTGGGAGCCCAATTGGCACAACAAACTTTGTGCATAACAGCGTAAAAGGAGGTTAGTTTTGATGTACTATCCTTGGCCCCTTTTCCTGGCCACTTTGTAATCAAACCACCAGTTAGCTCTTTCACACATGTGTTCAGATCAGAGGTTAACCTACTCACACCTACATTAGGTGTCCCACAATGTCTATTGATGAGAGATGGAGAGAATTCTATCATATGACTCCTAACAAAGACTTTTTTTTCAAAAAATGGATCACTAACTGACATGACCCTCTTTTCAATGTTAGCATAGAATTCTAAAATTATTTCCCTAACATAGGGTGCAATAGAGGACAAGGTTGCAAGCAAACTTCTTTCAAAATAAAACTTGATCAGGTTTTGAGCATTTAGGTCCTCCATAGGAATGACTTTTTCATCTACCACTCTTCTAGCAGTGTTATATCTAAGAGAAGCAGTAGAAGAAAGAAAAGTCTCAGAGAATGGGTTACCTACATCCTACCCAACTGATGCATCATTGAATGTAGCTTCACCAGAAGCATCATCAGGAGCTACATTGGTCATAGAAGCAATTCTTCTTCTAGTAAACCTCACTGGAGCTGCATCACTCTCTTCAGAGGCTTCATTCTCCTCAAAATCCTGGTCTGAGTTTTCATCAAACTCAGAGGAACTGGAAGAGTTGGCAGGACTTGGCGTTGGTGAAGACATAGGAGAGGCATTCTTCAAGTTAACCAAATATTCTGCCAAGGTTCTTTGTTCATTAGAAAAGCTTATGTCTAATACATTTATCTCTGGCTCACCAGGGGGAGCAACATGAGAGGCTTCATCATGAATCATGCTAGGAGATTCAGGCTGAAAAATGACTTTTGGAGATGAAATAAGGTAGTCTTCATCAACAACATCAAGAGATGTTGGTTCAACTGAGCTGCTTGCAATTTGATGACTGGGTGCACAAGGTTCCACCACAAATTGGGAGCCATCGCTTGAAGGCGCGAAGTCTTCATCATCACTATCGCTTTGAATCTGAACAACTTCCTCAAATTGGCCTAGGGTGATTTTGTTTTTCTTGGCCTTAGCAACATCAAAATCACTGGGATTGTCGTAATTACTGGGAATCCCTCTTAGCCTTTTGGATTTTCGAACGCTAGGGTTTCCAAATTTGGGGAAAATTGTTAAATCCCCGTGGTCTTCAACATCTATCGCATTTCCCTTTTCTCCAGGTAATATGCAAGAAAGAGGTTCAGGAAGAGGGGTGGCTATCACTATTTCACTGCCAGGCTGAATTTCAGACGTTGCAATTTGTGGTGATGTAGCTCTGGAAGAAAGTGCACTGGGAGCTACATCGGTTGCAGGGTTCGTTTTCTGAGACTTAGAAGGGCTAGCATGTACAGATGCCATGGAGAATTGAGGGATTGCAGAGTGGAGAGATGAATAGAAAAGAAGGTCACGATATCTTCAGCCAATTTTGGGGATAAACTTGTGTGAAGAAAAATATATGAGTGAGAGAAAGAATGTCTTCAACCTAGCTGAACCACTTTAAAAACAACAATTAAGGGATTAGCCGTTAGGAACATAAATCCATGGAATGTGAGGGGGCATTTGTGATAAAACCAAAATTTTTGTTTTTGAAAGTAATTAAGGCTGATCAAATCTCTCACAATATCTACTAAGAAATCTGATAATGACTTGCAAATAGTGAGAGATAAATGAGGAGTGTTGGATATAGGGATAACAATGATTTCTTTTTAAAACTTGAATTTTTTGAATTTCAAATAATAGCATGGATTCATAACAAACACAATAAAGGATATATCAAAATTGTACAACCCCAAGCTGTAATATAGCAACACATATCCATTATTCAAAATCTCTTTACTCTCCAAAAAGATTAGACTCCCACTTAATATTTTTCAACATGGAATACTTTGGTAATTAATTTGCATTTTTGAGACAAGGACTAAATTTCAATAGGCCGATACTATCATTTAACAGATAATGTCCTAAAATTTATGCCTAACAAATGATGAAAACAGAGAGGCAGCTTATAATCTAATGCAGTCACACACATGTGAAAAATGTCTAAATCATCTTGATGTAATTTCGGATGAAGCTGCATTGGGAGATGCATTCGCCAAAATTGTGATTTTATGTTTACTTTTTCAATTTTTGTTCATTACAACTATACTCATCTCCCACAAATTCCATAGGTACTTTATTTCCCTAAGAGTATAACTCTACTTTATTTCAAGCATATACACACCATGCCACTTGGAACCTTTCACACTATTTACCAAGGGAAGCCATTTTGCTTTTGATCCACCCATGAAATCCAACGATTCATAGTCCCAAAAGAAAATTGCCACAAACCTTGTTCATAGGTAGCTCTTTTCCGTTAGGTAGCTTTCACACTTTTTTTTTTTCAAGGGTACCTATTTTTCTCAAAATCAACCTATGAGAACCTAAGTTTCATAGTACCAAGATAAAGTGCTACAACCCTTGTTTTTTAAAGGCAGTTCTTTCCTTTGTGGATTTTAAACTTGCAAACCAAACAATTTGGAGAGAGTAGAGAATCAAAACAAAGAAGTCACAATTGATTTTGAATGCAAATCTCAGGAAACAAAAGGCACAAACATGTGAGATTGATCTAGTGTGCCCCCTAAATACACAATGCAAGGATGCCATTTTTTAAAATATAAATAGCAAGTGTAAGGTCACATGGCACGCATACCAAGAGATTTCCTAAGATTAATAAATCTTTCAAAATCTAGACTCTTAGTGACAATATCAGCCAGTTGATTTTCAGTCCCAACATTTTTTATGCAAATAACACCTTGTTCAACCAAGTCTCTAATAAAGTGGTGTCTTATATCAACGTGTTTCGTTCTAGAGTGTTGAACATGATTTTTTGCTATACTTATTGCACTGGTGTTGTCACAATACATGGTTAATACATTACTGTGTAGGCCATAATCCTTGATCATTTGATTCATCCATAAAAGTTATGTGCACCCACTACCAGCAGCAATGTATTTAGATTCAGCTATAGAGAGAGCAACACAATTTTGTTTTTTACTAAACCAAGAAATCAAGTTATTACCCAAATAAAAACAAATGTACTTCTCATGTCATCCACACTACCGGCCCAATCAGCATAACTAAAACCAACAAGGTTGGTATTAGTGTGTTTTGTGTACCACAAACCCATAGTAGAAGTCTCACAAACATACCTAATTATACGTTTGACATCTTTCAAATGAGAGACTTTAGGGTTTGCTTGGTATCTAGCACACAAACACACATTATGCATGATGTCTGGTCGTGTGGCAGTCAAATATAACAGACTTCCTATCATGCTTCTATACAGTGTATGGTCAACACTTTCAGACTTCTCATCTTTACATAGTTTGTTGGATGTACCCATAGGGGTTTTCTTTTTCTTTCCATTCTCAAGACTGAATTTCTTCACCAAGTTAATTGCATACTTGGCTTGAGAGATGAACATCCCTTCATGTATTTGTTTTATTTGAATTCCAAAGAAATAAGTTAATTCTCCTACCATACTCACACTACAAGAAAGCAGGGCAATTGCAACAAAATATTGCAACGAAATGGAATTTAGTTGCAATGTGAAAAGTATGCATTGTTTGTAACTAGGAAACCCAAATGAGCGCGCGTCTCTTTTGCAGAAAAAAAGGGAGGGAAGAGTGGCGCCTAAATTGCAACAATTTTGCAACAGATTTTGGTTATTATTTCTTAAAAATGCAATTTTAGGCTGAAACTAAGTCGTATTGTCTTCTTGTAATAGAAAACCCTAGCCTGGACTAAATTAAAGAAAAAACCCCATCAGATTTCGCCTTGTCTCTCCTACGACCTCTCCCTCCGGTCTTCTCTTCTCAAATTCCATCGTCTCCTTCCGGCAGCCACACCACACGCCGTCTAACTCATCCTCACTCTCGTATTTGAAGCTGCTTTAGCTTGATTTCGGTCAAATGACCTAAACCCTTTCTCTCTCCTCTCAACAAGGTATTCTTCTTTCTCAATGTGTAGTTTTGTAAAAGGAAAAATCCTTCTATTGTTTTGGTGATTGATGCGTGCAATTAGGAAGGGGTAATTCCAGATCGGAGTGTTGTTGTGACTTTCTTTCTCACTCTGCGTATGGTTTTGGATTTTGCTATTTAGACCGTCATAATGAAATTGTGTAACTGGTATTTGGTTTGTGGATTTTTGATATTAATCTCTTGCGGATGTACGAGTTATTATAAATTAGTAATGTATTGAAAAGTTTTGATTAGCATGGTTGGTGTTACATTGAATGCCAAGAAATCACTAATGATTAACTTTGTATTTTTTGTGCTTGTAGCAAGCTAGAATTTTGTGGGTAGTGCTTAATTCTTGTGGGTTGAATAATCATGTGATAGATTACTAACATCTTGGAGGAGAATGTTGCAACCTCTCCTGGTGAGCACTAGTGCAATTATCCGTCCTAGAGATTGTGTTTGAATGATTTTAAAGATCAATTACATTGTTACTGTGAAGTAGAATGGATTGAAATGTATCCCCCACAAGCACAAATGACCTTAGAAGCTATAAAATTCTAGTAGCTAGACTGAATCCTTTTTTGCAACTGAAAGAAAAGGGAGCAGATTTGATTAAGATTTCTGTGAAAACTGGAAATATCTCTTATTTTCTTTTTTTTCCCATCATGAAATGCTACTCCTTTTTGTTCTGTTGTTAAATTTTCCTTGTTACTAGGTTTCTTTTCTAGTCACTTTCAGTTTATCTGCTATAGGGGCAGTAGCAACACATACAATTTCACAAGCACTTCTTTATATATATATATATATATATATTAGAATCAGTCTTCCTGAAAATTTTGCCAGACTATCATATATATATTAATATCTTTTAACTTTTACCAAAAATTTTTGCTAGTTTCACTGTGCATACTAGTGCTGGAATAATTGTTCCTGAACTTCAAGATGATGGCAAGGTATGTTCGGATTGTTTAGTTTATTAGTTCTGATAGTGGGCATTAAATGTTTTCGATAATCATAATTCGTTTCCCCCCTTTCTAATGAAATAACGTCATGTTGGGTTGTTCAGGAGTTTTAAATTTCAGCTGCTTACAACTTCACAAAAGAAATATTTATGTGCTCATGCATTGTTTATGTTGGTAATTTCAAGTTAGAGTTGATATGGGTGAGCATGTGCTGAAGGCCTCCGATGTTCCCACAAAATGACCTCCATCTAAAGATCAATATGTTGTTTAAGCAAAACTAGATATGGATGGAGTGAGCTGGAACGTCACATGTGTCAGCATGGGAAATCCTCATTGCGTCACTTTCAGCACTGCATGTTTCCAGGTATTTCTGTTTTTAAAGACGCTCACATTCTGGTAAATGAGCTCCAAATATATAATTTTCCCTATTATTTGGAATACTGGAACCATTAGTAAACTGTCTTAGAAGATGAGGACATATTGTTTGCTTCACAGGTAGGTAATCTGTAACATGCTAATCGCCTGAATCACCAAGTGTTATACTTCCTTTTGGTTGAGCTAGGAAACAAATGTAACATATCTTATTTGAACAAGGATAACTGATAAACTGTTTAAGTTCCTCCAATCAACAATGAATTAAGTTGACCTTGATGTCTTCTCCGATCTGTCGGAGCAGCAAAAGAAGAGGACGACAAACATATGTACATAATGAATAAGAATATGCATTGGATTTATTTTGCATACCCCTCCCCCACCCCAAAATGAAAAACTAGTTTCTCAATCCCCCTTTGTTTTTTTTTTGTTTTTACAAAACAAAATCTGCAGGTTAATGAGTTAAATTTGGCTGAGATTGGTCCAAATTTTGAGCATCATGCGATGTTCCCGACCCAAACAAACACCGGTTAGTTTTCACCTAACCTAATAAAATGTAAAAAGTTTTTGCACCAGCCATTAACCTATTAATGGGTTGGCAAGTGTTTTGATGCAAACCTTTCCAAAATAGCTTCATAGCAGGTGCCCTTGAGTACTTGTATCTGGAACCATAGAATAAAGACCAATATAATTGTTGCCAACTAAGGAGTGGTTGCAACTATAACCTGTTATGTTTCAACTCATGCTAACTCTTTCGTTGAATGATACTTTAAAGTGGGGAAGTTGAGTCACAAATTGTTATTTTAAGAATCCTGGTATAGCAAAGACCAAGTTCATCAATATGCCAAATTACATTGATTGATGATATACCAGTTATTTTGGCACTTCTATGTTTTGAGAAAAAACTAATGTTGATAGAATACATCGTATTTCCAGTGCACTGTTGTTACTAAGGTATATTGGCTATCCCGGTGCTATCATATTTGAATACAACTGCATTGTGTAGCAAATGAGCTTTTAGATTGCACAGATTAGTTACTTGTGCATCAGATGATGATATATTTGTAGCTTTAAGGTATGGAATTGTTGCCTATTAATCCTTCCACCTTGACACTTAACTATGAGTCTATGAGGGATGCAATTTAGAGTCAACTGTCAGACAATTTAGCTACTAACTATTTCTTTTTCTGTCACTCTTTTGTTTTCTTGGGCACTAATTTAAGGGAATGTATTTTTTAATGAAAATTTTAGTAATAATTGTGCAACTGAATTGATAACATGTTTCCTTTTATCCCACTTGAGAGATTTGTTATTCTAGTGCAACTTTTGGCCCTGCTGCAAATGGATATATTTACTAGATCAGTTTAATACAAATTCCTTTTTGAAATCTTATAGGTTATTAATTAGAGTACTTGTTCCATGGTTTTGAATAAAATAAAGAAAAATGACTTCAAATTTTCGTTTGAAAAGTAGTCAAATTGACTCAACAAAGTTAAACAAGTATATATATAATTTAGGAAGAGAGAGTACCAACTACCAAGTGAAAATTTTGGATTTTGTACATGTTGTCATAATAGCTTTGATTCTTTGATATGTAGTCACACCTTTTGCATATTTTTTTTTTTTTGATAAGTAAAAGATTTGGGGGTTTGGCTTTACCAACACCTTCTGCATCTGTACACTTCAACTTTTGGCTTTAAGTTCTCATGGAACAAGCAGATGCTAGGTGCAAAAGAATTACTTGGTCATACATTCTCATTAAGTCAGATGCTACTACATAATTAATTGAAAATTAAAAGCAGATAGCTAGATACATTTATCCAAAAAAATTCCAAAAAAAAAAATAGAATGGTAAGCAAGTAGAGCCTTAGCCCTTAGTTCCTCTCTCTCACTCTCTGTCTCTCTTCCCTAGAAAGGTGCACTTATAATTTATGTATTGACATTCACTGCATGACATTTATTTCATGAAGCTTATAGAATTTGATTTCGGCACACTATAAAATCCATGACTAGAGAACCGAAAGCTATGCATTATATGGGATGTGATGGGAATTTAGAGAACTGGAAGCTATGAATGTGAATTATCATGGCAGACGCTTACTTAATATATGGGCCACTACTAAGTTTCACAAGGAAACGTATCTGTAGGCATAACTATACATCTCCCGTTAAGCTAGAAGTAGCTATATGGAAGAAAATAGGTTATAAAACATGATGGCAGAGAAAAGAGACCTTATACTCAAAATTTTAGTCCTTATGGAATTCCTCTTGCCAAATTACTGCTTTTCCCATATCTTGCACCAAAACTTTCCTGGATTTTGTGGCTTTTATTTACCTGAAATTGTGCTTGTTAGGATGCTAGATCAAAAGATAGCACTTAGAGGCCAACAACATTTATGGATCTCTAACACTCCCATTTGCGCTCTACTAGAAAACAAAAAATTCAGGCCCTCTTAAAAAGAAATGTACAAATACCAATGAGAATCTAGTGCAACTATTATTCAAAAGGTATCATTTAAATGTTTGGGCTGTAACTATGGATTGGTCTGTGACCCATAATTTGTTATTGAGATATATCATTCTACTTGTGCTTATTTATTTTTTTCCTCTTAATCTTCCTTACTTATGTTTCCATCTTTATGCCCTTGTATGATGTTGTTTGGAATAATGTTTTGTTGCCCTGCCACCTAAAACCATGATGAAATACTGTTGATTCCTAATTCTAGATTTGGTTGAGTCATCTTCTGAGTCTATTGTACAGTGGCTAAAAGGTCTGCGTACCGATTAGTGTGGCAACTGTCTTAGAATCATAGTTGTTTAGAACTGTTTAGTTTTAGTTTAGGCGCGGTTTTGCAAGCTTCTTCAGCAGCCTTGGAAGAACAGCAGACTTTGAAGTCTGCTCAAAGTGTGAAAAACCAATATAGCCAAATCTCGAAATTTTGACACGTGTACACCTATCCAGATATTTTCGAAAATATCTAGTCATCATGTCTTCATCAGATTTCTCTTTAAAGAAGTCAACTCTACATGCTGACAATTGTCCAGACTGTCTCCTGAAAACTGAAGTCTGAAGACATTACCCTTTTTGGCTAAGAAGACTTTCCAAGCTGCAGAACCTGCAATCTGAAACCTTACTCTATTTGGGAATGTCCTCTCTGTACACACTGCATCTCTGATAACTGTGGCTGTTACATCTCCCAAAGCGCCGAATTGCATTCAATGCAATAGAACGTTGGACACAACCCTCTCTGCCTCAGTCCAACGGTCCAAAAGATCTCTCTGGTATTTATTCAAGTTTTGAAGATCTGAAGACATAACTCTTGCGCATTAAACTCTCAAGCTTCATCTTTAACTCTCAAGCATTCAAGAGATCAAAGGACAAGAACTAACACTTCAACAAACTTCCTGAAGCTGCAGATCTGCCAGTCGTTTACTTGTTTCAGCTTCATTTAGTTTGTTTCTTTTAAACTGTTCTTTACTTCAGCACGTGTGAGAACAATTATTCCTTGATTGTTTCTCTCACCATCATACACTTGGTTAAAAACTGATTTTGTACACGATCCATTAGAGATCTTACTATTAAACCTAGTGGATAAACAAGTGCACTTTTAAAATCCAAAGCTAACCACTTTGGTAGTGGATGTAGTACTATTCACAGTACGAACCACTTCAAATCACTGTGTTCTGTTTGAACTGTTCTTATCATTCTCATTTGCTTGTGCTTTGAATCTGTATACTACCTTCACTGAACTCTTGATAGTTCAGATTCTCTTTTGTTTCCGCTGCTTTAACACTTCTAATTAAATCATTTTAAAATCAGAAAGAAGTGTTTTCGAAAAAGTTTTTTTTAACACAACTAGGCTATTCAACCCCCCCCCTTCTAGCCTAGATTGAGCCTATTTTGGGACCAACAATTGGTATCAGAGCTTAATTCTTTGAAAATTCATTTTTCCAAGCTTAACCTCTTGTGAATAGATCCTATGGCTCACTATATGGCTCACTATATACCACCACGTCCCAATATTGACGAAGGCCACGTCCCAATATTGGACGAAGGCCACTTTGAAGTATGGAAAGATAAAGTTATGAGATATATGAACTCTATTGACAATCGGTTGTGGCAATGTGTTCTAACAGGTCCTTATATTCCAATGAAACCCAACCTACTTGCCGAAGTAGCCAGTGGACCTCCAGAGATACCTAAATCCATGAACGAATGGACAGATGAAGAAAGGAGGCTTGTTGAACTTGACAACAAAGCTATTCACATCATATCTAGCTCTGTCGACACAAGCACATATCAACAGATCATCAGATGCAAAACGGCCAAGGAAATGTGGGAAGCCTTGGTGGAATATCTTGAAGGAGATCTGCCCACCAGAGACAACAGGAAGTATAACTACATTCAACAATTCGATTCCTTCAGAAAAGATCCTAAGGAGACTCTACGACAAGCCTACGACAGATTTTGTGAGGTAGTAAATAGTTGTTATTCCTTAGGAAAAGAATATAGTGTTAAGGAAGTAAATATGAGATTTTTAGCTTCTCTAGGAAGTTTGTGGCATGTTAAAACCACTGCTATAAAAGAGTCCAAAGACTTGAACTCCATGCACCTCAGAAGTTTGTATGCGAGTTTAACTGTCTATGAGCAAGAATTGCTTCAAGCTCAAGAACAGGACAAACATTTTAAACTTCCTTCCTTTTCTGCTATTTCTCAGGAAATTCCTGCCCAAGAAAATAAACCATCTACTTCTTCAAATGAGAATGAAATTCTTTCTGACGAGCAATTTGCCATGTTCGTTAAGAAATTTCAAAAGTTCTCAAAATTTAACAAAAAGAAGGAAGCAAACCAGCAGACTTTCAGAAAGTCTGCTGAAAACTCACACAACAATGAGTTAGTTTGCTACAATTGCAGGAAGCCTGGTCACTTTGCTTCTAAATGTCCTAAGCCAAAATATGAAGCCTACAAAAGAAGACCATCTAAATCATTTTCTAAACATAGAGGTCTCTACTAGCCGAGGTATCTACTTGAGGACTTAGAAGAAAACCATGTAACTTGGTTTGAAACTGATTCTGATGAGGATGATAGTGATGACTCACCCGAGCAGGCACACATTTGCCTCGTTGCTCTAGAGTCACCTCCCACCTATGACTCAGATAGTGAAGTTAAATACTCTCCTTTCCAAGCTAACATTGAACAATCTTCTGAAGAGCCTTCAAAAGAAGAAATCCTCAAGGATGCTCAAGACATGCTAGAGGAATTCAATGAATTTAGAAAGGCCTATGTTAAGTTAGCTAAAAGTCATGAAGAAGAGAAATCCATGCCGAAGCCGAGTTAAAAACTCTCCATGGAGTCAGCAGAAAGTATCAAGTTAAAAGAAGATAACAAATTTCTCAATGAAAAGGTTGCCTGCCTTATTGATCATGCCAAAGAGATATCTGCTGAGAAAGATGAGTTGCAAAAGACCATCAACTCATGGAATAACTCAACGGCAGTCTTTGATCAAATTCTTGGAGATCAGAAGCCCTCAACAGATAAATCTGGGCTAGGATTCTCTAAAGCACAGTGCAACCTCGAACAAGAAAATGAACATTTTACGGTAAATAGTAATGTTCTGCACAATATCGAAACCTAACAAGGGTAAAGAAGGAATTGGTTATCTTGCTACTCCTTATAAATACCCTAAGGTTCAAATTATCAAAAAGCAGTGAAGCTTTGAAAGCAAAACAATCATCTATTTGAGAGAGAAACTCGCTAAAGGTGGTGCAGACTCTCAACGGCCCTCCACAAAGCACTTACGTGAAAGCAAACTCAAACCTATCGATTCATCAACGGTACTATGATGTTGATACCAAGCTTAAAGGCAAAATGTATGAGGTATCGAAAGTCTACTACTAGCAAGTATTCTTACGCTAAAGCAAAGGCTGTGTAGACTCAAGAAACCTCACACGGATGCCCCTAAGCTTCTTTGTTAACAAGGCTGCTAAATCAAAAGGTTAAGAAAATGTTCAAAAACCTTCCAATACCCGGCATGATCAAATAGATTTACGTAATTTCCATCATTGTACCTTTTGCAAATGTTTTGGCCACTTGGTCCATGAATGTCTGTGAAATCCATCATAAAGCTTCTTTGGATCCCCTATTCCAAAAATCGAGGCAAGTATGGGTTCCAAAAATACGCTAACCATTTGGACCCATAAGAAAAATAAAAGGGGACCATGATTTTCTTACCTTTACATCTCGGTGTGCTTCGTAGGCTGCTTCAAGTTCGAGAAAAGAAAGATGTATGGTATCTAGGCCGCTCAAGACATATGACCGGAGAATCTTGCCTTCTCTCTAACATCTCGAAGAAGGTCCTCCGGTCATCTTTGGAGACAATGCTAAAGGAAGAACAATTGGCTACGGATCCATCATTCGAGGAAATCTCTCCATTGGAAAAGTCTCTCTAGTAGAAGGCTTGAAACATAATCTTACGAGTATTTCTCATTGCGTGATAAAGGACTTATCTGTCAATTCTCCTCAAGCAGATGTGATATCAAGGATCCGTCTCTGCTCAACCTTGGTTCTTGGACATAGACAAGGGAATGTCTATGTGATAGATTTGAATGCTTATGGCAAGGCGCTAGTCTATGTCTTGTGGCAAACTCGCTCAAGACAAAGTGGTTATGGCATAAAAGACTCGACCATTTGAACTTCAAATATCTATCTAAGCTATCCAAAGAAGGTCTAGTTAAAGGATTGCCAAAGGTCTCTGCTGATCATGATCGTGCTTGCAAAGCTTGTCTGGGAAAGCTGGGAAAGCTCTCAAAAAGCAAACCAGACTCTTTCAAGAGACCTCGCAACTTCTTCACATGGATCTCTTACTACTATAGCTATGGTGGTCACGGATACACGCTAGTAGTAGTGGATGATTATACAAGATATACTTGGGAGATGATGTCTTCTAAAGACCACATACGATCTTCTTGCTTTGTTCGGAAGGCGCAAGCGCAAAAACTAGATGAAATCGGTGATGTTCGTTCGACAATGGCGAGTTCACAAATAATGAAATAGCAAAGTACTGTGATGATCATGGTATTGGTCACAACTTCTCTGCGTAAGGACACCACAGCCAGAATGGCGTAGCGAAAGGAAAAACAGAACACTTATCGAAGCCTGCTAAAACTATGCTGAAGCAAAGTTGCCCAAACACAAGCGTCAACACTTGCTTCACTCGAACCGATCTTTGATCAACAAATTTCACGGTAAAACACCATGAACTATGAACTTTGGAGAGGTAAAGCCCCAAACATTGGATTTTTCAAAATCGTAAATGTTTTGTAGTCTACAATGGTAATGACTACGAAGCAAATTTGATAACAAAGGCGATGAATTTACGGGCTACTCTTTACACTCAAAGGCTTACAGGGTTTTCAACAAAAGATCATTGAAAATAATTGAATCTGTTCATGTTTCATTTGATGAATTTGATTTATTAGAGCCACATGTGGCTCCAAATGATGCTGACGATTTTGTTAATGTTGAGACAGGTACCTCCCAACCATCATCCTCTTATACACGATCCATCACCAAAGCAACTCAATCAAATATCCACGACCATTATTTCCTATCAAATGGGTCACGAAGACTTCAACCTGAGAACTCAAACCCAGAACCCTATGTTTCTGAACCTGAAAATCCTCTTCCTCAACTTACCTTTGAATCAAATTCTGAACAAAATACTCATCCAGACACAGCTGATCTTCCTTCTAGTCCTCCTTCTGAACCTTGTCATGAAGAAACAGCAGCAAATCATCACATTCCTGCTGTCACAAGAACATGTAAAGACCATCCAATCTCTCAAATCATTGGTGACATTCATGTTGGATGAAGATCTTCCAAAAATGAATGTATGTTAGCAGAAGATGAACCAAAGAAGATCGATGAAGCTCTTCAAGATCCAAGTTGGCTGGAAGCCATGCAAGAAGAACTTCAGCAATTTGAACGATGCCAAGTATGGAAGCTAGTCCCAAAACCTGCTGATCATACCGTCATTGGCACAAAATGGGTGTTCAGAAACAAGAAGGATGAGGATGGGAACATCATTAGAAACAAAGCAAGACTTGTTGCACAAGGATATCGCCAAGAAGAAGGAATTGACTACGATGAAACGTTTGCTCCAGTAGCAAGATTGGAAGCTATCAGAATCTTCTTAGCCTATGCTACATACAAGGACTTTGTGCTATATCAATGGATGGGCGTGGACGCCAAGAGCGCATTTCTAAATGGTGATCTTCAAGAAACGGTCTATGTTGCTCAACCTCCAGGCTTCGTGGAAAAAGGAAAAGAGACTCATGTCTACAAGCTTAAGAAGGCCCTCTATGGTCTTAAGCAAGCTCCTCGGGCCTGGTATGAAACGCTATCCAAATTCTTAGTAGAACAAGGATTTGTGCGAGGAAAGATCGACACCACTCTCTTCATTCTCAAGCACAAAGGACACTCCCTGCTAGTACAAATCTATGTCGATGATATCATCTTCGGATCTACAAATGAGAAGTTGTGCAAGCGATTCTCATGGTAGCAAATTTCAAATGAGCATGATGGGAGAACTCACATTCTTCTTGGGTCTTCAAATTCAACAATCTAACAAAGGAATATTCATCAGCCAATCCAAGTATGCTAAAGATCTTGTCAAAAAGTTCGGATTGGAAATGGCAAACACCTTCGACACACCAATGGCTGCTAAATGCAAACTTACAAAAGACTTACAAGGAAAGAAAGTTGATATCACCCACTATAGGGGGATAATCGGATCTCTGCTATATCTCACCGCCAGCAGACCTGACATAGTGTATGCTGTTGGGGTATGTGCTAGATTTCAAGCAGATCCTCGTGAGTCACATCTTCTTGCAGCCAAAAGAATCATTAAGTATGTATCAGATACTACCAACTTAGGAATCTGGTATCCAAGGGAATCTTCTTTCAACTTAGTTGGATACTCAGATGCAGACTATGCTGGTTGTCAAGTCGACAGAAAAAGCACCAGTGGAACTTGTCAATTCTTAGGAGACAGACTTGTCTCTTGGGCTAGCAAGAAACAAGCATCGGTTTCCAACTCCACCACTGAAGCAGAGTACATAGCTGCTGGTAGCTGCTGCTGTCAACTTCTCTGGATCAAACAACAGTTGGTGGATTACGACATCAAAGTAGCAGACTGCCCAATCATGTGTGATAACACCTCAGCAATCTCAATCACCTACAATCCCGTGATGCATTCCAAGACAAAGCATATCGACGTTCGATATCATTTTCTACGGGACAATGTAGAAAAGAGGAACATTAGCATGAAGTATGTTTCAACTGAACATCAACTGGCAGATATCTTCACAAAAGCTCTAGAAGCAGACAGGTTTGCTTATCTCAGGGGAGAGCTTGGTATGCTTGACCCAACTGCTTAAATTTAGTCTTTTTTAAAAAAAATTAAAAAAAATTTTAAGCAGACTTGATAATCTCTTTTAAGCAGACTTGATCATTTCTTTTAAGCAGACTTGATAATTTCTCTTAAGCAGACTTGATACCATATTTAAGCAGACTTATCTGTGTTAAGAGAGAAGTCAAGAATTCATACAGTCACTGGGAGACTAAGGTAAGTTTTCTAAACTCCTAAGTTTTCGAGGGTTATTTTTGAAAATTGTAAGGGACTGATTTCAAATTTGGTTGAGATATTTTTCAAAATTTGGTTGAGATATTTTTCAAAAAGGTACTTTTTCTATGAAAAGGCGTCACTCATTAAGTCATTCATTAAGTCTTTTCAATGAAAAGGCGTCAGACTTAATGTCCTTTCACAAGTCTCTATGATTGACTGCACGTCCTTTCTTTTATAAACCCTCAACCGCCAAAAACCCATTTCACAAAACTGTCTCTTGCTCTTCTCCTTTCTCTCTCTAAAATTTCCTGCTTCCTTCGCACTGTTCGTTAGCTAAATCGAAGAATCACTCTTCCATTTTCGCAAATCTACTTCGAAATGGTAAGAAAATTCTAACCCTAACTCAGTTACTAAAGTGTAAGCACAAATTTACATACTTGCTTCTGTGAATCCGCCATTGTTGACTGTTCATATAGCTTCGTACTTCACTTGCTTTTTAACCTCAAAATTTACTGTTTATTACTGGCATTAGCGACATTCTACTGTTCATTTACCATAAATTTCAGTTTTCTAGTTAAGATTCAGTCTGTATGAGACATTTCATGTGTTGTCTAGAAAATTTCTAGGGCTTAATGGTATATTCTGTTCATATTTCAAGTTCTTGAAATTTTTCCCTAATTTATTTCCTGAAAATCTTTAGGCTGGAACTTCTTCTTCAACTGCTATTCCTGAATAGGTTCCAAGTACAAATCTTGACATTCCAACGCTGCCCCCATCTATGTATCATCCGGGGATGTGCATTGACGAACCGTCTGTTCGTGCATATGCATCTGGGGTAAAAATCGTAGATGACCTGAACCAGTCCGGTATTCTGCCTCTGTTTATGTTGGAGGATGTAGATTACAGCTACCTTCTAGTGGAAGAATTCTTCCAGAAGGCGATAATCAATGACTCAAGTTCCTCTATCACGGATTGTCGATGGCCCCACTTCTCTCACCGATCTTCACCGTCACTATTCGAAGACGATGTCTACTTCATGCCATCTCTTCGACAAAAGTCGATATTTAAGAATGGCACTCATGACATAATGAAAGCCTAGATCAAAGTAGTCATCCTCAACCTTCGACTCTCTCAAGCGAGTAGAAGCAACCATTTGTTCGTCGAACTCATCAATTCTCTTCTTCGGTCTAACACGCAGTTCCACACACGCATCTTTGCCTTTGAGAAGGAGAAAATTAAGCAATCAATCCAATTCACCAGCACCTTCATCATCAAAACTCACAAACTAAGGAATGAAAAGAGAGCACAGCAAGGTCTCCCTCCTCTGATCATCGTCCACGCCATGAACCCCCTCCACTTAAAATTATCAAGATCAATCTAGAAACTACAAGAAGTGGATGCTTTAGCAAAACATCGACCTGCTCCATCCAAAGAAGAAGAGGACTTCGGTTGAGGAGGAGCCGGTCCCCAAGCTAAGCTCTGCCCCCAAGCTAAAAGAAAGAAGAAACTGGCTCCATCTGCTCTCCCATCTTTGAACCAAACGCTCCTATCCGCTGCTTCGAACCCTTCATTCCTTTCATTCCCCTTTCTCCTATCTCTTCTTCCTCCTTCTTCTCCTTCTTTCTCCTACTCCTTCTTCTCTCTTCTCCTGAGGAGGAGCCCACTTCTTAGAAACGCTATATCCCTTCTCCACCTTCTTCTCCGGAACCCATCTCCTTCACTCCTCCTGAATCCTCCCTAGCCATCATACCTGCTCACACAAACTCTTCTCCCTCTACCTCTTCTCCTTCCTTCTCCATGCCAGACCACTTCTCTCCTCTTGCCCCTCATATATCTACTCTTCTATACCAAACAGCCTTCCTACCTGAAATTTTTCCTCCTATTACTCAATATATTACTCCCATTTCCATCTCTTCTGACCTATACCAACTTCTATTTCCTTCTATCTCTTCTGCCACTCACTATTTTCTCTTTGATCTTTCTTCCATTTCTGATCTTCTCTACCCTTCTACCTCCCCTCCTAACTTCATTCTTCTACCAGAATACCCTTTTCCCTTTTACCTTTTAGAAGCCTCTTCCTCCTCTTCTACTTCTTCCTATGTCAGTAGCTCCGCCACTGAAATTGAAATTGACTCCAAACCCTCTTCTCCTCTGCCTGCAACCTCTGCTGCTAACCAACCTGCTTCATCTTCCTCCTCTCCAAACTATGCTCCTAACCCTTCTGAGACCCATATCTCAGTTAATCTCAACCCTACTTCCCTTCCATCCAACACTGCTGATCCTGCCCTTCTTGATCTTCTCCGAGCCAACAATGCCCAGCTAGCTCAGCTCAACAGCACAGTCTCTTCTATGGCACAATAGATCGAGGTACTTAGCTATGGCCTCAATACCACTCATGCCACCATCTTCGACATTGGCAAAATTGTTGATCAACTGGTGAACGACACTGCTCAGGCCTTCACTACTCACCGGTTTCTGGTTCAAGATCAACAGGCTGCTCTGATAGGCATGTTGCACTCTCAGCAGATCAGCATTCGTGCCCTCTTTGACGAGCTCAAGACCGGAATGGCACGAGCAATCATCCGTCGATGGGAAGTTGCTGATTTCACTGATCTTCGCCTTGTCGAGCAAGCAGATGCCAGAGCTGCTGCTGCTGAACAGCGTCGGGTTGCTGCCATCAGGGAGGAGAGAGCTACGCATTTTTTGAATCAAGCTCTCATTGAAGAACAGAACAGACTCCGAGAACGCCTTAATGACAGAATCAGAATCTGGGTTGGAGATTACTTAGAACGTCGACGCACTCAACCCAATCTGTTCTGAATATGTTGGTATTTTGCTCTGTCTTTCATTTCAAGCACAACTGTTTTTGCAAAAACTTCTGCTGTTAAACAGCTTGTTTAATCACAGATGACTTCTGTTTCCTTCAAAGTTTAAATTGCTTTATCTTGCTATGATCTGTTCAATTTAAACTTCGTGTTTAAATCTTTATATTTTGCATGTGTGCTTATCTCAAGATTTAAACTCTGCTCTACTTAGTACTTTACATTAATGCTTTTAACTTGTAAGTACTTAGTCTAGCTATCTCTCTACTAAGACTTCTGCTCTGAGAGGCATGTCTGCTCTTCTTAATAAAATTCTTTAAGACATGTTATTATCTTACTGCATGATTCAAAGTCTGCTAGTAGCTGAGATGATGACATCAACCAAATAGGAGGAGATTGTTGATTCCTAATTCTAGATTTGGTTGAGTCATCTTCTGATTCTATTGCACAGTAAGCTAAAAGGTCTGCGTACCGATTAGTGTGGCAACTGTCTTAGAATCAAAGTTGTTTAGAATTGTTTAGTGTTAGTTTAGGCGCGGTTTTGCAAGCCTCTTCAGCAGCCTTGGAAGAACAGCAGACTTTGAAGTCTGCTCAAAGAGCGAAAATTTCAAAATAGCCAAATCACGAAATTATGACACGTATACACCTATCCAGATATTTTCGAAAATATCTAGTCATCATGTCTTCATCAGATTTCACTTTAAAGAAGTCAACTCTACATCCGACAAGCTGTCGGCACTGTCTCTGAAACACGAAGTCTGAAGACATTACCCGTTTTGGCTAAGAAGACTTTCCAAGCTGCAGAACCTGCAATCTGAAACCTTACTCTATTTGGGAATGTCTTCTCTGCACTCACTGCATCTCTGATGACTGTGGCTCTTACATCTCCCAAAGCGTCGAATTGTATTCAATGCAATAGAACGTTGGACACAACCCTCTCTGCCTCAGTCCAACGGTCCAAAAGATCTCTCTGGTATTTATTCAAGTTTTGAAGATCTGAAGACACAACTCTTGCGCATTAAACTCTCAAGCTTCATCTTTAACTCTCAAGCATTCAAGAGATCAAAGGACAAGAACTAACACTTCAACAAACTTCCTGAAGCTGCAGATCTGCCAGTCGTTTATTTGTTTCAGCTTCATTTAGTTTGTAACTTTTAAACTGTTCTTTACTTAAGCACGTGTGAGAACAATTATTCCTTGATTGTTTCTCTCACCATCATACACTCGGTTAAAAACTGATTTTGTACACGATCCATTAGAGATCTTACTATTAAACCTAGTGGATAAACAAGTGCACTTTTAAAATCCAAAGCTAACCACTTTGGTAGTGGATGTAGTACTATTCACAGTACGAACCACTTCAAATCGTTGTCTTCTGTTTTTAAATCTGTTCTTATCATTCTCATTAAGCGCTTGTGCTTAACCGTTTGAAAGACTACCTTCACCGAAGCGTTGATAGTTCGATTCTCTTTTGTTTCCGCTGCTTTAACTCTTCTAGTATAATACTTTAAAAGCTCATTAAGAAGTGTTTTCGAAAAAGTTTTTATCAACACAACTAGGCTATTCAACCCCCCCCCTTCTAGCCTAGATTGAGCCTATTTTGGGACCAACATCAGGTACATATAAAACATTAGTAATTAATTTTGTACCTGTACAACTTTCTATGGCAATAGTTCCATTTCCTTTAACAGCAATGTACTCACCATTACCAATTCTGACTCTAGATGCTTTCGATTTGTCAAGCTCTCTGAAGAGTTCTTGATCGCTGGTCATGTGGTTGGTGCAACCACTATCTGTAAGCCAACAATCACTTGTTGTGCTGCTTGCAAAACAAGATGCGACAAACAATTGCTCCTCCTCTTCCTCATCAGCTACTCGAGCATCATCTTTCCACTGGAAATTACTTCTGCATATATGCTCATGGTGCCCCATCTTGTTGCATTTTTCACATTTCACATCTGGTCTTCTCAAACATTTAAAAGGAAGATGACCCTTTTTTTCCGCAATGCTTGCAAGGAGGGAATTCCTTCTTTTTCTCTCCACTACTATAGCTAGCGTTTATGGATAAATCTTATGGGCTGTGATCCTTCCTGTAGTTTTGCTTCTCGTCCTTCTCTCCTTGGTTAATCTGTAACTTAGCCTGCAATGCCTTCTCCACAAGACCTTCGCTCCTTATCAATCTTCTTTGTTCTTGTGCCTGCAACGCATTTTTCAATTCCGCGAAAGTGATTTTTGACACATCTTTAGCATTTTCCAAAGAAGAAATAGTAGCATCAAATCTAGCAGGGACAGTTACAAGTATTTTCTGAATAATTCTACTATCAGAAAACTCATAACCAAGCAACTTTATTTTGTTGGCTATGCAAAGAAGCTTATCTATATATTCTTTGATTGTCTCTGACTCCTTCATCTCCTGCACCTCAAACTGTCTAACCAAATTCAGCACTTGCATTTCTTTAATCCTTTCATCTCCTTCATATTCACCTTTGAGGAAATTCCATATTTCAAATGCTGACTTTATGGTCATAATCCTAATAAATATATCTTGCGAGACAACAGAAAACAATGTAGCTCTTGCTTTCGACTTCCTTCCTTTCTTTTCCTTGTGAATCTTAATTTGTGCCATTGTTAGATTAGTGGGCAATGGAGGAACTTCGTAGTCCTCCTCAACAGCCTCCCAGAGATCATTCCCCTCTAGATACGCCTCCATCCTCGCAGCCCAAACATGATAATTTTTACCATTGAACACGCTGGTGCTAAGTCTGTGAAAGGGGTTTCTGAAGCCATAGAAAAGAAAGGCTAAGAAAGATTGGTGGATTTTAAAAAAAAAAACAAGTCCCTTAAAGAAAAAACCCCTGATACCAATTTGTTGGAACTTTAGTGATAATTTAAAGAACAAAAGAAGAACTAACAGAGTACAGAAACATTAAGAGATGAAGTTAATCTTTTATTAACTGATGCAATGCTTAAATACACTATTGTGTAACTGCAAAAGAAAGAAAATAGCAAATAGTTTGTTGAACCTCAGCAACAACTAGTAAGATAAAATAACAAACTAAACTCCTAAAGACTTGGTCTCCTAAAGACTTGGTCAAGAGTGAACTGAACTAGAACTTATTTGTAAAATCTAAAGGGTAAATGCAACTAATCTGAGCAAAACAGCTGCTGATGCACATTTTCAACACATTTGAATGGTGAATTATTCCTCAAGTTGGGCCTTGATTGTTCCAAGGTGGAACTCGGATGTTTCTCAAGGTAATCGAGTCATTTCGTTCACAACATTGCTACATGGGAATAATGCCTTGGTAGGTATCCGAAGTCTCACCAGAAAAATGTTTTAATTCCACACACAAGTTTAGGTTCTCCTAAACTGCTACCTCAATTTTCCTAAGCTTTGTTCGTATCGTCACAACTCACAATAATAATTAAACGAAAGCATCAACAGAAAATGAGAAGTAGAGCAAGAGATGTTGTACAAAACAAAAAACACCAAAGCCCAATCCATTAACCCAAGTCATAGTTCAGTTAGGATTTTTTAAAATACATAGTGAATAATCTAAATATTCCAACGATTTTTATACAAAAGACAAATGAGTGCAAGTCATAGTTTCATAAACCTTCTAGTATAACTGTATAACAACACCCAATTCATTGTATTTCTTAATTATCTAATTGAGTAACACGTAATAACTAAAAGTAATAAATATCTTAAGAAATTTTTACTTCGCAATAAATAATCCCTTGAACGATGGATGCCTATCCTTTTAATCCATAATCTAATTACAATTTTGAACTTCATTGTTTATGGCCTGTGGAGAGTCATGACAAAGTCACTGTCCTAAAGACGTTATTGCCTTCCAAGTTATAGGTTCTGACGAATTATGAACACAAGATAAAGCTTCGTAGCTCACAGTAATATCTCCTCCATCAACACGTCAACAGAGAGATTAATAGAATCCGTCCATGAATCGATTACATTACCCGATAAAACATTACACACAAAATAATATTTGCTGAAAAAGATAGTCTTTTTGAGTTAAAAACGAAGTAGTAGCATGATTAGTATCTGTGAGTACTTTTTTTTTAAGAATGGTAGGTGTAGAGAGAAAATAGTCAACTCATTTTAAGTTGGAATCCACCAAGACCTTGTTGAAAAACTCACATTTCTTTTAATTTCAGAACACCTAAACGTAACATCTAAAACCCTAAACGTAACACCATTTAAATGATAAAAAGACCTAACTACCCCTAGCTACATTTACACATTACCCACCCCCCTCCATTAATTCCTAAACCAACCAACACCCCCCACTCCCCCCACTCTCATTCCCCAACCCGTCCCCCTCTCTCATTTGTGAACTGCTTCTCTCACTCTATCTCTCTTCTCTTCTCACTCTATCTCAAACTGAATTGAAGCTGCCAATCTGCCCCCAACTCGAATTGAAGCTGTAACTCTCTTATCTCATCATTGAAGTTAATTTACTGTTGAAGCTGCCCCCAACCCGAATTTAGAGGTATGTTTTGTTTTCAAATTTAAACTTACTCATTTACCACTTACTCTGTTTGAATTTGTTATTGAATTGTTTGAATTTGTTGTTGAATCTAAGCTGTAACTGAGTGTTGAATTTAAACTGCCCGTTTTTTTTTACAATTTTTCGCAAAAGTACCGCTAGGGCACAACGGACATTTTATAAAACAACCGCGATACACAAGCGGCAGTTATATAAAACATCCGCGAATTTGTATAATTACCGCTTGTGTATCACGGTTGTTTTATAAAACGTCCGCTGCTCTGTTGCGGTTGTTTCTTCTTAAAACCGCGGGTATTAAGCAGTTGTTTTTGGGTAGAACCGCGATTTTGTAGCAGTTGTTTTGAAGAAAAAAAATTAAAGATGTTTTTTTTTGAAAAAAATATGTCATTGTGTAATATATATATATATATATATATATATATATATATATATATATATATATATATAACTTATGTTTATAGATAACTTTTGTAAAAAAAAAAACTTATGTAATATATGTGTGTATATATATTTATAGAATTTGTATTTTTTTTTTTTTTTTGAAATAGAACCAAAAGTGGGGGATGATTTGTGTTTTTTTTTAACATGTATTTTTTAAAAAAACTTGTGTAATAGATGTAATATATATGTGTATATATATAAAAAATTGTTTTATAGATAACTTATCACTTCATAACTTAACTTGTATTTATTTTTTTTGTAATAGATGGAACTCAGATGTCGACGAGGGAAATGTCCAGTACAGGCAAAGGATTTGGGTAGAGTATGTAACAGAGTTGTGACTGCTTCAGAACGCAGGAAAGCTGCTAATCAAGTATATACATCCACTAATGAGGGGGATTAGTGTGCTTATGCGCGGACCCCCGTTCACGGAGATGATAGGAGGAGTCCAGGCCCCACTGATATTCCATTTGAGCCTCCTTATAATGCTCCATTGAGGGGGAGAGGGCATTCACCTATTACGAAAGAGGATGAGGAGATAGAAGCCTTATTAAACATGATGGGTGGTATGAGTGGCATGATGGATGACATGGGTGGCATGGGTGGCATGAGTGGTATGGGTGGCATGAGTGGTGTGGGTGGCGCGAGTGGTAGTTCGAGCATGTTACACGAGCGTGGGAAGAGTCCGATGAATGCTGATGTATTTACTGCACTACGAGATAGACAACGGTTAGTTTATGAAGAGGACGATGAGGAGGAAGATTTGGGTTTTGGTCGATGACATAGAGCGGGCCGAGAACATAGTAGAGGCAGAGTAGGAGGTCGTGCTGATGGTGGCGACAATAACGATGATGATTCAGACGATGAAGTGGATGGGTATGGTTGGATGTTGATGGAGGTGGACCCGAGAACACAGAGTTACTTACTGGATTTCTTGGTCATATTGAATCTGCAATATGGAATGGTGAGGTAATTTATTATATTGACGATGATAGTATTTACTCAAATTTATTAAATTGACTACGTAATATTGTTTTAATATTGATGAGAGATTATTTCATTATGTTCAACATGAGAGGTCAGTATTGAGTTGTCATAGCTCCGTGGACCGCCGAACAACATTGCTTTAGACTATAAATGATATGGAGACTATTCAGTGGATCACTAGGAGTAACATAAGACACTTGAGGGAGTGTATGTTACAGCACTTGAACATGCCATTGATATAAGCCTTTGTGGAAAGATGGCAGCCGGAAACCAACTGTTTCCATTTACCGTTCGGGGAGATGACACTGATGTTGCACAATGTGCATTACATTTTATAGATCCCAGTGGCCGGGAAACCCATTTTGGCAAGTACCAAGTTAGCCCAGATCAAGTCATCTCTAGTCATTCTCCTACGCATGCCTCTTACCAAGGTGGACAGTAAGGTGAGGGGAAGTGGTATTAGATTTTTGACATTGCAAGAATATTTGGGTGGCGAGACTATTTTAGCTCAACCGAGGACGATTGATTATTTGTTGTGGTTGATGGGGACGATGTTGTTCATGGACAAGTCTTCAAACCGGGTAAATGTTCACTTTCTACCGTATGTGATGGATGTCCGTGATATGCTCAATCACGCTTGGGGTGCAGCGACTTTATCCTTTCTATACCGTCAGCTCGGTATAGCATCGAGGATTGGTTGTAGATAGATGGCTGGGTGCTTGTCTCCACTACAGGTATAAAAATGAATTGTTTGGATACTGTAAAATTTAAATTATTTTATTCGACGCTATTTTATTTTATAGTAGGTTTGGATCTATGAATACTTTTATAAATTCAGACCAAGTTTCTCATCGACATGGACCCCTCAAGAGCCATACGCTAAGAGATAGACCTCTTCTCTCGGTGGAAGAAGAAATGATTCTGAGACTCTATTGGAGTATCGTAGAGTCCTCGATCGGATGACTGTTGATGCCGTAAGTATTTATCATTTATATATATTGTATCAAATAAAAGTTTGGATATTTATATTAATATTTGTTTTTCCAGGTTATTTGGACTCCTTTTACACGTAGGCCATCACATGAGGTACCGATCAGTTTGTTCTCGGGCATAATTCATTGTCGTAAAATCACTGAGCCATACATGTCCGATCGTTTCTTAAGACAATTTGGATATATCCAAATGATTCCCGGCCATGTATTCCAGTCGACGAAGGTTTTTAGAGGTCCAAAGCCGCTGAAGTACTTTTTGTCCACGATGAGATGCTTCGCAATTTCCAACAATGGGAGCATCATTCTATAAACCTCAAGAGGACCGGATTGAGGGGAGCCAACATTCTGTCCGCCACCGTAAATGGTTACGAGCAGTGGTTTCGGAAGCGGACACTTTATCGTGTAACGTCGCCGGTTGATGATGATGATGATGATGATGACACTGAGGTGATGGAGGATCATCAATCATCGTGGATTTCCCATGATCGTGTGCAGCCGTCACAGAGGGCATCCCAAAGGGCTTCTCATCCATCGAGAGTTGCTGCATTTGCGCGTAGATTGGCTGAGGATCGAGTCGTAGCTGTACTTTCTCATCTTAGGGCACTTCATCGTTCCAGGTAAGATGCACTTGTGGTCCAGGGTACTTATATGACTACTGTTGACGAAGTTGTTCAACAGTTTGAGGATCTATTGTGATACTACTTTATGTTTGTGTAATATACTTTATGGTTGATGTCGTATCGTTGTGATGTATTTGTTTGGACGCCATTGTTAGAAAAGTTTATGTCGTATCGTTGTGATGCATTTATTGTTAACCCCCTAAATCATTGCCAAAATAACAATTAACCCCCTAAACTATTGCAAAAATAACAATTAACCCCCTAAAATATATTAGACAAAAATAACAATTAACCCCCTAAACTATTGCAAAAATAATAATTAACCCCCTAAAATATATTAGACAAAAATAACAATTAACCCCCTAAACTATTACAAAAATAACAATTAACCCCCTAAACTATTGCAAAAAATAAAAATTAACCCCCTAACATATATTAGACAAAAATAACAATTAACCCCCTACACTATTGCAAAAATAACAATTAACCCCTAAAATATATTAGACAAAAATAACAATTAAGCCCCTAAACTATTGCAAAAATAACAATTAACCCCCTAAAATATATTAGACAAAAATAACAATTAACCCCCTAAACTATTGCAAAAATAACAATTAACTCCCTAAACTATTGCAAAAATAAAATTAACCCCCTAAAATATATTAGACAAAAATAACAATTAACCCCCTAAACTACTGCAAAAATAACAATTAGCCCCCTAAAATATATTAGACAAAAATAACAATTAACCCTCTAAAATATATTAGACAAAAATAGCAATTAACCCCCTAAACTATTACAAAAATAACAATTAACCCCCATAAACTATATTAGACAAAAATATCAATTAACCCCCTACAATATATTAGACAAAAATAACAATTAATTAATGTTTTACATCATATAAAGTGAAAAATTAATTTTTAACCCTCTATACTAAGTAATTAGCTAATCGATCATGCCAAATTGGCAGACAATGTCGTATCGTTGGGTGACAAGAATCTTCTCATCTCGAAATAATGGGTAGACGAGGCAGGGGACTTGAAGGCTTCATTCCAAGTGCTATGAAGTGGATACAATTCACCCAGCTAAGGTCAATACTAGTGGTCCAAGGTTGTGGCAGTTGTCCATCAACAGACCGGTCTTGCAATGACAACCACGTATTGCAACCAATCAATATAGTAGACAAATAAGTCACAATCCTCTGATACCATGTAGCAATGATGAAACCGAGCATGCCCAGATTCAACCAATGCTCAGTTGGAGCCGGAGAGGTATGCCAATTCAGACATACCAATGATCCTTCAAGGTCACCTTCCAAGAAGTTGATGGCTGAGTAGAAGTCACAGTAGCCAGTAAGTTCCTGTATCAAGTCATTACGCACCTGATCCTATTTTTCTTCGTCGTGATAAATAAAGTGAGCCATAACTCGGAAACCACAATTTCCATCTGCTTTAACATCTATAACACTTGATATGAAAGTGATCATCAATAGTGGAAGGTGAGAGGCGTATGGAATTGAATTACCCGTCGATGATAATGAAGTACGTCCTTTTCCTTTTCCTCTACCTCTACCGTTACCTCTGCCTCCTGATTCTCTTTCTGGTTAACGGTTAGCATGTTCGTAACCTATTTACGTGAAAATAATTAAAAACATTAAAACATAAATCATTTACTATAAAGAAATGTAAAAAGTAATGTGACGTAAACATTTAACATTTTTAAACCTAAGAGGTCTCTCTTTGTCAAGTTCTTCTTTGGACGCCCTTTGTGTCGCACTATTTCTGGTTCAGAAATGTTAGTTGGGGGGTCTACAACATCGAAAAACTGTTTAGCATAGTGATATTGTTGCGATTCAGGAGTCACGTCCATTTCTGATAAAAGGTTTTTTATCAAATCAGCTGCAGATTCCCTTGATGTACTCATATCTTGAACTTTGCCCATAAACAACGTCCTCCAAAACACATGGATATCATGGGGTTCAATTGAGACATTTGTCTGATGTATGTGCCACGTTTGACAACTACACTGTAAAACGTAACTTGTCCTCAACAAACAACCACACTTCTGAGAATCACCCTCAACTGGCTCGTCTATACACTGCGTTGTATATTCCAATCGTATTGTAGCAACTCAAGGGCATGAGAAGATACCTTAAATCTCAATCGACGGAGAAGAAAATTTGAGGATGTCAAATGATGGGCTACATTCAAATACCTTTCAAATAGAGTCAAGATCTCATTGAACTGCAGCTCGATAGCATCGTGGATTTGATCGAAACCCCCAGCTGACGTGCATAACCATCTTTTCATCTGGGAGTGTGCACTCTCAACTCTGTAACATATTGCACAGTTACAAAAAAATTACATAATGTTCATAAACAATAAATATATTGCATTCATAAACGTATAAGTTTTACATGTTCGTCGTTTGATTACAAAAATGCATGTATTGTTTGGTCCAAGCACAAACAAATCTATCCTTATAGGGCTCCAACCAAGTTGAATTAACATATCGAACAACTACCTGAATATTTGCCCACGATTCCTTCATATCTCGACAATTTTTTATGTATTCTTCCTCAGTTTTGGACTCAACTATATCGATCCACCTCTTCATAAATATTGTAGCATAGCCTCTCCTTCCCAACAGGTTCCTTACATACTTCTCAACATCCTTCGCTATGTGTCTCTTACACAACATATGTTGAGACGTTGGAAAGTAATCTCGTATTGCATTCATGAGAGCCAGCTCCCTATCCGTGATAATGACATCCGGTGGGCGAACATGAATTAATAAAGCACACAACTGATGTAATGTCCAACCAAATGTTTCACTTTTCTCATTTTCCAAGAATGTAAATGCGACATGAAAATTCTCCCCCACAGATGTAACTCCAACGATTTCCAATAACGGCAAATCATATTTATTAGTCTTGTATGTTGAATCCATAAGGAGAACATATGGAAATAAGGCTAACATCTCTTTAGCCTTCGGATGAGCAAACATAACATAAGTCAATACAACTTTATTTTTTTGGGCAAGTCTCTTTGACCTTAACCAGAAAATATATCTACACGTCGACGCATCTCATCTAAAAAAACACTCCATTTTTTATTTATTTCCCATTTTCTTCTTTCTTATTCCTACCAAAGCATTTTCTACATGCTTTCTCGAACTTCTGTTATCAGGATTTTCCTTTTTCAATAGATTTAATATATGTTTCGGCTTCACATTAGCACTATAAAGTTGATCAACCCTTTCAATTTCAGCCTTTGTCAATTTTGATGCACAAGTGTGTCATTTTTCTCTCATTGAAAATGGATGGTTGTGAGCATTGTTAAACTCGCTAACTTTAACTCTCCAACCATCATCTTTTACTTCCTGCAAATATACTTCAAATTTACACAAAAACTTATTCGAACAATTTTTCTTTACTTCTTTCAAATCCTTTTTATCATCGTACCGAGGTTTTCCACCATTCTCACAATTCAACCAAACTTTACAAATGTTATAAAATTTAGTTTTACTTCTGGACACGTAAAAGTACATATCCTCGACACGTCCGATATCTCTAACCCATTTTTCTGCAGCTTCTCGATCAATGAATTTTTCATCCGTCACAAAAAAATGAGATACATCCGGAAATAAATTATTCTCGTTTTCAAACTGGTAATCCTATCAACAAATAACAATAAAACCATATTAATAATTAATAAAATTAAAAAAACAAATTTTCAGCAAATTAAACCAAAGAGCCGCTACACAGTAGCGGTTATTATTATATATAGCCGCTACTGACAAGCGGTTCTAATTAAATATAACCGCTACAAAAAACGAACCTATTAGATAACATTCGCTTTTAAATAACGAATCTAACCCTAAACATTCGCTACTCTGTTGCGGATGTTTAATAAAACATTGTTGTTCATTCGCGGCACTTTGGCTAAACATCCGTTGTGTCCTAGCGGATGTTTTGCCCAGTTACGATTTTTTTTTCAAAATTTCAGTGAAATAACATTCAAAAATCAACATTTACCTGAAAATAAGCATCTTTGTTAGCATTTTCATCTTCATTAGGATTACAATCATAACCCATTATGAGTTGGGTGGAGAGTTTTTTTTTTTTTTTTTTAAGATGAAGAGGATTGTGAGGGAAATAGATTGAGGATGTTGAGAGTGTTTTCAAATCAGTTGGGAGTAGTATTGGATTGGGAGGGTGGTGGTTGGTGGTTGGTTGAAGGAGTAAATGAAGGGGAGTAAATTGTAGCATTTTCTAATAATTGTTCATAAGGGTATTTGGGTCATTTTATGTATTAAATGTTATTACGTTTAGAGTTTTTGGTGTTACGTTTAAGGTCTCTCTTTTCAATTTTTCATTAGCCCACAGGACCCACACCACCCGTTCAATTTGGAGGAGTAGCTCTTTTTTTTTTTTTTGCATTAAATTGGGATCGGATCACTTTTCAAGTTTGTAACAGCTGCTTTAAGCGAAAAAAGAAACTTTTTTTTGGACAAAAAACTTTAAGATACATATTATAAATCGAAGGCGTGCTAAAGATCACTTATTCAGTGCATCGCAATGCACAAAATTCAAAATGTGATGCATGATTTTGATGAATACTTATGTACATTGCGATGCACAAATCATGAATCACGATTCACACAATCATGTATTAAAATCTCTCATTTCATAACGATGCATCATGACTCCAAAGTGATGCATCACAAATCCAAATCGATGCATCGTGATGCAAACTAGTTTCGATTGCATCTCCTCCACATTCTTCTTCTTCTTCCTCTGTCGTAAGTCTTCTTCTTTCTTATCTGCATTCGTCCCTTCTGAAAAATCTTTCAATCCAGCTTAGGTCAATCCCCGCTTCGTTCCCACAACAATTGTGATTTTTGAATTCCAAATAGTAGCAGGAGATGATTTAAGCGTTTTAGAAACAATATTTTGAAGTAACTTTTATCGATTGAAAAAAATATTTCGAAGTAACTTTATCAATTGAAAAAAAAAAAAATATTGTAGCGGTAAAAAAATTACAAAAGGGGACAGACCAATGATTTCTCCTTATTTTTTTACTTCCTTCATCCCAAAATTATTATCTGAATTAACTTGGTGTATGGTTTAAGAAAATATATTTGACTTGATTATTAATATTAGTTTTATGTGTAGTTTATTTTAAAACACATGTGTATGTGACTCATAATTAAAGTAGGATGAAAAAGTAAAGATAAAGTGGTAAACGTGTTGTCCTAAAAAAGAAAGTTTCAAATAAGATAATTATTTTGGAACGGACGAAAAAAGAAAGGATAATGATATGGGTACCTAATAAGTATCTAAAATTTTATACCTAATGATGTGGAAATTGATGTGGCATTAATATGCCATATTTTTTACTTAATTACTAACTAAATTTGTAACTAACCTTGGTTAAATTCCAATCCTAAAAAAAAATTAAAAAGAAAAGAAAACGTCAATTAGTAAACCAAGAATACTAGGGCTTGCGATTCGCGTCCAAAAGAGTATAGTAGCAACTATTGTCGCTCCAAAATTATCAACTGACTTGCAACAACTTGAGCAATCTCCATGTTCTTGCCATGGTCACTTCATCAGGGCCAATTCCATTTTTCTTCATATCAGAAAAAATCAATAGCACTTCTCAATACTACTTTTTCTGGGAATAACAATTAATCATGGTTGTCCATGAAATTAAGTCCTTCGCGGGCATCTTCTTGAACAAAAACTCAGCAAACTCCATATCCCCTATTTTGGAATACCCATCAAACAAAGCATTCTACGAAGCCATATTCCTTTTAGACATCTCATCAAACAATCCTCTTGCACAATCTATATCCCCAGCTCGGGCATGAGCCGAAATCATAGTAATCCATGCATAACTATATCTTTCAGGCATTTCATCGAACACCTCTTTCGATTCAACAATTCCACCCAAACTTGAGTAAAAATCAATCAAAGCAGTCTAAACATATATATGCAAACTAAAGCCAAATCTCCAAATCTCCAAATCTATTCGTGAACAGATTCTCCAAATCTTAAAGCAGATACATTGCACACCATTTGACAATTATATAACGTAAAGAGGGCTCAAAGATATTTTCACAATCTACCTATATGGCTATGCAAACTTTACCTCTCTCATTCTCTCTTTCCCATTGTTTCTAATGGACCATCCTTCCCACGAAAAAGCTACAGTAGCATTGACTGTGAACAATGATTGAACAAAAAAATGAGCAGAACAACAGCTCGTGTTTAGGCGCCAATCGCAAGCCCTAGCAGCCTTGAGTTACTATTTTTTTTTTTTTTTTTTTGAATTAGAATTTAACCAAGATTAGTTATAAAATGAGTTCGTAATTAAGTAAAAAAGAGTGTCCATCAATGCCACATCAGATTCCACATCATTAGGTATAAGATTTTAGGTATCCATATCAATACCCAAAAATAAATTATGATAATAATTTTGGACGGGGGGAGTACAAAATAACTGGAAGTAGTAACTCATTTAAGATGATAATTGACCTAAAATTACATCCTTTCAAAAAACGTAAAATTGGTTTTAGCGGTGAATAGGCTGCGCCCAAACTTATTCATCGAGGTGCACCCAAAAGTAAGTGTATTAGCCAACGAATAACCGAGGGAAAAAGGTTCTCCTGAGACAAGAGGAGTGTGAAAGGGCAAAAATCTGGTGCTCCGCTCCTCAAACGTTCACCGGGAACTGGCCTAGTTTACCGGACGAATCTCTCTCGGAGTTCCAGTCAAGTCCCAATGAAGCTATTTTGGAGAAATGTTTACTTATCTCATCGGATGCTGTGCTTTTCTGTTCTGACCATTTTACTGGCGGCTGATAGAACATTTGGAATTAGATTCCCCGATCGGATCTCTCGAGTCTCCGACGAGTCATCGGATCAGGTCCTGCAGACCGCGGTTTTCGCTCTCGGAAGCTTCTGGAGGTCCGAATCGGTATTTGGTTGCTTGGATGGAGTTGTGAGGACGACCGTTGGCTACGCCGGTGGATCCAAGTCCAACCCTGAGTACCGAAGCTTAGGGGATCATGCCGAATCCGTTCAGGTATTCACAATCACAATTAGTACTATGTGCGTACTTATACACCAGTGTCGTATTAAAGGAGTCTAAATTCGACTTTTCAGAACTAATCTGACTATATTTCTATTACATAGGTAGATGTTCATGATACATAGTTTGAATTTTTGCTTCTCGTAGGAAGATACGATTTCTTAGGGTTTTCAAATCTATACAAAAAAATTCTTCATGGTACTTCTTGGTAAATAATTATGTCAAGTATTGATTGGAAATATAGTCATACTCTCTTTAGAAATTTCAAGTTGGCAGAATCTATTAGTTTTTTTTTTCCGCACTTATTAAGTTATTGTTTGCACTGTTGCTTGAAATGATGAAACCCCTGGATTATTTGATAACTGGAATGAGAATGTCTATAGGCTGGTTTAGACTAGGATTACGCTAGGAAACGTTGCAATGATGTAGGAAATCCATGAAAATGTTTTGAATGAAGAAGAAAGGCTTTCATCTACTAATTACCGAGTTAAAAAAGAATATGAATAAGAAATGTCACGAGCTGATCTTGTTAATTTTTTTTGTTAAGGTTTGGTATTTACATCAAGGATCAGTTTAGTGATGGGGTGCCTGTTGTGACCAGTTAGATACTACCTCTGTAAGGAAGGGACTATATGTGATACTTTGTAAATGAAAAGTCTTAGAATAGGTTAGGTCCAAGAGTGATCTGAGAAGCTAGAAGTGACAAGTGGTTCTGAAAATTTATGTGATAAGAGAAATGTGCATCTAATAAGTGGTAGAGGTAATTGAGATACGATAAGTTGACGTTCTAAGATGAAGTTGGAAATATACAATGTAGACCAATAACTATGATAGTTAGGCAGAGAAATACTGTCATTATCAGTGAACCAAAACCAATGTGGACAGAGATAGTTAAGAACGATATGATGGCCTGTTCTCTGATAGAGGATATTGTTCTGGAGCTGGCCTAAAGTATTTACCTATTTGGAGCATATCTTGATTGAGTTGAGTGGCTCTTAAGAGATAAAAACCAAATTGATTTCATGAAGATGAAACCTGAAATGGAGGTATTATTTCAATTGATACTACTACTGTATCCTTTTCCGTTAACCTCCCTCGGAGTGGTTTGCTTTTGTAGAATGTCCAAGTGTGAGGAGGATAAGTTACCTACTTATATAGCTTTTCAGACCAGGAAAGATCCTTCAAGTAATGACTGTAACCACTGTAGAAGAAGAAAAGCATTTTTGGCACGTCAAAGTTGACAGATTAAAGCCAAGACAAATGAAATCCTTTTTAGATGTTGCAGCCATGTGCAGAGGACCAATTATGCACAGATGTGGAAGAGATATATGATCGATGGTAGTGCTCACGACAGGAAACAGAAAGCATCGTGATTCGGGTGAAAACAATAATTTTGGTATCTATAGATATCATGTTAGATCTTCGACAGAGACTGATAATGAAAGAGTCCCGGCTGCTTAACCCCTAGTGAGTGAGTTTATATTTTTCTTTAAGTTTTGGTTTGATCTGCATTTGGGTTGGGTATACCCCCCCCTCTCTTTTTGATAGGTAAGTTTGGCCCCTTGGTAAGGGGATTGGAATTTGGATCCAAGGACATTTAGGTCTTTGCCTTGAGTGCTCTTGCCATCTCTCCCATCCCTTGGGGTCATACCCCTTTGGTACTCGCTCAAGATATTATATGCATTGGGTGTCTTAATAGTAAATAGCTGTGTTATGCTAGATGGCAATGAATTGGTCGTACGTCTTTGCTTCAATCAGGACGAATTTTGACAACCCTTTTTATTTTCATAACCTGAGTACAACATATAGTGCAGGAATTGGACATGTGTTGGCAGAAATTGGTGTTGGTAATATCATATATAAGATAATGTTGACACATCAGAAGATTTCATAAATAAGGAATTTCATGGATCTAATTGTCACTCAAATTGTCTGCCCCAGTTTTGTGTTCAGGTGATGTTTTCGGGTTTTGGCGGTGTCGCATATCATGATTGGACAGGGTAGGGATACATCCATAGTGTACTTGATAATCATTTGTTCTTTTCTGAAGGATGCTGAAACTTTTTGAAGTATCTGGCTGTTAATACGTAGACGATTGTTGTAAGCTTCATGGGATAACGGGTTGAATCGTGCTTGCATTTTAAGGTGGTTTTCTGTAAAGTTTGCCAGAAATACTTTGCAAAAGCTTATAGTGTGTGGCTGTTTTGTATTTAGAAGCCATAAGGTTAAGATTGAGGATAGGTTCCATTGAGTTTGTTTGAGGAAAGCTAGGTTTAGAAATCTGCAGGTCTCTGGTTCAAGTTCAGGATGACCCAGCTGCCTGATGGACTGAAACTTTTTCCTTCCGAATGAGAAAAGGAAATATTCAAACTTTAACTTGATATATACAACCCCTGTATTATTAAAACATATTCTGTAAAACTCCCCCTTAAGCCTTAGCATTCAAATATCATTAAGTGAGGGCCTACCAATAATGCTCTTCTGAGAATATAGCTTTACTGATTGACCCCAAGGGGTGGGAGAGATGGCAAGGGCACTCAGGCTTGGTTCCAATCCCTATACCAAGAATCACACTTACCTATCGAAAAAATATATAGCTTTACTGATCTCCTGATCTAGCATGATCCGTAGAGAAAAGATTCTAGTTGATATCTTTGGTTATCACATGACAATTCCATATGAGTTGATCCATCAATACTCGGAGACTATAATTACCACCAAGAAATATTTAATACCTTGCTGTAGAACTCATGTTTGCCTTAGGCCTGGTGAGTCAATATCTGAAAATCTCTCTATGCTCGTATATGTATGATTACTATATAAGACACCAAGACCTTGATTTCTGTTACTTGTCCTTGGAGAAGACATAAACCAGCTCATTATGGCGATGGTTACACAGATGCAATGTTAGGGGTCTGATCATTTAGTCACCTTTGGTACGCAAGCACAGGACCTGGTTACTGGTTACTAGGGTTTGGTCTGTTTAAAATATTTCGTAATAGGAATCTGACTACTGAAAACTTGATAGGTTTCTAAAATTTTGGGGAATCCCTATCCTTATCCGGATATTGTATTTGGATTCCTAGCAACAAGTCAACAACTTGGAATTCTTCTAAAAAGACAATTTTATCCTTTTATTAGGTGATTACTTCCATTTTTGCCTGATGTTTATACGCTGTGTTAGGACATCTTTATCATTTTCACTTTCATCCTCTGCAAAGTATGTCTGTTTTCATTGTGCCTTGAAAGGAAATTTGTGTCATAGTCTTCCATGAATTCTTTGCAGATTGAATATGATCCTAGGCTGATTAATTTCAGGCAACTTTTGGAGGTCTTCTGGTCTAGCCATGATTCCAGGCAAGTATTTGGACAAGGGCCTGATGTGGGTAATCAGTACAGGTAATATTCTCCACCGTATACAAGTATATTTTAGATGTCGAATTCCGTGCTTGGTTAATGAAACTTTTAACATAAAGCAGGTCTATTATCTTTACTAATGGAACTGAAGAGTCCAGATTTGCTGCTGTCAGCAAAGAAAGAGAGCAAACTAGGTCAAGAGGAAGCATTGTAACCACCCAAATTCAACAGCTTGGACCATTTTATCCCGCAGAGCCTGAACATCAGGTTTGTAGTTCTTGATTGATTTATGTGAACTTGTTAATCTCAAAATGAAATTATTCAAAAATTTTGAACCAGAGTAAATATTCGTGTTAAACTTGATAGAAGAAGGAAGAGAGGTATTTGCTGTAGACCTGAACTTTAGAATTAACCAAACATGGCTAAGGTCTTATCCTTTATTTCTCAAAGAACGATTCCAGTTGTCGATGGTAAAAGCTCATAAGGTCAAGGGAATCTTTGTTTGGAGATGATAAACAACAATTAGGTCTGTTTATTATGCCCTACCATAAGCATGAATCATGCTGCCCAAACTGCATAACAGCATATTGAGAGACAAAATGGGAAGAAGGGTACTCATCTGTTTTAATATTCTGGATAGAATCTTTATCCATATTTTACAATTGTACTTCCACAGTTCCTCCTTCATGCTCATACACTGCATGAAAGGAGAAAAGCATCTTGTTAGTTTAGAATTACTAGAGCGGAATTTGGAATTGAGGTTAAAACAGATGAGTCTCTTACACTTCCGTTACTGAAAGGTATGGATTAGTGGTTGGGAAGGGTCTAATGGAAGCTGCTTACTCCTAGCACAGTGGATACAATTAAACTCCATCCCTGTTTTGGAAGTGAAATAGGGTAGATTCTTCTGATACATTTGAGTCGCAGCTACTAACACATCTCATATGTTCCAAAACTATACAGAAATTTGAGCTAAAGCGAAACCCCTTCCTCCTTCAGCTGATTGGGAACTTGCCAGAAGAAGAGCTCGAGAAGTTGAGCTTGGCTTCAAAACTAAATGGATATGCAGCAGAGCTTTGTCCTCTGGGAATTCAGAATCAGATTGATGGAAAAATTAGCGATATCATCAAAAAAGGTTGGCCCATTCTAAGAGAAGTATAGTTAACCACCATCTTTGTTCAAGCCGGCAAGAGGCTTGGAAGAAACTTAGTTTGACTGAAATAGATAATTATTACCCTTCAGCTAGCTAAGATATTTCATTGATATGTGTTCATGGAAACTTGTGCAAAGAGGAGCAGGAGCTGTTCGTGTTAAAAACCTATACAAGTACTCTCTCTCCAATTTCAAGATATGGGTTAGATGAGTAAATATTGAGTGCACCATGACGTGGTATTACCATCAGATAACAATGCAACAAATCAGCCAAGTTGTTGATGTAACCTTGCACTCTCTATGAGCAAAGTTGCTGATTTACTGGATTATTATTGATACCACATGAGCGGTATCACCGGTGCACTGATATTTTTTCAGGTTATAGGAGGTTGTAGTTTTCTATTTTAAGCCTCTAGTTTAACATGTAGATTGTGATTTGTTATGCACTTTTCTTTTTGTCTGTATGACGACGGCAAGAGAACTATTGTTACATTCAGTTCAATATTTGCAGTAGGATATTGTAGTTCTGTAACTAGACGATACAAGTTATCGTCTGTGAAAATGGTAGGTGTGTTCTTCAAGATAGTATATCATACAGCATTCTTTTCCACCGGCACTTGTTGTTCTGACGGAGAGTTGTTGTTTGGTTAGGAAAATATGTGTATCAGATCTGGATTTTGATGAATGCTTCATTTTGATGTATTTGATACCGAGTGAGTGGTTGTATATTGTTTAGTAATGTTTAGCTGTGGCATTTGTGTTTTGAGTTCTTGTGGTGTTTACCAATTGATGCGATGATGGCTGGAACTGATTGAACCTTTCTGTTGACGAGCCGATTGGCACAAATAGAAATCGGTCAGACTGAATAAGGGGTTGCGGATGGAATGGTTACCTACGGCTACGGATGCGAAAATCAGAAGTACTTTGGCCTGGGGTAAGGTCAAAAACCACTCCATCGGATTGGTTTTTTGAACGAAAGTGGACTCGCCCAGTTTCTGTTATTCCCAAACCATTCCTATGCCGTATTCGCTCCGACCTCATTTTCGTTCCATTCTACCTCCTCAATTCTTAAAATTATTGTCTTGTTCAAATGCCTTTATGATTAAACTGATTTTTCAAATTAAAAACTTAATGTGTATTTTTAATTTTTTTAAATCATGAAATACCTAATTTATCACACTTAAAAAATATGCATCATAGTTTTCATATGAAAAATTATTAGTTTAACTCTAAAATGTCAAACAATTAATTCAAAACGGAAGAAGTAATTGTTATTTTGAAACTTATATTGAACATTTATATTGTCTTTGTTCTGGGCAAAAAATCTATTATTCTATTTTAAGATGTTTTACTTAAAGAGTCCGTTTTAAAAAATTAAGGTATAAAAATGATATTTTACTATTAATAGACTACTAAAAGTTTCATTTTTTTTAAAAAAATTGACTTTTAAACGAAAATTCTTTACTTAGAACGGGGGAGTATTTATCTTTCAAATAGGTCTCAATGGATTGTATATACTCGTTTTAGACTCGTTCATTAAACGCAAGTGTATATATCTTTTTAAATTAAATTATATTCAAATAAAATGAAAATTATAAGCAAAATTTAAAAATAAAGAAAAAACACGATGAATGGAACAAATTATATTGGTATAATTGATATCATTTAATCCATTATTTTATGAATTGTTTAAGTCATTTTCTCGTTCATAATTTTCTAGTTCAATAATTATTATTTTTTGTTATTTAAATTTAGGATCTTAAGTAGTATAAATAGTTATTCAGATGTATATTTTTCTCTATATAACATATATATTTATTAAGTATTTATAATTTGTGGTTGATATTTACTACTATGATTTAATCGTATATATTCCTATGATTTACCAATAAGTTATAATTAATTGTGGTTATTTGCAAAAATAAAATTTGTTTTGATATTATAATTCCGAATACGATGAAAGTGACACAAAAGTTTTAAATACAGACAAGTCATAAATGAAAATTTTTACAGCAGAATTTTTATAATTAATTGTGCTTATATTTTATTTTATAATCGCATGTATTCAATGAACAAGTTTTTTATAACACATTTGTTTTTATTCCAATGTTATTTGCTCATTTTAATTAATCAGTAAATTAAGTATGCACCAAAAAAGATTTATATTTACAGATTTTCAATGGGTGACTACTCCTATTAAATACTAATACATAAAAACTTGATATTTTCTACCACATCTGCATATTTGCACGTTTTCAATAACTCTTGAGAGTTGTGTAATTAATTAATTAGATTTATGTTTTCAATGCATACTAACTACTATATAACTAGTTTTTGTGCCCGTGCCTATGGCACGACGCTAGTATGACTTGATTGAAGTATAGAGAAGACAGTATGCGAATATTGTAATATATGTTTATGATTTTATTGGTGTCGGATCAATGTAAACTACTCAACGAAAGAGAACAAAACCCAAAAATTAAAGAAAAAACACATTTTATTTGTTGCTACGTTTGTGACATCATGTATAAGACTTAAGAGATGAATTTAATGTAAATAAATCAAAATCAAATATTACGATTGTGACATTTCACGAAACAGTTCATTGGATATCGCATGGAAAAAACAAAATATTGAAATAATAATTAATTATAATTCATTAATTTCAAAGGAAAAACAATTATGAAATATTCAAACTTTTAGCAAAAGAAATGAGATTATAGTAATAATAGTTTATTGTTTTCAATAGCAACTTAATATTCCTCTTGAGGCTCTTGCTTCACAACAATAAATGGTTTCAAAATGCGGCTTACAATAAAAATTTTCATTATCTGCACCTGCATGTGAGAAAAAAAAAGATATCAACGTATTTACTTAATTTTATATTTTTTATACATAAGAGTCGATTAATTAAATTATCATAAAAACATATTGCCTACTCTACAAAACTTGAATCTTCCCACATATCATCATCTAATATTATAGGCATACACCTAGAAATGGAGGTGGAGTTACAGGTGGAGTGCCAATTGGAGTTGCAGAGACCTATTTGAAAACATGTGTTATATAAAAACTATAAAACAAACAAATTTGAATTATATGTAATTATGAACACTAGTATAATACCCGTGCGATGCACTGGGGAAAATTAAATTTAAAAAAATGAAAAATAAATAATTTTAATGCTAACAAATTACACAAATTTCTAAATTTCATAAAAAATTTAAGGTTTAGTGAAATAAAGAAGTAAATAAATACAAAAAAAATATTAAGTAAAATAAAACTACCGATAAAAAGTTATTTAAATAAGAACATTTATCATATATTTTGGAAGACTTCTTTAAATACAACATTTGTCGTAGTACAACTATTTGGTTTATCATTTTCAGATAACAAAATTCGAACCTCTTTCGGATTAGTAACTCTAGATAGAGCGACATACAACTATTCATGACTGAAAACAAGTTTTTTTCAAAAGTAGGCCAACATTGGACAGAGATTGACTCCGACTTTTATTAATTGACATCGCATAAGACATCATCAACGGAAATTGTCTTCTTTGAAATTTGAAAGACAATTTTGGATCAGAAGGCGTCAATGATATTCGTGGAATAAGAACAGTTCCACCAGAGTTGCAAAATTGAAAGAAGTTTGCCTTCTAAAACGTGATTTCCAAGTCTTGTAATAAGCAATCTCGTCCAATTACATAAACCAAGGGAATTGTCTATGTTACGTAGCAACATTACTGGAGTTCTAATCTTCAAATTCAACTCATGATTTGGAGTTCCTGAACATTTAATTATATGTAAAAATTCAAGAGTATGAATATCATTCATTAAACCACCAGTTTTATCCGAATGATACGTAGAATCAGAGCTCAAATACAATTTTCCTGTTAAGTTGTTAATTAATACCATGTAATCATTGATGGAATTAACAACATCAAGAGTCGGTGCCAAAATAGCTCTATCTTCAAACAACGTTGTATCACACGAATCATTTCCAAAACCAGGGTACGTACTTTCAACAATTCCAACAATTGGATCGTTGAAGTTCTTAATCAAAAGTGTGTCAGGAATCTCAATAGATCCATCATTTGGTTCGCCAATTTTCCCATCGCCAACGTTTGCAATCCAATTAGCAAAATATTTTAATTCTTGAAAATTCGCATTCACACCATTATTTTGTAATCTCATATTCTTTGTCAACCTCTGCACATTGCAATCCTTCCACAGATACGACGAATTAATAGTAGCATGAACGATATCTTGTCTACTACCCTTTGGAATTACAGGCAATATCTGTCGAAAATCTCCTCCAAACACAATCGTTTTGCCTCCAAATGGAATGTGAGCCCTTGTTGAATGGATTACTTTCATGATATCTCTCATGTTGCGATCCAATGCTTCAAAGCAATGTTTATGCATCATTGGAGCTTCATCCCATATAATAAGCTTTGATTTTAGAATAAGCTTTGCAAGAGCATAACCTTGTTTTATGTTGCAAGTTGATTTTTCATTTATAGTAAACGGAATGGAAAATCTCGAATGTACAGTTCTACCACCAGGCAATAAAAGAGATATGATACCACTGGATGTCACATTTAACACAATATGTCCTTGTGATCTCAACCCAGCAGATAAAGTCTTCTAAATAAATGTTTTCCAGTTCCTCCATAACCATAGACAAAAAAAATCCTTCCACGATCCAAAGTCGTTGATTCGATGATCGTTTCATAGACGTGTCGTTGTTCATCATTCAAATTAGAAAGAAAATGTTTGTGTTCTTCACCCAAGATTCTTCGATCATAACACATTTCATAGTGTAGTAATCTAGAAGGCAAGAATTGGAAAAACTGATCTTCTGGAAATGGCATTGATTGAAAATCACGTAAATTTCATGCAAAACTTCTTAAAAGTTTCTTAACTTCCACAAGTGCATAACTCTTTATTTGATTCTCATTTAATTGCAATCCTACAATTGAAATCAATGGATATATTATATTCAAACTCTATAAAAAAAATAACTAAATTAATATTTCTGAGGTACCTTGATATTTGAATAGATTTCTTTGCTTGTATAAAATGTTTTCAGATAAATAAGACCAGCATGATTCCCAAACTACCTCATGGCGACTTATAGATCCCGATGTTAACAGCGTGGCAAAAAGAATTCTCATGGCATGAGCTGATGCCCAATGGCTCGCCTCGATAATTCTGTCAATGTACTCCTTATCATCACTTAATAATCCTAAAACATAGCAAGCATCTCGAAAAGAAGGATATTGAACTCCATTAATTGCACATAAATCACCATAGCAGGTAGCTCCACGAACTACATTTAGAAGACATCGCAAAAAATATAAGTCACCTGATCCTGGAGGAACAAAAAAAATCCGTCCAATTGCAAATCCTTTTTTTCGTGGCATCCATTCGCGTATATTACCAAACAAATTTTGTGGGAAATTCATAATATGTTAATTTGCCTGCTTCACCATATTTCTTATTAGCTTCCATCCATGCAAAAAACATACTTTTGCTGATTGATTCTCTATCCATGAGAGACTCAATTGTATCTGAATCTGAAAAAATAACATTTTGTTGATTCGGAAGATGAAAATTTAGTCGCTCTACCGGGGGATACTTGTATTGTATTTCAAAACCAAAAATTCTCCAAGCAGCTTCACAAGATGAAATGTATCTACAATCATAGTACAAATTTACCTCGTCGATATTCCTTTGTGAATTACATTCATCTGAACTTTGGAAAAATGTCGCAGTCACACGATTATGGCCCTTGTTTATATACTTGAACAAATATTTGATCGCTCGAGATTGATTGCACCACTCTACATTCAAATGAGCTCCATAAGTCAACAATAAGTAGCGATTGTGTGGAACAACATGTCTATTGTCCAACCAAACTCCATTCTTAAGAATCGTTCTGCAATTATCTCTTTGCCTATATACTGGATAACCATCATCATCAATCGTAGTCGTTTCAACAAATTGTTTCGAAAAATGCTTTGAGCAACGCCCATCAATCATGCCAGGAGAACTCTTTCGATAATGACCACATGGACCATGAATCATAAAATCTCTAACTGCATCATAATATAGTGGATCCTCATTTTCATTCGGGATTTCAATTGAGATAATACGATCAATTGCATCTGGTGTTGGCGTTTTGTCTTCTTTAGAAAGAAATAATAATATGTGAGCATGTGGCAACCCCCTCTTTTGAAACTCAACACCATAAACAATTGGAAAAAAACACAACAAATTAAATTTTTTTTTTGTATTAATGAGTTATACTACTAATAATGGAGAGGGTAAGATTTAAATATTTGGTGCACCAATTAAACAAATATAATCTAGACGATCTTCAGATTTTAATACACGTTTTTCAATAAAACGAACAATTTCCGGTCATTTGGGATTGCATGTAAATGTAATGAATAAATCGGGGTAACCTGCCCATTTATATATAGTCATGACATCTTGATAGTTTTGTATCATATATCTTGCTCCTCCAGTAAAACTTGAAGGCAATATAATTCTTTTTCCTTAAGCTGATGCATCATTTTTCCCACGTAACAAAGCTTCATGCAAGCCTTTGTAAATTTCACAACGCAATTGTTTTTTATGCAATCGAACATAAATGAGACGTGCACTTTCAAATCATAGTGTATGCATCAACAACAAATTGCTGAAATAATCTTCCTGAAAACATAACGGTTGTAGGCTCACAATCTCTCTCATGCATTCGATATGCAAAGAATTCTCGTATGCTAACTTTATTTTGTGCTTTTGAGCCATCTTTGGATTTAGAAAATGGAATATATTATATGTATCCATCTCCACCGTATGGAAAAAGCAACGGATATTGCATGGGAAGATAAACATCATTCAACTCATTTATACGCTTCAATTTTCTCGTTTGAGTCTCAACTAAAATATCTTTTTCACCTAACATTTCATCAAAATCGCCAACGATTAATGCAACAACCTCAGAAGTTGATGGAAGATTATACCTTCTTGCATCGCCACTTCGCCTACCAATCAATTTTAATTTCACATCAAATCTTCCTTCTTCAAACATTTTATTCTTTGTCATTCGAAAAGATTTCACCAACACATTATTGGTTCCTACCTGTTGATTGAAATTAAATTCATATTAATAATAAAATGATAATTAATTTAAAGCTTAACCGGAGATGTGTAAAATTGATATTACCTCGTTCAAATATGTGGCGAATTCAACATTTGTTGAATCATTTCGATTTAATCGCATGTTTTCCAATAGAGTCAAAATGTGAATCTGATTCCAAAGTGTTGATTTTTGAAGAATTGATCCCACAATTTGTTCACGATATCCTTTCGGTATAACGGGCAAAGTTTGATGAAAATTCCCACCAAATACAATATTAATTCCACCGAATGTATTGTTGTTATCACGAACACCTTAAAGGCTACGATCAACGGCCTTAAAGCAATGACGATGTTGCATAGGGACCTCATCCCATATAATCAATTTCGTCTCCATTAACAACTCGGCATAAATTGACTGTTTAGTGAAGGAACATAGTCTTCCAACACATTCAATGGTAGACAAAACGTAGAATGTGCAGTTCTACCGCCTGACAACAATAATGATGCAATTCCAAATGATGCGACGCAAATCACGATATGACCAATGGTTTGACATTTTCCTGCAATGGTGTTGTATAAAAATGTTTTACCCGTATCAGCACCCCCATTCAAGAAAAAGATCATCCCTTGATTTTTAACCACCGAAGAGAATACAGCTTCAAAACAGAGTTGTTGACCGTCATTCAAGCAGTTAATATTTTCTTCTGCACCAGTTGAACGATCATCGTACTGGAGTTGTCTATGTTCCCACAATAGTTTGTTGTTGCTTACGATTTGTGTCCAATTTTCATTTGGGAGGGGCATCGGTGGAAAATCTTGTAAACCTTTACCAGATTCTTGTAATATTTCATTCAAGAGATGCAAACCATAATTTGTTACTTGACTATCACTTGGATTTGTAATTTTGAAATTTATATGCAATTGGTGTGGAAGATCATCATATATATTCATTGTAAACTTATTTCACATTTCATCAGGCTATATCGGAGAACATTGTGTTAGTATAAGCGCAAATAATCTTCTCAATTGATATCCAGCCTTCATAACTGATGTTTCTTCTAAACATTGTGCTCATTCTTCATCATCTTCTAAAAAGACCCCGTGTAACACATGCATCTTTGAACGTATCATATCGAACACCATTGTACGTGCGTAAATTTTCCCACGATGTCGCGCCTTTCACAGTAATTAGTAATAGTCGGAGGTAAAATCTCTCTCCGCTCGAGGGGCTAGAAAAATATATTCTACCAATAGCACTGCTTGGATAGTTAGGATGTCTACGTTTCCAAAAAAAAATATTCTAAGTGTAATTTTGTGGCATTTGTTGATATGTTAAACTTCAGACCATTCTATTGGAAGCACAACAATTAAAAAAAAGCCATTAATTTTGTTACTTTCTTCGCAGATTGTTGACGTATCTGATCTCCTGATTGTTTTGAATCATGAGTAACATTATGTTCTGCAGAAAGATGGAGATCCAATCGAACAATATTAGGAAATTCTTCATGTAAAATATTTCCAAATAATCACCATGCAGCTTCTGGCGGTCCAATATACCTCACATCAAGATATTGTTTGATCTCATCTTCTCTCCCCAAAACCATTGTTGCTCTATCATGTCCTTTGTAGATGTATTTATTAATGTATTTCACACATCTCATTCTAGCACATACCTCCACATTAATATGACAGTTAAACATCTCTGTCAGATAAGGATTATACGGTACAACATCTCTATGATCCAGTTGTTTCCCGTTCACTATCAATATCAAGTCATTGTTGTGTAGACGATAGACTGGATAACCATCAACATCAATAGAAGTAGTTTCAGCCCATAGTTTTGGGTATCGTTTCTTGCAAAAATTATTCTCCATACATTGCGCACTTGAGTTTCTCATCCCGCATGGTCCATGTATCATACATCTTTATACTGTGTCGAAAAGTGCATGGTTACTAATCAGATTAGGTAACTCAATAGAGACCACCCTATCAACTTGTTCTGGTGTTTTGATCTTATCAGGTTCTACAAGAAAAAACAGAGCATACATATGAGGCTATCCTCTTTTCTGAAACTCGATTGTAAAAATATATGTTTCCATTTGTCCAAACACCCTCTTTTCTTTAACTGTTTTTATCAATTATTTTCTCTTTAATTCAAAAACTCGTGCAACCAAATATGGTCGATCAACAACAGTTTGATTAGGTAGTAGAGCATCACGAAGTAGAGGTAGCCTGATTTTCCCTTGAGAGCAACATGTTCCAAATTTGGGATTAGACTTAGCAGAACCAACGAATCTTTCTTTAATCCAGTGCAATGCTTTGCAGTGTTCACAAATGACGTCCATTTTGCCAAGGGAACGTCGACTTTGATTAAAAAATTGTTGATTTTCAATGGCGGGTACATGAATTACAGCGTCTTCAAAGTCACTTATTTGGTCATGTTCTTCTTCAGTTCTGAGAGGTTATTCTAATACGGTTGGCCTACATTTACAACGTCAAATTATAAGGTTTTAAGGTATGTTTATTTGAATTAAAGAGTAGTGAAAGTGAACTAAGGGAACGTAGTTCGGTATTTGGTCGAGTTCTTTCTCGTTCGGCTCTTTCTCTTGCATAAAATCTTAATTGTCGAATTCCACGTCTACCACGGGGTGCTGGATGTATTGGCGCGATAGATGTCCTTTCTGATGATGCAGAAGTATTACGATTGGGTATGTGAATCCTAGAAGATGAGTTTTCTCCTAACTCCATGTTCAAAGAAGGTTGGAATATTTGATGAGCTCTCTCTCGACTCAATAGCACGACCAATTCATAATCGTCGTCCTAGAGCAATTAAGGGAACTAATGTATATAAGTGAACTAAATAAACTATATAATAGATATAAGTTCACATATGTATATAAATAAACTATAGATATAAGTGAACAGACATATGTAGCATGGAAGTACGGCAATGACAATACATCTTCTTCAAAATAGTCATACCTCATGTACACTTGGTGGCGTTGGTGGTGCCGGTTCTTTTCCTTTTGTTGAACGTGAAGGTTGGTCCATATTGTGAAAGTTGTAATTGCGTAGATAATTAAGAAGAATTTTAAAAAGATTAAGGGAGATATAATTTAGTAAACGGTCATAGTTTTATCAAAGGGGATATAGAAATTGGTCAAATTTATAACCGATGCTTTCTGAAACTCGGACGGGGTGGAATGTTTGGAAAATTTGGTTCAACCTTGAACTGTGTAAACAGAAGAATTGAAGTAGAAACTTTCTCGGATGAGAAGCTTTACAACTCAAATATTTATTCACCAAATGAAAATTCGATAAACACTCCATCCCTCCTAATATAATCTTTTTCGTAACTTACTATTATAAGTAACATTATACACATTATACTAATTTTTTTTTAAAAAATACACATTATACTAATTTTTTTTTAATTTGTGTGGTAGATGAACCAAGATAATAATTTTAGGAGAAAGTGAGTACTCATAATCAAGATTTTTTTTCTAAATAACAAAAAACCTTTTCTGTAATTATATTATAAAAGATTAAGAAAGATATTAAAGAAAAGAATACAGAAAAGAAAAGAATACAGAAAGAAAGATAGAAAAGAAAATTGGGTGACTGAATGCTTCCCAATTTTTAACTCCTAGCCCTCGTTTCTCCTCAACTGCCTACACACTCATTTCTCTTTGATTTTCTCTTCCAAGAAACAGTTAGGTGTGTGACATAATAGGGTGGTAAATGAAAAGTTTTGTAATTGCAATGATACGTAATAGGAAAAGAAATCACAAAAAGTGGGGCTTAGTTAATTAATACAGAAATTAGAGAGAGAAAATTCAACAAAGTAAAGTCCTTCGTTGTGTTGTACATTTGAAGTACTAATAAGATTTACATGCGTTGTACGTGTTGTTAGTGATTTTTTTAAAAGTGATATGCTAAATCCTTTTTTTTTGTTTACTTTTAATTATTAAATTTTTTTTGTGTTTTAATCTTCATAATTTTTTAGACTAATAATTGTGTTGTTGTGTGTATAGCTTTTATGATACTTTGTTTTTTTGGTCATTTATAAATTATAATGTATGTTATTACTGATAGAATAACAACTTATCCTACACATTTGTCTTTTTTGTTGGTTATTTTTAAATCTCTTTTTCAATATTGTGAATTAAAAACAATTCAAACTTACTATCTTAGATTAACACATTCTTGTTGGAGACTTTGCTTAGTTATATCGTTTCTAAAATTTAGACTCTTTTTAGAAAATAATATATTGTGTTATAGATATCAAACTCTCAACCTCAAAGTATGTACTTACACTAAAAAATACAAAATTCCCCTAAAGTATCTATAAATTATCACTTTACCACCTGATGCGTCCAAAATCTTCTGGATGCACTGGATCAGTCCAATCAGGATACCTGGCTTTCAACGTATCCAATAATCCTTGTAGCCCAACTTTGCAAAAGCACCAACAAGCAGTGAACTAGGCAGGGGCACTCCCTGCAAAAGCCCTCCGGCGTGTGAATCAGTACAAGAATGCCAGAGAGTTTGTATTTTGGCAGAGTTTTAGCTAGCAATATAAAATCACATACCTCTCCCCTTCATTTTCAGGGGATTTTATAGTTGTCGGAGAGTATAACTGCTCATAACTGTCCACTAATGATCGTAGCATTGATGGCGGGCATATTAACTGCCCCATTAACTCCCCCATCAACCGCAACGGTCTAAATGGAGATTTTCTCGGACATAACCGTCCTCAACTAACAACAACTCTTGAATTAGCGAGCATAACAACTCATGCTCGCAACATAGTTCTGCTCGCTGGTTAAGCCCCCAGCTCGCTAACATCTTGCTCGGTAAAGGTCAAGACCATGCTCGCAATGTACAAGAGCCCTCTAACCTTCTTTCCCTACCTTTGACTTTAAAATGCTCGCTTGACTAATAATGATCTCGTGCCTAACATGTGACTTATGGCTTGGGCCTATTGGGCCGTGTAGCTTAGTAGCCCCCTACTCCTTGTCCATCGAGTATTCATGCTCGAGGCGAGGAGATAGACTCAAAATTCAAAAATATCTCCCAGAGTAATTGAATCTTTCAATGTGTGAATGACCATCCTCGAGCGAAAATTTAAAACAGACGGTTTCCCAATAGATGTTTAGGGAAACGTACTCAAAAAGCCTAGCCGTCAGCCGCCGCTTTTTCGAAAAGATAGGCCGGTTTTTCAACAAGGCATTAAATGCTGCCTCGAGAAGTGAGCCTCGTGACACGAGCCCTAATGATGAGTGACCATCAACCGCTAGCTTCAACAGGTATAAAAGACGGGGTGACCCCCCTCATTTCAAACTTTATTACCCATAAGAACTTGCAGAGCTCAAGGGAAGAACAATCTCCACATCTGCAAACATCAAGAAATCCGGCATCAGAATCCAGTCTTCAACGGCTTTCCAAGATCTGAGATCAGCATCCTTCAACGAAGAACAGGTACTCTCACACTTCCATTTCTGCTTTTCTTCGCATTTTCATCATTTTTGTCCGAATTAGGGCTCCTGTGTCATCCGACCCCTTAAACCCATAATGTGAACTGTCTGAACACGAAGATCTATCGGCTTCAGCTTCTTCAATTCGTCTTTCCTTCCTTTCTATCACCCAATTACTTCAAACCAAACCGCAGGAATCGAGGAATTCATGATCGGTGCCCTGTTCACCGGTCTCATAATCGGCTCTTACCACGAATTTTAATTTCATTTATGCATACATGACCACCCAGAACATAGTTTAATATGCGCTCCTCGATTCCTTTTTCCTGTAGGATGTCTAGCGAGCGTACCGTATTAGAAATCGAAGGTCGAAGCTATGACCATGGCGCACTGGAGGAAGATCCTCCATCTACCAGTTCGAGCTCCGAAGAAAGCAAGCAAGAGGAAATCACTCTGATTCCTCGTAGATGGAAGCCCCAATAATCAACCGAGCAAGAAACGAGTAACAGCTATCAAAATCCTTTTGAAACTGAGCGAGCAGGAAGCCTTCCAAGTACAAGCAATCACCAACCCGAGCAAAACCCAAACTCTTCCCTCCACATCGTTCCGTATATTCCTACCTCAATCAAGTGGGAGGACCTGGCTTCTGAAGACGAAGTCAGCACTTGGTTTTACTCGCTAGGAATGGATCCCAAACTTTACCAAGTCCGCGCCTTTGATCTTGACATCGACAAGAAAGGTCATAACTTTCTGGGGGATAATATGGGTTTTTACTTTGACTTTTTCATAGTTGGCCTTCGTCTTCCCCTTGACCCCTTTATTGTAGAATTTTTAAACGAGTCTAATACCCTTCCTTGCGACCTAACCCTCACCACGGTTAGGTTTCTTATGGCCTATACAGTAGCCTGTAGGTTACTCGGATTTGAGCCCGACATGACTTTGTTCAGAAAGTTCTTTCTTTTCTCTTTGGACAAGAAGTCTGGGCATATTTCAGGTCGCTACAATCCGAATTATTTCAAGCTTCTTAACGAGGGCCCGAACAAAGTAGATGGGTGGGATTCGAAAGCTCTTCTCGTTAAATCAAGCATCGACTGGCCTTTCGCCCCTTACCTTAGTGACTTTGGGCTCCCTGAATATGACAAGAACGCCTACCGAGCTGGAGAACCTAGGATAGCAAGGGCTTTCAGGACTTTGCTCGGAGTAAAAGAGGGACGAGACGGCCGAGCTGGCCAGGATTTTGTACTTGACTGGCGAGCTCTCACCTCCGATTTAGCTCTTCTCCGACGAGCTGGAATTCTAAAGTTGACAATGGAAGGAGTCGAGCCGAGAGTTGACATCGAACCTGAGGTCCCACACCCATATTGGGGCCCGTGTCACGGGAACAAATTTCCCCAAGAATGCCTTACATGTGCTCGTTGGAACCCACAGACCTCCCTTCTCTCCATTGGTCCACATTTTAGCTATGCTTCTTCATATCGAATTTGCTATTGCTCTCTTCATATTTTTATGCTTGTTTTCTTCCTTGCGAGATATGAAGCGGTTGATGATGTTAACAAATTCCTCCGGGCCGCCAAAAAGGGTCGAGCAAACGAAGCAAACATTTATCAACCCAGCCTGCAACTTCTCTCCCGTCAAAGCGGCACGGCAGCGTGGAACTAAACGTAACCAACCTGAACCCAGCCATCCTGCCACAGTCATCATCCCCGCCCCTGCTACACAAAGAGTTGAACCAACTCACCAACATGTAATCAACCTCACTGAACCGAATCCGAGTCCTAGGAGGGACAGAAGTTCCCGCCGAGTAGAGAAAGTTGTGCTCGATGAAGCTACCCCCTCCCTACCGTCTTGGCAAAAAGAAAATTTCATCATGCCCAACGATCGAGAAGCAGCCGGAGCCCTCATCGCTGAAGTTGGTAATGTGCCCGACCTCGACAAAATCAACATCTTCAAACGCAGCGGGTATCCAGCGACCGTGGGGCTTGGATTGCTAAAAAGGCTACGCCATGGTGGAATTAGGAAGAAGAGTCGACCGGGCGACACGTTATGATGGGCGAGGTGGGGATGTGTCTATCTGAGGTAAGCACCTTCCTTGCAGCAAATCCTTCTTAACATTTTGGAGATGCTAACCCTCTTTTTATTCACAGATTGCTACAAAGACGGAGATAGTGTATGAGCGGTTGATGGATAACGTCAATTCAAATGCCGCCTTATTGAAAGAAAAGAATCAATTGGAAGAGACAGTCAACTCTGTCTGCAAGGTGACCGAACTTTCTAAAGTCGAGGTGAAGAAAAAGTGCGGAGTCCCATTTGGACTTTTCTAAAAAATCGAAGAGCCTTGAATAACATTCTTTGAGTCAGAAGAGATCTCGTGCTAGCCAAGCCGAACTGGAAGAGGCTAAAGCTACCATTGCCGACCTGGAGAGAAAGCTGAAGGAAGCAGAATCTCATTCAAACGAGGAGCAGAAACAACACATCGTTGAAGACTACAAGAAGCTGTGGCCCGCTCGCCCCGTTGTCTCGGTTTGCGTGCTATACTTGCACCTCTTCCCTTGTCGACGGTATGTTTGGTTTGCGAGAGGGTCTAGATATGTTTGAGAGATCATTTTAAGACCAAAACATTATTAAGAGACTTCATATAGTTGTTGACTTGCTAAAGTCACAAGTCGTGACCCGACGATAGTCGGAATGCGACGCGATTGAGGGTTTACTTCCGTCTTGTGTTCGTGACCTCGGTTTGGGTCCTAGACCTCTTTAAGATGATTTGTTAACATGTTTAGATACATTAGACTTCAAGTTGGAGGTGTTCCTTAAGTCTATCGAAGATTTGGAAGTTTTGGAGATAGCGTTCGTCTCTATCGCGTAGTTCGGGAATCGAGTCGTGTCGCCTCTCCTTTGGGATTCTTATTTCCCTAAGTTGTTATTCAACTTCCTAGAAGTATTTAAGCTTCTTCATTAGCCCTTAGACTTGCCTTAAAAGTCTCCTTTCATTGCTCGTTTGATTTCGAGTTCGTTCGTCGTCCCGGTTGCACGTTGTTGCACCCCTTCCCGGTTTCGCTCCGAGTTGTTTCGGGAGTTGTTCGGGTGTGTTTTAGACTTGTTTTGAGTTGGGTTAGACCCTAGAATGGTTGCCCATAAGTTTGGGATCATTTAGATCAAGTTTAGACCAGTTTTGGAGGTTCAGGAGCCGAGGCGCCCGCCTCGCATGGAGTGAGGCGCCCGCCTCAGATACTGAGAGCACCCTTGTGCAGAGAAGACATGAGGCGGCCGCATGGGATGGGTTGAGGCGCCCGCCTCAACCCGAGGCGTTGCGGATTTTTGCCCTGTTTCGGAATTGGACGACTTGTACACCATAACCCCCTATCTAAACCTATCTTAAACCTCCCTAACCCTTCCTACTTAAGTCCTAACATATCTAACTAGTTTTAATGATGGATTAAGATCACATTAGTGACCAATTAAGCCACCAAATCAGCCAAGAAAGGGACCACAAGTGATTGACACTTGTCCCACTCACCATTTTGACCAATTTAAACCACAAATCAGCTCTCTTCCTCTTCATTTGCTGAGAGCTTCTTCTAAAAACGAATTCCACCTTCTCTCTAGTTCTTCCATGGTTCCTTGAGGTCTCCATCATCATCTTCAACCATCCATTCATCATCTGCCCAAGACTCATTCATTAAAGTTGAAGAGCTCATCAAGGGGAGCATTTCCATCCGAATAGTTTCTTCTAGTTCTTTCTTTGGTGAATAACTTGTAAGTTACCTTCTTCATCTACTCCTTCTTCTTTTGATTTTGTACTCATTGATCCTAAGGAAAACAAACTCTATGCTATTTGAGGTCAATGAGTACACATACTTGCCTTGTATGATTTTAACTTGTGATTTGAGCATGTGAACTTGTTAAGAGCATGTGTAGGATGAATTCTATGATTATTGAAGTATATTGATACTCTTCATCTTGTGTTTCTAGGGTTGTGAGCTTGCTAGAATTCATGTTGACATTTTATTTGGGTCTATTTTGATAGTAGGCATGAGATTGGGAATTTAGAGGTGTAATCTCACTAGGCAATATGTAAATGACCATTCAATTGAAAGTATGTGATTTCTAAAATGAGTATGAGATCTTGTTAAGTTCCATGGATTTTAATCTAGGGAATCTAGCCCAAATGATTTGTGAGGAAATTGTTGTAAAGGTGAATGATATGTTGATTTGGGAATTTATGAACTAGGCATTTTATGTTGTGTGATAATTACGACTCAATGGAGTTGTTTTTAGGTTCAATATCATATTGTTGAGCATTAGGTCAAAATCCTACGATGTTCGGGTTTGGTTGGTTTTGTTTGTGAGTATCGAGCATCTTGAATTGTGTCCCATTTGTGACACCCACGCTATGAGGTTGATTGGAGATTTGTTTAGGGCGTGCTCGTTAGGGCACGGAGCATTAGAGATCAACCTATGATCTCGTATTACTCTAAGAAATGGTTATTTAAATGAGTTCTCTTTTAGGGAATTGGGTCGTGTGTACATGAAAGCACTTGCGAGGTTATGACTACGGCTTAGTTTGATACCCGTGAGTTTGGCTTCGAAGAAGTCGAACATATATGACCGTTGGGACTATGGTTGAGTCCGGTGTACCTTTAAGTGAGGATAAATGCTAAGTATGGATTTATGATTGTTTTTAGACTAAATAATAGTCTTTGGTTTAATCCCGAGTAGAGGGCTATAGTAGACCTCACGTTGTGATTTCTTGAGCTTATATGCTACGTTTGATTGAGTTGTGACTTGAGGGTTATGAATACCTCAATAGGTGGTTCTTGGACTAAAGGATAGGTTGGTTGGATTTGTTAAGTGTGTACAATATGTGCATTGTTAAATTGGTGTGTAGAACTTTATGTCCTACTTGATTTGATAAGTCCGCTATGATCGGTCTTGGTTCTTGTTTGAGCATGAGAGTAATTATCTACTTGTGCACTTCATAAAAGCCCAGCTGGCAATTATATGGATTTGGTTTTTATGTCAGGGTGGGACGATACATCGCCTATACGAATCGTGAGATTCGTATTCGCTATGGATCGCCGTACCTGGGACCTCACACACACCCTCCACTGTTGGCCCCAGTGGGGAAGTTAGCCCATCTCGTAATCTGTAGAGCGAATGGATCATGCTAAGCTAGACTGAGAAAGGGCTGCCCTTGCGGTGTAGCCAAGATGTCGATGTAATCACGAGCATCGATGGTACAACCCGGTTATTATGTGCATTGCAGGAGCAGCACAACGACATTATTTGGGTATCTTCTCTATCCCTTATGTGGCTTACTATGAGCACTTATATGAAAGATAATGTGCTAAGTGGTTTATGAAGTTCATGTTACTTGATGACTTAATACAGGTTATTGTTGGTATATGATAAAGATGCCATGATTTTATATATGCTTGTGCATTATACCATGCCACGCCATGCTATGCCATACATTGCATTTAGTAACTTACTGGGTCATTATGACTCATTTCGTGTGTTTGTTTTCCTTAGTTTTTGCAGTAAGCTCGTTAGTACGCGTTGAAGCTTCGGCGCTTGATCGATAACAGTGGTCTTCCTGCGATAGCTTGGGGTTATTAGTATTGTTGTATTTTGTATTTTGTGAGATACGGTTGTGAAGTTATGTAAACTTTACTTGGGTAGTTGATAGTATTCTATTGTCGTTTATTTTGGTAGCCGACTTGTCAAGTTGAGCTGTTGTATTTATTAGAAGTTATTCCGTTGTCTTTCCGAGCAAGGTTTTAGCTCGCTTGTTCTAGTATTATGTTATTGCTATTTCGTCCCTCGACAACTTTAGTCGAGAGACATTGGTTTAGTAGTTAGTATTTCATCCTTTACTCTTTTAGTTAATTTATTCCTCCAGGCATGTTATAGCCGTAGAGTTGTTGTTTATTAGGTTGGGTTCTTGTTGCTTCGCGGCCTTAGGTTGCCGATGGTTTGTTGTCCGTGCGCAATGTTGCCACGCGAGTCGTAGATTTGTCGAGAGATAGTCGCCTCTCACCTTGTATTCCTTAGTTTATAATTATAGGCTTTGGTCCCACTTATGATTTGCTTCAGATTTTTAGTTTTTAATTGTTCGCTTTCGCCGTTATGGCTTTACATTCCTGTTTAGAGTTTGTGGGTTCAACTCTTGACTCGCACCACTACGCTTAGCGGGTGCTTGTCCGTTTTTTAGCTTGTCTTGACGGCACGACCTTGGGATTCCGCATTGAGTCCGGTCGGGCCGTCACACGCTTGGTATCGAGCTATAGGTTAGCTATTTCGCCAGATAGGTTCCTTGGCCTTGTTTGGGTTGGGTTTATTGTTGAGTTATTAACGCCGAGTGTTCTTTGTAGGCGCATTATGTCGGAACTTGGCGTGGAGCTAGTTCTATTATACCTTGTTCGAGTGCGGCTCGTGGCGACGAGAGTGGAGAGAATGTTAGTGATCCGCTGTGACTCCTCAACGGATGTGTGGACTGAAGATGATTCTTCCGCTCTTGCGAAATTCTTGAAGTTTAAACCGAAAGTTTCGATGGAGCCCGATACTATTGAGGCGAAACATTGGCTAGAAAGCATGGAGAAGATCTTTGCGGTTTTGGGTAGTACAACAGAGGAAATGGTTACTTTAGCGGTGTTTGGATTGGATGGTGCGGCCGAGCAATGGTGGCTTGAAATACGAGATCGTTGGAGACGGCATGGAGTACCTCGAGTGTGGGAAAACTTTGTCAAGGAGTTTATGGTACGGTTTGGTCCCAGTAGTAACTCGAGAAAGAGGAGAGATGGAATTCCTAATGTTAGAACAAGGAGATATGACCGTGGCACAGTATTCAACAAAGTTTATGGAGTTGGCTCGTTACTATAGTTACTTGGTGCCAGATGAGGCTAAGAAGACCGAGAGGTTTGTGAAAGGCCCGAAGACGAATTATCGAGGCGCTTATTCGCTACTACTTACGGATTACCAAGGGGCCGTGGATCGTGCATGTGCGATAGAGTTAGACATCGAGGAGTACGCCGAAGAAATTATCAAAGACTAATAGGGGCCCCGAGGATAAGAGAAAGCCAAGACCTCAAACAAGCTTAGTCAAGGAAAGGTGCGTTCGAGTGGCCGGAGTGGTGTTACTACTTCTACTCGGAAAGGACGCGGTGGCGAGTTGACATGTAACTTTTGTAAGAGGACAGGACACACCGAGGATAGGTGCTGGGGTACAACAGGAAAATGCTTTGTTTGTGGTGGTGGCGATCATGTTCAGAAGATTGCCCGAAGAGGAAAGTTAGCCGCCCGACCGAGTACTAGTCAACAATTCTGGCTCCAAGAGGGATTGTGACGACTCGGCCTAGAGTTTGAAGCAAGGCACGCTGGAGGTTAGCTATCACGGAGTTTTGAGACCTATCCGAAATAGGAAGGTATATTCTTATATATATACGTAAATTATACCGTTGCTACTATTACCGTTATTATGAGTACGCGCTTTAATCGTTAGCTCATGTGCATTCATACATACATTATATGGTGTATTGTGTATTATTGGTTATTTGCTCGATCGGGAATAATACCCCAATGTGAGATCGATATATGATATGGTTTGTTTTGTAAATTACCGGAAGGTAATCGCACGTGGTATATGAATTCTTGTTTAGTATATATATATATATATGACTATGCTATATATAGAGTTATGGTTTTGTGTGGTTATATTTATAGGCCATAGTATGTATATATATATGAAGTATGAATTGTTTATTGATACTTATCGGTTTGGTATGATGTTGTATATTCTATGAGAATATGTTTTATGTAATGGGTAATATTACGCTATATTGTTGTTAAGAGTTATTGTGCGAGTAAGATATACACTGCTTGTAAGAAGGTTGAAGGTTGCGATTTAGAGGATAATCACGGTTGCACGGGAGAGATAGACGCTTCACCGTGAGTATTGAGACGTTAACGTTGTGTTAGGATGCTTAGTGTATGCATTGGTTGTAGACTTGGTCTAGAGCCTAAGAAAGGATAGTTTTATGAGTATGGACGTTACGGGCATTAGTAGCCTTGTCGATTCGTGGATGATTACTAGGAAATTAACTTGGTTGAGTGTACTAGGTACACGAGTTTTGTGATAGTTATGATTGTTGTTTGCCAAGGTAATAGACCTTGTTACTTGGCTTAACTTTATTCAATAATGTGCATTAGTGGTAGGAAACACCTACTTGATGCATTACATTGTAATATACTAAATTCTCATCTCATCATTATTATCTCCTGCTCATTCATTTCATTAGTATAGGGACCGCTTGAAGGATGCTTAAAACTTTTTATTCATGAACCTTCAGCATCCTTGTAACGAAAAGCTTTTGAAATCCAATTTAGCCGGTACCCTAAATTGGTGATCAAAAGAGGTTCGTTGGTGGACTAGGATTGGTAGTGAGTAGGTTAAACATTGACTATACCCGTACCAAATGGAATGGACTGAATGGAATGAATTTTCAAAACACGTCATTAAGCGTGCTTTTATGTGTTATTACCGCGATGGGAAAATCGCGAGCGTGATTTACATGGTTTGAAATGCCGATTTGATTTTCTTTGATTTGTTTGTAAATTGCTCCATAGGCAATTATTAATTCTTGTAACTTAGAATCTCTTGCGCTTGAATTTCTTTTTATGTGCCCCGAGACAATTAGTTTCGTAATTGGATGTCGTAGTGTCCTTAAATGAGTTTTTCATGTTGAAATTTGGGGTTTTGCTTGCATGATTGGCATAATGTTGTTCAGTCAGATTCGCGACTCAAGTATGAGTCATATCATTTTCAATCGTAGTATTAGTGTCGTGAGTCTATTGAGGTTTCAGAGACTTTTGATTTGGATTATTATAGTTCGACCCTCGTATTATGGTGGTAGACTCCGAGTCCTAGAGATTCGAGTCAAGGTTGGTTTGTATCATGATTTAGAATTCGGACGAATTCTTTTTAAGGTGGAGAGGTGTGACGCCTCGCTCCTTCGTTGTCTCTCTGGCTTGTGCTATACTTGCACTTCTTCCTTGTCGACGGTATGTTTGGTTTCAGAGAGGGTCTAGATATGTTTGAGAGATCATTTTAAGACCAAAACATTATTAAGAGACTCCATATAGTTGTTGACTTGCTAAAGTCACAAGTCGTGACCCGACGATAGTCCGAATGCGACGCGATTGAAGGTTTACTTATGCTTTTGTGTTCGTGACTCTCGGCTTGGGTCCTAGACCTCTTTAAGATGGTTTGTTAACATGTTTAGATACATTAGACTTCAAGTTGGAGGTGTTCCTTAAGTCTATCGAAGATTTGGAAGTTTTGGAGATAGCGTCGCCTCTATCGCAGAAGTTCGGGAATCGAGTCGCAGAATCGCCTCCTTTGGGATTTTATTTCCTAAGTTGTTATTCAACTTCCTAGAAGTATTTAAGCTTCTTCATTAGCCCTTAGACTTGCCTTAAAAGTCTCCTTTCATCGCTGCTTGATTTCGAAGTTCTGCTCGTCGTCCGGGTTGCACGTTGTTGCACTCCTTCCTGCCTCGCCCCGAGTTGTTTCGGGAGTTGTTCGGTGTGTTTTAGACTTGTTTTGAGTTGGGTTAGACCCTAGAATGGTTGCCCATAAGTTTGGGATCATTTAGATCAAGTTTAGACCAAGTTTTGGAGGTTCAGAGCCGAGGCGCCCGCCCGCATGGAGTGAGGCGCCCGCCTCAAGATACCGAGAGCACCCTCAGGTGTGCAGAAGACACGAGGCGGCCGCATGGGATGGGCTGAGGCGCCCGCCTCAACCCCGTGTGGAGCCGTTACTGATTTTTGCCCCCTGCTTCGAATTGGACGACTTCAGACACCATAACCCCTATCTAAACCTATCTTAAACCTCCCTAACCCTTCCTACTTAAGTCCTAACATCCCTAACTAGTTTTAATGATGGATTAAGATCACATTAGTGACCATTAAGCCACCAAATCAGCCAAGAAAGGGACCACAGTGATTGACACTTGTCCCACTCACCATTTTGACCAATTTAAACCACAAATCGCCTCTTCTCTCTTCATTTGCCGAGCTTCTTCTAAAAAACGAATTCCACCTTCTCTCTAGTTCTTCCATGGTTCCTTGAGGTCTCATCATCTTCAACCATCCATTCATCATTTGCCCAAGACTCATCTTTCATTAAAGTTGAAGAGCTCATCATGGGAGCATTTCCATCCGAATAGTTTTTCTATTTCTTTCTTTGGGTGTATAACTTGTCAGTAAGTTACCTTCTTCATCTACTTCTTTTTTGATTTTGTACTCATTGATCCTAAGGAAAACAAACTCTATGCTATTTGAGGTCAATGAGTACACATACTTGCCTTGATGATTTTAACTTGTGATTGAGCGTGAACTTGTTAAGAGCATGTAGATGAATTCTATGATTATTGAAGTATATTGTTACTCTTCATCTTGTGTTTCTAGGGTTGTGAGCTTGCTAGAATTCATGTTGACATTTTATTTGGGCCTATTTTGATAGTAGGCAATTTAGATTGGGAATTTAGAGGTGTAATCTCACTAG
>CM028379.1:90324691-90381691 GCA_013146195.2 Codonopsis lanceolata
TTCGCATTGATATACTACAACCGACTGTTACCCACACCGAACAACGGCCATGCCCGCTGATAGTCGCCGAGCCGGGCCCCGCCCGCCAGCACCATCATCAAGCCGCTTCCCCAGGCGATAGGGGCCTCTGCCCACTCGAAGCCTTGGCCCATGCCAAGCATTCAAACAATACCACACTGTATTCCTGAAAGTACCACGGACACTTAGGGTCAAAGCCAAACTCATAATAGTAGGACATTAACCTAAGATATTCGCATTATTTACTTTATGTTTTCTGGTTAATCTTTCAGACGATACTATCCGCCCGATATATTTGGGACTTACTACCCCGCATACAATTGTGTTGGTACTAATTAAATGTGAAAAACACAAGTAAATATTATCTATTTGAAAAACAAAAAACAGAGCATTCACTTCGAGCAAAATGATGATAAATAAGAAGCAAATAGGCTGGGAAATTGTTTACAGAGATAAAGTATTTCCAAAAGGATCAAGAAGTACATTACCAAAGAGGCACGTCGGCCAAAACAAGATATTAAGTCTTTAAATTACATCAGGGGTTGTGTGGAGCTGCAGCATTTGCTTCCTCGATAGTGGCGGCCTGTAATTGTGCTTGAAGCTGAGCAGTTGCCTCAGCAACCCGCCCCTCCTTCTCGGCCTTGCGGGCATCAATCAGGCTCGGACATTGACGGCCGCGGGGTGGGGGTCCCATGGCTCGATCCATCATCATTATCATCATTAGGGCATCCAATTCGGCACGAGTGTAGGGCACAAGTGATGCGACTTAGGGCCTCACGGCGTGGAGATCGGCGGCCTGTCGGCCATCGTGCTCATGTCCCAGATCCGTACCCGCGAGCATTCGTAGGATATGATTGGTACCACGGCATAGTAAGGCAATATAGCCGGCGCCTTGAGAGGCGTGGCGGAAGCCTCAAAATCCTTCCGGCGACTTCGGTGCCAGTGATCGGGGAATAGATCCTATGACATTTGCATCTCTGGCCACGCTCCTCCAGCCGTCACTTCGACTGCGGCGATCAATTTGCTCGCTCGGGGGCCTTCGGCGGCTGCGGCCTCTTTGGGCGACCGAGTCGTCTTCTCCTCGGCAAAGGCTTTATTGTCGACCTCGGCCTCTTGCCGCGGCAATGCTCTCCTTGGCCAGGTCCAAAGGCGCCACAGTCGTTCTTGTTCTTCACCGGCCCGGCCGGCTCATCCTCTCGGACTCAATCTTCTTGCGGGTATCGATCTCCTCTGTATATCGATTGTAGATGTTGGTGCAGGAGGAAGCGATCTACAAACAACAAGCACGAGCAAGGTCAGAACAATCCAGCAGAAATTATCAAGTTCAAAAAGAATAGGGGCATACCTCTTTCGGACTAAGCTTGGGTAATAAGAGAAAACATGGGGCCCAGTCTCGGTCATTGGTAACACTCTCTTGGCGAGCTTCACTATTCCTTCCCACCGGCCAGCGGGGTTGCCGGGCGAGCAGTCGATATGGCCGGCGTTGGGGCCTCGGACAATCCGACAATTGCCGAGGCGGTAGGGCACTGGTTGTTGGCATCTCGAATCGTGGAGCAACCTGGTTTGAGGAATCATGGGCGGCCTGCTCGGATCCCATAACGCTACCGGGCGAGAGAAGCGATCACCGGCGGGGAGGGGTGTCTTCTTCTTTTGCCCGCCGCCGCAGAATTACTTAGCGCCCTAGGCTGGGCAAGGGTCGGGGCGTCGGGAACTTCAAAGAATGACCTGAGGAGGTGGAGGAGGCGGTACTTCAGCTACTTTCTTAGCCATGGGCGCCCTCTTGCCCGCCGGAATGAAAGGGACAGTAGGGATGTCTTGTGAGGGTTGGCTTGCCAAGGCGGCCACCCGCCGGCTCTCCTCGGCCTCCAGCCTTTGAATCTGCCTCGGGGATAGCATAGGCTGCGAAAAGAAAAAGATAAATCAATATAGCAAGTTACAATCACCGACAAACAATTATAAGAGGGTGAGGAAAGAGTAAAAGTTCAAACCAACCAGATCCCCAAGATAAACAAAGGCAAAGTAATCATGCTCCCAAGACGCGACACATCGACAGTCGCAGCGAAATTCGCCGTGATAATCGCCCGGTGCCCCCCCACTCGTGGGCCTCTTCAGCGTCGAAGGAGCACAAGGGCTCCACCCCGGGGATGGCGTACCAGGGGATGAGCACCGGGCCAGGCGTAAGTGCGAGGATTGCAAACCAATTCCTTCCAATCGAACAGCGCTCTTGACTAACTCTCCTTTCCCCATCCATTTCAACGCCTGTGTATCCCTGGATAATCACAAGCGACGAGTGTCACCGGTGGTGAACCCTCCACTGGAAGTTTGGGGACGTTTATCAAATCTTGGCTCATAGGCATTATCGGCCACCCAGTCCGAGACTCGATCAAGACAGCTCTTCTATCCCAGGCATCCACCTTCCCTGGCACATCGGACAAAATCCTAAGGAAGCTAGAGTTGGAACGAGCATTTACCCGACCATAAGCATCAACGCCGTAATAAAGAGACGCCTGAAAATCTTGCTCGTCGGCTCTATGCGTAGTAAGCGACACGCCACAATATAAGCCATAAGGGCCCTTGCTTACCGTGTCAAAGGGCATCGTCACCGGCATCGGATGTAATTCTGAAGGAATAGAAGGACAAAGGGATCGAGGGCAAGCGAGCCCTACTCGGAAGAAGTCTCGCCAAGAAGAGCAGCTTTACCATTACGCTCGGCTTCCGGGAAATTCACCATCGCGACAGCACCGCCTTCTACCCGATAGTCCTCGTGCTCTATGCCCATCGAGGTAAACCAAAGGCCGGTTTGGCCGGGTATCCGTGAAGCCCAATGAGCCGCACGCCTCGTCGGCATCGATGCCTGGCGTGAAGCCAGGCAGAGCTGAAGCCGCACCTCGGTGGCACGCAGCTTTTGCCGAACGCCGCCTCGCGATAGGGATGTTGTTCGAGTCTCATCATCGGTGACGACGGCGGCGTCGTTGACCACCGACGTTCCACGGCCTCGGGCAATATCGCACCACCTACCCTCGTTGGGCGAAATCACCCCCTCCTGTTCGGCCAATTGGGCACGGCTTGCTCCGGCCGGTCGGACACATGAGTGTGGCCCCCCGGAAGCTGTAAGCGACCTTGTTCCACTTCCCCCCTGGACAAAATTTGGCGGATAAGGTAATCACGGGCACATGGGCCTCGGATCCACCGGACACGCAGGTCGCAGCCACCACTTCACCGCCACGGATTCATCACCTGCTTTCGAATACTACGTCAATAGGCGGGACTTCTCAACGCTCATGGGGTCATTACGTCGCCATAGCCGAACTCCTCCCGTCGTTTTAGAGAAATCTCCGTCGGACATCTACGAGATCGAGGAAAAGCATGGTCGATCCTATCCGAAAGGAGCAGCGATACTAAGAAAGAGGAAAAACCCTAAGTCTAGGTCAATCAAGGGGCCTTGCCCGCCTAGCGACAAGACACAATTGGGTCTCTCCTCGATCTCGGCCTAGGGACTCGCCTAATCTATTCAAGGCAATCCAGAAACATTGAAAATGCAGAAGGGAGAAAAATTGAAACGCTTGAAACAAACAAACGGAAAATAAAGGAGAAGAAGCAACCTCGTTAAAGTTCTCGAGGAAATCGCCGTGGAGTCAAAGTATGCAGCGCAACGGCACCGGCGATCGACTTTCGAAAATCGGCACCAAAAGTTGCAGAGCTTTCTCTATTCTTTTCTCTCTAAAAATCTGCAGGCGGGCAAAGATAAAGCTTCAAATGGGCGAGGCGCCGGTTTAAATAGAAAAGGAAACCCTGAGATCGTGGCTTTGAAGCCGAAAAGACAGATACTCCGCCGTCAAACCCACGCACGCGCATTAAATGCGTCCCCGGACTAGCACCCGTTTTTCGGTCACCTCTCGACGGCTCACGCCTCGCCCCCCCCTCTCCGCTCTCTGCCGAACCACTCGAAAGGCTTCTGCAGCGCCTCGGTGACAGCTTGTAAAGTTCTCGGGAACCTTCTACAAAGGGTTCACCGATCACCGGCATCACCGGATCATAAGTGTACATAGCCCGGGTTACAAGCCCTGGGCAACTTCGATACATTCGCCCGCCTCGAGCATAAATACCGCCAAAGGTTGGGGCCATGATATACCCCCAAATCGTCACGAGCAGAAGCACGAGTTGCCATCACGGGCGATCACGAGCATGGCCTTGAGGGCCCACAGCCCAGCCGAGCATAAAAAGAGCAACCCCATACAATGGCCGAGCATGACGTTCGACGCCTTTGGTCGGACCTTTGTCCGTTTGTGGGCCTTGCCTCGGAATTGTGATCAACTCATATACCTCATCTACCATGCAGACAGGCCTTGCCTCGCCATTCCTCATCGAGCAAATGACACCAAGTAGCTTGCCCGCCAAGACACGGCCACAAGTTATCATATGTAGGCAGGACACTTGCCTTATTCATTCCTGATATCACGCAGCCAGTCGTATATCAACAGGAAATCTAGAGTTTCACTCCTTGTGGAACAAGGTGACTACAGAAACCAAATCCTACCCGGATTCAACTACACAAGGGCCAATAAATACTCCTCTGTCATACACCACAAAGGTACATGCTCTCATACACTGTGCCTCTTCCTTGAGTTCTGGTATTCTGTTCTCATACACGGTACTTACTCACGCCGAGAGGGTTTCGCGAGGCCACGCCTTGCACTTCCACTCAGGTTTTCTGTGCTCTCAGCCAGGTTCAAGGAAGCAGCTACAAGCCCAGATATCCTACCCAAAGAATAGACGGCCCAAGCTGAGGATTTTGCCACATCAGAACTATAATTTATAAATAGTGTGTACAAACTCCATTTATACTTCTAAATAATTTATTTATTGAGTGAAATATTGTGTGTATGTAAATATGCGTAATTGTAGAAGGGGGCAGACGGGTGCTCGAACATTTGGAAAATGAATCTGTAAATCATTTTCTGAAAAAGAAGGCTTAATTTTCTGTTGTCTTGAAAAAAACTTTTACGCTGACTACATTTTCCTAAGGTTACTAAACATCAGAAAATGAAGAAAACATTTTCTAGAAGTCATTTTCCGTGTAATAAACGGAGGCTAAGTTGTCAAACCGATCAGGAACTCGAAATTTCTCTATTACCATCAAGCTCTTTAATGAAGAGAAAAAAAAAGTAATTTATCAAAATCAAAATCTATTTATTTTATTTTTAACAGTGTTCGAAAAGGCGCCAACCAGGCGCTAGGCATCAACATCACGCCGTGATTAATACCAAATCGGTCCAAGAAGTCGTCAGGAAAGAAAATCACCGACTGGATGCCCTAATTACCGACAAGGTGCCCTAATTACCGACAAGGTGCCGACAACTGAATAGTAAAGGAGAGTAGGGTTTTTATTTTGAAGCGGTATGAAAATTTTAGGTTATGGAGTTCTAAGCAAATGAATGATGGCAAGGGTTGAAATCGGAATAATAAAGGGAGAGTAGGGTTTTTATTTTTCTTGTTTTTCTTGGTCGGGTTAAAACTTAAAAGTTATGGACATCTGATGGGCTTTTGGTCATGTGCCTTGACCCATGTCCTAAGACTTTTGGTATTAAGTTATTACGTTTTAAGTAATGACTTTTTAAAGTTTTTTTATGGGTAAAGTTATGTCGGTTCCTTTGTCAAAGTTTCTAACCTCAAAAGTCTATATTCTTTTTTTTTTTCAACCATAAAAGAGCACTTTTCAAAAATGTCATCGTCTTCTTTAATAAGTTTTGACAATACACTTTGGATTCGAAAATCATGATTATGCGCAATGAATCGCGGGGGTTGAGAGGGCAGCGCCCCTTCGTGGTGGGGGTTTGGGGGCAACGCCCCCAAAAAGTAAACGAGTTTTTTGATTAATGAAATACAAAACTATAATGGATCTGTACTGGATTGAAGGATTTTTTAGTTGAGACGAAGGCGGAGGAGGAGGAGGAAGATGAATGCTTACGACGGAGGAGAATGATAAAGAAGGTGGAGGACGTAAATCGGTTATTTATGCTTTTGTATCGCGGTGTAAAAATGAATTAGATAATATTTTTGTACCGCGGTTTAAAGTTTAATTTACTTGTCTATTTTTGAATTGCAGTTCGTAAATTTCATAACATTAATTTTTGCATTGTGGTTCAAAGTTTAATTTCTTAGTCTATTTTTGAATTGCGGTTCATAAATTTCATTGCATTAATTTTTGTACCGCGGTTCAATGTTTTATTTCCTAGTCTATTTTTGAATCGCGGTTTATAAATTTCATTGCATTAATTTTTGCACCACGGTTCAATAGTTTAATTTAATAGTCTAATTGCACCGCCATTCATAAATTTAACCCGATATTTTTGAACCATGATAAAAAAACGTAACGTGCCTCAGGCTCATTAAGGAATAAGGGTATCGCAGTCATTTCACCCTCAAAAGTGGCATTTTCTGATCGAAAAAAAATCTTGACTAGAGGAGTTATAAACTCTAAAAAGTGGCCGCAATTTTACCTTTTTTATTTATTATTTGGTGATATTTTTATTAATGTAATTTACATGTTTAAATTTATAATATTAAGAAACTTTATAGAAATAATGGTAATTATACATTAATTCTAGGCCTCGCCTAGGTGTTCTAGACGCTAGGCGCTGGTCAGCCGCCGCCTGGTGCCCATCTAGCAATTTTTAGAACATTAAATTTTAAGATGAAGCTGTTTTATTTTAACCCAATTAAAATTGGATTTCTAAATCATTTAATTTTCTTTTAAATATAATTTTCATCCGCAACCTTATTATTTATATTATCATTTATAATTGTTGCCTTATTTTCCCCCCAATAACTCAATTGTGTTTTACAGAAAGAGTATATCTCTTCTAATAGGTCTTACGGTCTTAAAACGAATTTATTCATGTTAAATGAGTGAAAGATTAAAAAATGCAGCCCGCCCACCCGGTTTTCAACCCTTTTCCCTATCTCATTTTGATTTGTTTTCTTGTTCGGTAACTCGTGATGTTTTTTTTCGATGGGTTGTCTGTTCCAACAACCTCATTTTTCTCTTTTTTTAGGGTTTCGTCTTACGGTTTGAAGATTTGTAAGATGGGTCTTACACAAGTTTTTGTGAATTGCTCCTTTGTGTGTGTGTGTGTGTGTGTGTGACTTACTCCTTTATTCCACTTAAAAAATCCATGTTTGAAAAGTTTAAGAGTTAAGTGATATATTAATATATTAATATCATTGAAGTTGGTCATAATTCATAATTACAAAAATAATTATGCACAAGTAATATACTTACAAAATAAGTGGAGAGTAAAGATAAAGGTTGTCAAAATTGTAAGTTTATTCTCTTTAGGCACAAAATAGAATAACTAACTATTTGTCTTGGAATACAGAAAGAGCAAGCCGATTTTTTTTTCTTTCGGGGGGGGGGGGGGGTCGAGTGATCGATCGAACATGACCCCTAATGTAAGAGGGCTCAATTTTATATATGTGTAGGCTAGTTTTATTTAGATATATTATAAACTATAAATAATGTAACCATAGTAACAAATTGTCTTTTGACTCAATGGATTGGGTAATTGTGTATATGGTGAGTGTAGCAGTGAAGTCCAAGTTTCAAACCCCTTCTCTGCCATTTTTGTAATTTTTTTTATTTTGGGTCTATGGTCAATTATTATTATTATTATTTTATATGCGTATTATATCATATACTCCTCCGATTTAGTTAAATAGTCCCCTATATTATTTTGATAGGTTTTACGTAAATAATAAACTTTTAAAAAATATGCTTATAATTTCACAATATTTCATCTTTATCCTTCACTTGTATTGTAAGTATAATTGTTGTGGTTAAGTTTTTATTTTATTTTTTTATTACCAACTTCAAATCTATTTATATATGTTTTAATTACTCCGGAACCTAATGAATACAGAGTTACTATATAAAGATAAATAATTTGTATTCGGTTTTAGTAGAGTTATTCAACCTTAATTTTATTTTACGTTCGCTAAGTTTACTTATATAAAAAAAAGTTAGTTGACCATCAAATTTTTTATCTGGGTTATAAAAATAACAATTGATTGGGCATATAATATCAATATTTCAAGCAAAAATCAAATTTTATTGTTATGTTACTATCATTTTTAATTATTTCTTATGTTTATTTAATTCTTTGCTTTGTTAGTTGATTGTTTTTTAACTTGAATTTATTGTGCACAATACATGTTACCAAAAAAATATTCATCTAGAAGTCAAAAAATAAATAAAAGAAAAAATTTGATTAAGTATATTCTTTTTATTGTAAATTATTTTAATGAATGTTTTCAGTAATTATTTAATACTTATTTTCTTATATGTTTGGGTATTATCCATTTTCAATACTTCAAATGATGAAAAGTCAAATAAATTGTTCGTCTAAAATTCTTATGCTTATTTTTTTAAAATACCTCTTATTTTCTTTTCGCTCTGAACCCCAAAAATTCAAGACCGGCCCTGAGAAAGAGGGAGCATATTTTTAGCCTACTTTTTCCTAATTTATCACCACATATTCTTATCATTTATCCCACACAACGTACAAAAGTCTCCTTCTTTGCAATTGTTTAGTTGTTTTTTAAAATCTTTTTTTTTTAGATCAATATATCTTTTGGCTCCTTTTTTTTTATTTTTTAATTTGGTCATACCGCTTGCATTTTTATTAGTTTGGTCCTAAGACTAATCGTTTTATTTTGTGATATTCCCCGTGTAGGGGTTATCGTGTAGGGGTTATCGACTATCAAAATTTTGAAAAAAATGACAACAATACTCTTACTATTAATCACATGCCCCACGCATGACACCATCATGTGAAACAATTTTAATGTGAAGGGGTGAGTTTTGAAACAATTTTAATGTGAAGGGTTGTGAATTTCACTTCCCCCTCATTCAAATACCCACATACATGTTCCAATTATCGACAATGGCATTCTTGTGTAAAAATTCACAATTGATAGTAATAATGACATAAGTCTTCCATTGATTGAATCACCTATTTGTAGGGAGATACAAATTAGAGTTACACAATGAGTAGAGTACAAAAAACTTATACAAGGTAGTAGTTCTAATAAGGTAAGAACTATACAAGGAAATGAACTATATACGGTAGTAGCCACTAAATAATATTTACAATTTACAATGATTTATTCTCTAATATGCCCCCGCGTGATGGACGTTCGAGAGGAGAGACCAATCTTGTGAAGTAACTACTGGAACTGCTGGCGAGCAAGCGGTTTGGTAAGAGCATCAGCCTAATGTCGAGGAGACGTGAGAAACTCGTAAGAGCCCATTGTGAACTTATTGCCGAATGAAGTGAAAGTCAAGAGCCACATGTTTCATGCGAGTATGGAAGATCAGGTTCGAGTAAAGACTTATAGCTCTCACATTGTCACCGTAGATGATGGGTTGAGTGGAGGAAGTAATATCAAGCTCGCCGAGGAGAGACACAATCCAGCAAACTTCAGCAGCAGTGGCAGTGGCAGTGGTAGTGGCAGTGACAGCGACAGCCACAGCCACAGCCTGGTATTCAACTTCAGTCGAGGAGCGAGAAACAGTGTGTTGTTTCTCAGAGCTCCAAGAGATCGGGTTGCTGCCAAGATAGACAATGTAAGTACTAGTGGAGGTATAGTCATCTTTGTTTCCTACCTAGTCAGCATCAGTGAACGCATGGAGAGCAGGTGAATACTGACGATGAAATAAAATTCCAGCATCGATAGTCCCACATAGATATCGTAGAACTCGCTTGGCCGTATTCCTGTGCTCGGTGGTCGGCCTATACATGAACTGAGAGAGTTTGTTGATAGCATCAGGGCGAGTAAGAGACATGTATTGAAGACTCTCAATTACTGTCTGAAACTGTGTAGGGTCAGAAAGAGCAGTAACCCTATAACCCGACTGAAGTGTCAAGGTTGGTGAGGTGGCGAGGGGAGTAGAGACTGGTCGAGCATCTGTCATGCCTGGTCGAGCAAGGAGATCTGCAATGTAACTGTGCTAAGAGAGCAGGATACCACTTGGTTGCTTGACAACTTCAACACCAAGGAAATAGTGAAGGTCACCAAGGTCCTTGAGCGAGAAGCGAGTAGGGAGATGAAGGTTTGAACAACAGCAAGCTCGTTCTTGGTGATGATGATGTCATCTACATAGGCAAGGAGGTATATGGTGGTGCCCCTGTATTTAGTATACAACCACTTAGAACTAGGTAATCATGTTAGGATATGATTAAAGATGATTAGGGAGGCTTAGGTGGTGTTTAGGAAGGGTTTAAGTGAGGTTAGAATGGTCAACACAGTCCAAAAATCAAAACAGGGAGTTGCTGCTCGAAGGACTAAGCGCTCGCTTAGTCCTCCTACCAAGCGACCGCTTGGTCTCTTTTCCAGAAATGGGTGCTATTGGAATTTACGCGCTCGCTTTGTCCAAAACACCAAGCGACCGCATAGCCTCCTGAACCAAAATGCTTCAAAACTTAACCCAAATGAGTCCTAACCCAAACTGATGCAGGCAGTCTCGCACTTGATTATCTCGACCGTTTGGACTGGGTGCGCGGAAAAGGGCATAACTTTTGACTCGGTTACGAGCTGCTTTTTAGGCCAAAAAACGTCATTTAAATAGGGTTACGGGCCTTTGAAGTTTTTTTATTAGTTTCAGGTTTTTTTTGTAATTTCGACAATTTATTGCTTTTAGGGTTTTGAGCATATTTAAACACTTTTAGGGTTGTTTGAGAGGCAGTTTTTGCCGTTTATGAATAATACACTTTTCTCCCAATTCCAGTATTCATTGAATCAACGCGAATTGATGTCTAGATCGTGGTAGGTTTGCGAACCTCAACAGGATTTAGAAGATCATTGTTGGTAGTCGTGCGCGATCTCAACAGTTTTGATTTCTATCAGTTACTTTTAATTATCTTCCGCTACATCACAAACCCAAACATCCATGGTTGATTCTACATCTCAAAATGAGTCCAAAACTCACCTGAAACACGTGGCATTGGTCAAATATAGCCATTTGACCCAGTTGATGAACATATATAGCCTTTGACCATAAACCACTTGGTCGACCACTGGTTGACCTGATAAACCAATTGTCGACCAGGTAGCTAGCTTTCACTGGTTTATTGATAAACCAGTTGTCGACCAAGTGGTTTACACTGGTTTATCAATAAACCAGTATAAACCACTTGGTCGACAACGGGTCGATCTGTCGACCACTTGATAAACCAGCGATTTCAGATGTTGAGAGGTGCATTTTTACTGGTTTACCGATAAACCAGTCGTGGTCTATCAGTGATTTATCAATAAACCAGGCCATAAAAGAGTTTTTTTTTAAGTGAGGCTACAAATGACCACGTCATCTTTGACTTGGCCATTTTTGTAAATCCCCCCCCCCCTGAAACACACTAGGAAAGTCACAAAACATAGAATATCAAAGTAACAATTGAATCAATGATTAAATACATAAGCATGCATGATTATGAACGTGTTAAACACCTCATGAATGATCTACAATGCAAGAAAATGCTAGATTAAGACTTTAATAGAAATCAAAACGTTAAATGATGTAATAGAATCAAAGAATGAATTTAAGTAACTAAATAACAACTAATGACTTATAAATGATTACAATACACACATGAACTAAGTAAACATACTCATGAAGGTTATGAATGTATGAAGACAAGCATACATTGAGCATGCAAGAATCCGGGGTATTGTAGCCAATCCATACCAAGAATCACATCAAAGTCACGTATAGGTAGAACTACCAAATCCGCATGCAAAGTGTGGTCACCCACCAATATATCACAAGCCCTAAAAACTTCTGAGGCCAACATATATTCCCCAAGTGGGGTAGACACTTCAAGCAAGTAAGGCAAAGATTGAGGTAGCACACATAAATTCTCAACAAAGTGCGAAGCAACGCAAGAGTGTGATGACCCTGGATCTATGAGAACTCGAGCTCTATGACCGAATATAGAAAGATTACATCCTATCACTGCCGTAGACCCCTGAACCTCGCGCTGATCAAGCGCAAACACGCGGCCCTGAACCTTAGGCCTACCATCTATGTCTCTCATAGCCCAGACTGCTGACCGGCGCTACCCGACTGATTGGCCCCAAGCTTTGGGCAATCCTTCCTCAAGTGAGTCCCATCACCGCAAACATAACATTTCCCAGTCTTACCCCAACATCTATCTGCTGTGTGTCCTGACTTCTAACAGAATGAACAAATCATAGTCCCACTACGCGATCTTTGTTGCCCTTGAGAAGAAGCGTTGCTACCTTGGTTTCCCGACTGTGGCCTACCTTGGCCTCCACCTCTCCTATCTCTGTTACCCTAGTATCCTTTCATGTTACCTGAATTATCACCTTGATTGGCATTATGTAAAGACTGATGTGCATTACCTGAATTACCTTGCTTCGGTGCTCCTTAATATCCTGCTCCACCTCATAAGCCGGGTCAACTGCTGTAATACTCCATCCCACATCGGGTAGATGTGGGACTTGTGCTTGATTTATAAGGTAGCCATGCGCTACTACTGGGCACCAACATCATCCATGGACTTTTGGGTCGGCTTGTGGTGGGCCTGATGACCCAAGGTGCTGCGTGCTTAGTGGGCTGTGGGCTACACGGTCCGGCTCGGGCTCGGGTCGTTACAAATGGTATCAGAGCGGGTCCCGGCCGGAAATGTGGGAACAAAGTGCTATACGGGCCAAAGTGCTACACCGCAGAAGGTGGGAGCCACCTTTTGATCCCCGTACGAGCCACCTCTTGATTCCTGCATCGCCCGGGCTACGATTCGGACTTGACGAGGACGTCAAGGATTTGAGTGGGGGAGATTGTAATACTCCATCCCACATCGGGTAGATGTGGGACTTGTGCTTGATTTATAAGGTAGCCATGCGCTACTACTGGGCACCAACATCATCCATGGACTTTTGGGTCGGCTTGTAGTGGGCCTGATGACCCAAGGTGCTGCGTGCTTAGTGGGCCAGTGTGTGGGCTACACGTAGCGGTCCGGGATCTCGGGCTCGGGTCGTTACAACTGCACTCCAATAATCTATAAGCTTAAGTGCCAAAATTTGCTTCCTAAACTCAGTCCTCATCCCCTTAACAAATTTATGTGTTCTCTGAGCTTCGTTAGGAATCAAGTGTGTACAATATCGACTCAACTCGGTGAACTTTACAGAATACTCTGCTACGGTCATGTTGCCCTGCTCAAGATCATAAAACTCTCTCTCCCTCTTATTGCGGACCATATCAGGCACATACTCGTTCTTGAACTCCCTTTGAAAGTTAGCCCACGTAATCTAAATTTGGTGCATCTCCCATCTTTCCTTCAACATATTCCACCAATGCTCAGCCGCTCCCTTGAACTTAAATGTTGCCAAAATAAATTTTTCCTCATCACTACAACCCAACATAGCCAACAGATTAATCATCTCTTCCATCCACAACTAGTCCTCCCTAGGGTTCGGCTCCCCAAGAAATACACTCGGTTTCAACTTAAGAAATTTCTCTAAAAGGGTTGTGTCATTCCTTGGTCTCGGTTGTGGCTGTGGTGATGGTACTACATTTTCCTGTTGTGGTGGTGGTGCTCTCTCTTCTTGCTATGGTGGAGGTGCTCCCCCAGCTTGACCTCCCTGGCCATCATCCTGCGGTACATATCAGCCATCCGTTCATTCTCCTCTCCCCTATTCTATTCCGGATGTACATTACCTTGCTGATTAACATTAATCCCTCTACCGATACCACCGTCGTGGCTAGAACCAGCCCCATTAGTATTAGCACCAAGCCTCGTATTCACCATCTTAACCTGTTCCAAAACACTCTACGTTAAGATCTATGCACAATAAACCAACCCACCTAGGCCATGGAACCTATCCTGGTCGACTGCTAAACCTATAGCTCTGATACCAAGTGTGGCGACCCAACCCGGATTCAAATGCGAAATCCTAAGTCGAACCACCCAAATATTCACAAGTTAAGCATGCGTAGGTAGGAATATAACATTTCACATGACGCACATGGCATACGAATAATAACTCGACTACACTAGGCCGGAAATCAACATAAAATAAACAAGTCTTCGGCGACGTTATAGCCAGAACCTAACAACTACTTCTATAATTATAACGCATACATAATAATAACTTCAACGGCCACAACATGCTGGAGACAACAAAAGAAATAAGAGTTTAAAAGAGTATTAAGCGGAATAAGCTGTAGTGATTCACAAATGACCTCAATTACACATAATTAGGCCCAACTCATTAATTAGTAATCAAGACCATACGGTGTCCAAACTTCGTAGGGATTAAAAGTTGTGTTCAACATATTCCAATCTTCCCTAGAGTCGACTCCGTTGAGTCTTTACTTCACATTCCCAATTATAGAGATTAGAAGCTATGTGCTTCACAAACCATCCTAAGTCCATTACTAAGTCCAATTAAGTTATAAGCTACCCAAGGCATTACATTGTGATTCTTCTTAAACATAAAGTCCAATTAAAGGCTAGAATACATATCAACTTACCAACATACCAAGTAAGCATCATATAGAATACTTTCACATATCACATTTTCAAGTAAACATGTAGACATTGCTTCTAGCATGCTCACAATCCTAAATACACAAGGTGACGGGTAGTAACATACTTGAACAACCATAGAAACCATCGTACACATGATCTTAGCATGCTCACATGTTCAAAAACACAAGTTGTAGGCATACAAAGCAAGTATGTGTACTCATTGACCTCAAATAGCATACATTTTGTTTTCCTTAGGATCAATGAGTACAAAATCAAAGAGAAGAAGAAGTAACTAACATGTACTCTTCAAGCAATAACCAAAAAGAAAATGTAAATGGATAGAAGTAATCCACTCTTCAAGTTCTTCAATCCTATGGCTTGGCTTCAACAATGGAGAAGAGGAACTATGGTGGATCAACCAAGAACTCCAAGAACCCTAGCAAGCTCTTAAGGAACTCTCTCTCACGTTTTTGGAAGTAGAAGGCAATAAATGGATGCACAAAGGACTGGTTTGTGGCTTATAAGAGGTCAAATGGTTAGTGGCCGGGACAAGTGTCCAATAATTGTTAAGCTTCCTAGGAAGATTTTTGTGTGTTAATCCCACCAATACAACCACTCAATTCACACTTAGAGCTAGGTAATCATGTTAGGATAGGATTAAAGATGATTAGGGAGGCTTAGGTGGTGTTTAGGAAGGCTTTAAGTGAGGTTAGAATGGTCAACACAGTCCAAAAATCAAAACAGGGAGTTGCTACTCTAAGGACTAAGCGCTCGCTTAGTCCTCCTACCAAGCGACCGCCTAGCCTCCTGAACCAAAATACTTCAAAACTCAACCCAAATGAGTCCTAACCCGAACCCAAGCATCCATGGTTGACTCTACACTCAAAATGAGTCTGAAACTCACCTGAAACATATACTAGGAAAGTCACAAAACAAAGCACAAAACATGGAATATCAAAGTAAAATAGAATCAACGATTAAATACATAAACATACATGATTATGAACATGTTAAACACCTCATGAATGATATACAATGCAAGAACATGCTAGATTAAGACTTTAATAGAAATCAAAACTGTTAAACACCTGAAACATAGAAATCTTTGTTATCAGCTTTTTTTGAAATTTATGTCAAATGCATCCTGATGCCAGGGCTTGGCATCAGACTTTCTGGATTGATTTTGGTCCTTCAAAATCAAGTCAAATACATCCTGATGCCAGGGATTGGCATCAGACTTTCTGGATTGATTTTGATCCTCCAAAATCAAGTCAAATGCATCATGATGCCATGGATTGGCATCAGACTTTCTTGATTGATTTTGGTACTGCATATTGCTGTCAAATTCATCCTGATGCAAGGGATTGGCATCAGACTTTCTGGATTGATTTTGGTCATCCAAAATCCTGTCAAATGTATCCTGATGCCAGGGATTGGCATCAGACTTTCTGGATTAAATTTGGTGCTCCAAAATCCTGTCAAATGCAACCTAATGCCAATGCTTGGCATCAGAGTTTTTGGATTAATTTTGGTCCTCCAAAATCAAGTCAAAAGCATCCTGATGCCAGTTGTTGGCATCAGAGTTTCTGGATTAAATTTGGTGCTCCAAAATCAAGTCAAATGCAACCTGATGCCAGTGGTTGGCATCAGAGTTTCTGGATTAATTTTGGTCTTCCAAAATCCTGTCAAATTGGCATCAGACTTTCTTGATTGATTTTGGTACTGCATATTGCTGTCAAATTCATCCTGATGCCGGATGGATGGCATCGGACTTTTCGATTGATTTTGGTCCTCCAAAATCCTGTCAAATGTATCCTGATGCCAGGGATTGGCATCAGACTTTCTGGATTAAATTTGGTGCTCCAAAATCCTGTCAAATGCAACCTTATGCCAATGCTTGGCATCAGAGTTTCTGGATTAATTTTGGTCCTCCAAAATCAAGTCAAATGCAACCTGATGCCAGTGGTTGGCATCAGAGTTTCTGGATTAAATTTGGTGCTCCAAAATCAAGTCAATGCAACGATGCCGCTGGTTGGCATCAGAGTTTCTGGATTAATTTTGGTCTTCCAAAATCCTGTCAAATGCATCCTGATGCCAGGGATTGGCATCAGACTTTCTTGATTGATTTTGGTACTGCATATTGCTGTCAAATTCATCCTGATGCCAGGGATTGGCATCAGACTTTCTGGATTAAATTTGGTGCTCCAAAATCCTGTCAAATGCAACCTTATGTCAGTGCTTGGCATCAGAGTTTCTGGATTAATTTTGGTCCTCCAAAATCAAGTCAAATGCAACCTGATGCCAGTGGTTGGCATCAGAGTTTATGGATTAAATTTGGTGCTCCAAAATCAAGTCAAATGCAACCTGATGCCAGTGGTTGGCATCAGAGTTTCTGGATTAATTTTGGTCTTCCAAAATCCTGTCAAATGTATCCTGATGTCAGGGATTGGCATCAGCATTTTTCAATTAATTTTGGTTCTACAATATTATGTGAAATCCATCCTGATGCCATGTCTTGGCATCAGCATTTTTCAGAATCTGTGGAGGGTTTTTTGCTAGAAAACACTTTCTGATGCCATGAAACTTTGAACATTTTTTCTGTAAAATTTTAGCTGTAAGGATAGGAACAACTTATAACATTGGTATAATGTAACAAATTACACAAGGTCATCGATCTGTTTTTACAAAAGACCATCAAACTTTGTAATTTGATACAAATTGTTTTAAATTTCCAACGACAAATGAGCAGGACAATGTCAAAAGTAAACAATAAACCATCATAATGTTTACATCACAAACACTTCTCCCAAATTGCCAAATTACAACATTTTTTTAACTAGTTGTGTCAATATTGTGTCCATCAGTCTATTTGAATAACCACTCCATCATTTTTATTACATTTTTGTTTATATGATACTGCCATAATTCTTCCAGACCTTCTTGTACATTTTTGAATCTCTTTTTGAATCTTTTGTTTCTTCTTACCCTTCATTTCTTCAATTTGATCTGTTTTGATCTTCCCTTTTGAGGTTTCTTCTTTCTGACCCTCATTCTTTTCTTCATTTGGTTTCTGTTTTTTGAGGTTCCTTCTTTCTGAGCCTCCTTTTTTTGCTCTCATTTTGTATCTTTTTTTTCTCTTTTTCTCATCTGTTCCTTCATGGTTGTTAAAGTTTTACATTGTTGCAACGATTAAAGGCAGCCCCGCCTGTGTATTTTCTCCTGGTCCTTCTTCTTTTTTTTCTCGATTTCCTTCTTCAATGTGCTCGATTTCATCTTCCTGTTCTTCATCTTCTTCCTCTTCTTGAACATTCCAAAGTTTTTCTCTTTCAAGATTTGTGGGATCTAGTTCCTGAAAAATTTTCTGCCAAAAAATATTGAGTAATGTAAGGATGTATTATGCAGGATTGTGTAATAGGTTTTCAACTTGTACCAACTTACCTTTTGTTTCAAACCAGATAAAAAATGTATATCCTTCACTATGGGATACAATTTTGATAAGTCCCATTTTTCAAATCTTGGGAAGCTTTTTTGTCTAGAAACTTTGAGAATGTTCAATTTTTCATAGAGCAGATACTGTAAAAATAAATAAATAAATTGTATTAATAAATTACAATTAACAATTAGTCAAATGTATAAACATATTTAGAATGTTTAAAACTTACTGGTAATAGAAGCACACATCTATCAGGATAGCCTTCTTTCATGTTTTCCAGGCTGTCCAACAAAACATCTACTATGTGTTTCGACCAGTTGTATGTTAGCATATTTCCATCAGAAACTATGCTAGCACATTTCCATGATATATAAGAGGAAGTTGTTGGTACCAATAATGTTGCCAGAACAAGCAGAGTTGTCAAGTACAGAACACAGTTCAAATCTTTTTTTTTTTTTTTGTTGCTTTTTACCATTGTCTGTAGCTTGGTAAGTATCAGCGTTGGACTCAGTCGTATGTTTGTAGCAACATTTGAGATTCTATCTGGGAAACACTTCTTTATAAAGTCATTCCTTTGGAATTGAGGGTTACCAATATTGATTTATTTGTCACCATCCTTTATTCCAAAAACCAACTTTGCATCAATTGGTTTCAGCTGAACTGTATTCCTTCCAAATTTGAAAATTTTCTTTCCTTTGACGAAGCATTTTATAATCTGGTTGATCGCTTCATCGTGTTTCATATATTTGTTGATTTCAGTATTGCTATTTCTCATTTCCTGAATAATATACCAGAATGGTGTTTCTTCTAATGCAGTTAATTGTTTCTTTGTAAATTGAATGAATTTCAATTGCTTATGTAGCAGTTGAATGCTACATCTGTATTTGCATACTTTATTTTTTGTATCTGCACATAAAATAATTAAATAAATAAATACTATTTTCAACTTTCTTCTTACATTACTTCCTATATTAGACATAAAAACAACCATAATATAAAACAATTTATATTATAATATAAAAGAATTTAGAATTTATAGGTAAGTTGATAAAACAATCATACAAACAATTATAAGATAAAACAATTATAATATAAAACAATCGTAATATAAAACAATCGTAATAATGTTAATAAAATTTTAGTTATTAGGGTACCTGTAGCATCTTCAACTGCGTATTGATCTTGAACATTGTTTTTTGTTCGATTGCCTTCAACATGTTTATTGATTCGTGAACTCTTTCTTGTAGCCATAATTTGGGTAATGTTTAGTGAAGAAAAGTAAGATGGGTCTTTTCGAAAATTTTAGGGTTTGTATTGAAATTGGGTGTGTCGTGTTATGTAATGTTTTGTTTGAAGTCCTGATGCCTATTGTTGGCATCAGAAAACGTTAAGTCAATTAAATGCCTTGAAATCCATCCTGATGCCAATTCCAGGTGTTGGTAATTGGGCTTGCGGCCCGATTATTTAGTCCCGCCCACATGGAAATAATATTTATATTATTTATTGGTTAATTAGTATCCTAATCCAAGTGGGTTTAGGATTGACTTAACCTACAAGAAATAGGTTTCTTGTAATAATATATCCTTCATTGGTATCAGAGCCTTATTGCTTGATTGCTCGTATCGTTATGCCATGAATTGCATGCTCTTATTTTTGGGTTTGTTTAAAAGATTTACCCGATAACGAAACAAATGAGTTTTATTATTTATGTGTAAATCTTTAAAATTTTCGAGAAAAATTTATATGTCTGAGTTCCCTACGACGAGGCGAACAACATACTAAATTCTCGTTGAATTCCGTTGGATATTTTTCAAAATATTGCAAACCCAAGTTTTGTTGAAAATCGATTTTTCCGAAACTTTGCATGCTGTTATGACCTGTCTATGTTCTGTGAAATCGTGATTTTATGGACTGTACTTGTAGTACTCCGTGAGGGCTTTCCAACGACATATTATATGCTTAATTTGGACTTAAAATGAACGTTTTATGGCCTCGCGAAGTTGGCCCTTCGCGAATCGATTTTTTGGGTTAAAAATTCGACCAAAAACGACCCCCACTCTCGGCCTCGATACACGTGCCATTTTGGGCACTCCTTTCGAGATAAAAAGTACACCAATGGGAAGTACTCAATGAGACGAGTCCAACGCCACCAACCGTGCAGTCATCGGACCACCGAAAGGCGGCGCGTGAGACTCACTCTCCGGCCAGGCACGTGGAGGAGTCGGCGTGAAGATCCGATCAACGGCGGCCGGCGGTTGGCGATGGCGTGTTCGCACGCGTCATCGCCATGTCACCTGCTACGTCATCAGTGGGGCCCACATCTAGAAAAATTCTGCCGACGCGTCATCGGCGTCATCATTGCCACATCGTAGTCCTAGTCGGCGCCGGTCGGCTTCATCAGGAAGCCCACACGCAGTGGCGCGTGGGGCGCGCGGCGATGACTTCGATCGGCAAACGGCCGGCGTGTCTGGCTCTGTTTTGGCCTTCTGAGTCCAATGATGGCCTCTGTTTTGATTAATTCAGCCTGTAAATGTTTGTTTTTGATTTTTCAGTATATAAAACATGTTTTCTGATTTTTTAAAAATAGAAAAATAATATTCAGGGGCTATTTTGTCATTCTGTGACTGTTTAGGGCTGTTTGGGACAGTTCTGGAATTTTTTAAAATTCTTTGTGAATTTTAAGCTATTTTTAAGTCATTTTTAGCATATTTAATTGTCGTTTTGGGCTCTAAAATTGCGATTGGGACTTCACGAGACCCAATAAATTTATTTTCAGTAGTGAAAATATTTATGTACATGATTTGTACTTGATGGATTTGTTCTATCATATTTCTTTTGTTTAAATTATCAATTTATGAATATTTTCACGTTGTGCATACTTTGGTTGTGATTACGAGCCTCGCGGATTTTCCCTCCTTACGTGTATGATGTGATTATATTTAGTAATTGATTTTTAAAACAAAAGGTGAATCGAAATATATATATATATATATGCTTATGTCTTATTTTAGCAATAAATTGTAGTGAAATGGCTTCTCAGAATGTAATCGCTGACCTTAATAAGGGTGAGAAATTAGATGGCTCAAACTATGGTGTTTGGCAAAGGAAAATCACGTACTTGCTAAACGAGCAAGAGGTTCTGGACAACCTTGATACTGTGATGGTAGAACCAGAGATGGGTAACTTGACCATCGCCGAGAAAATGAGGAATTCCTTGGGAAAAAGAAAGATCGATGTGCACGCTTTACTATCTTTGAGTAGCATGCATAATGATCGATTGGCGAGTTTGAAGATTGCATTGCTAAACATATGTGGGACCAAATTAAGCGCATTTATGGGAATACTACGCTACAAAGTTAAGGACTTTGACCTACAAGTTTGAAAGCTATAAGATTGACGAGAAAGCGAAACATTCTTGAACAACTACGTGAGATGTCAGAATGATTCGTGATCTTAAAGCTATTGGTTATATTTTATCGATGAGCAGCAAGTTCAAGCGGTGATTCGTTCCTTTGCTGATTCTTGGAGTGGTTTGAGGCGTATTTTGACTCATACGGACTCCATTCGACTTTGCGGATGTATCTCACCATGTTGAGCTTGAGGCTGAGTGTCATGAAGCGAATCGCGATAAGTGCTGCGACTCGTGATCTTGCTCTTGTTTCCCTTGAGGGTCCGCGCAAGCCACACGGGCAACGCAAGAGACAAGCTAAAAGCAAGAAGACTCAGAATTTGGGCCCTAAAAGTGACAAGATTGCTAAACGCCGTAGAGGCAAAAAGAATATTGCTAGCGAAGTGCTACAAGCGTGGTGCCTTGGGTCATTTTGCTCGGACTTGTCCTGAGCCCAAGAAGGTATCACTTTATCCTATCTCCATGCAAAGTTGTGTTTGCTCTCATGTTTTATTGGCTGACTCTCTCCCTGTGTGGATTGTAGACTCAGGCTCAACCAAACATGTGACGAGGGATCGAGAAGGATTTGTAGATTATCGAAAAGTTCCTGCTGGTACAAGAAGAATTTTCATGGGAAACAGTTCGTTTGTTGAAGTCAAAGGAGTTGGCTCATACCAACTTCAATTGCGAAGTGGACGCACATTGACTCTTCATGAAGTTCTTTATGCACCTGGAATTCGACATAATCTACTATCAGTAGTACAATTGCTAGGACATGGATATTCTTTTAATTTTAGTAATGATCACTTGGATATTTGTTTTGGTGATGAGGTTTTGGGACATGGTTCTTTGTCAGATAATTTCTTTAAATTAGATTTGTTGGATTCCCATAATTCTTCTGTTAATTCTTCTTCTTCTTGCATGGTTTATGATGATTCTAATTCTGAGTTATGACATGCTAGACTTGGACATATAGGAAAAGATAGGATGACTAGATTGGCTAGAGAAGGCCTATTGGGGTCTCTCAGCAAAGTCAACCTACCCTTGTGTGAATCTTGTTTGGCGAGGAAAAGCTTGCAAAGCCTTTTGGTAAGGCAAAAAGAGCCACACATCCATTAGAGTTAGTCCATTCAGACATTTGCGGACCAATGAATGTTAAGGCACGTCATGGAGCTTCCTATTTTCTCACTTTTATCGATGACTACACACGCTATGGTTATGTTTACCTTATTTCTCACCGCGATGAAGCTCTCAAGTGTTTTGAGCGCTTTCTCGCAGAGGTTGAGAATCAAAAGGATAAAAGCTTAAAAACTTTTAGAACTGACCGGGGCCGTGAGTATTTATCTGATCAATTTAAAGAATTGTGTGAGAAAAAGGGAATACGCCGACAGTTGACAATTCCTAGAACTCCGCAACAAAACGGTGTTGCAGAACGAAGGAATCGAACATTGTTGGAAATGGTTAGGTCGATGATGGCACAGGCCAACCTCCCAATTTCATTTTGGGGGATGCGCTAATATTTGCCGCCTACATACTTAACCGAGTGCCTTCTAAGTCGGTTCCCCACAACCCCTTATGAACTTTGGAAAGGTGAGAAGCCCAAATTGGGGCATCTTCATCCTTGGGGTTGTGCGAGTTATGTCCATAGTACTTCCAATAAGTTTGGAAAACTAGGCCCTAGAGGAAACAAATGTGTTTTCATAAGGTATTCAGATACCTCAAAGGGTTATGTTATGTACGGTGGAAAACCTAACGAAGGAATGACTGAATCAGAGTCGCGCAATGTTGATTTCATTGAGAATGATTTCCCACAGATAGGTGAAGTTAGGAAAGACTTTGAACTTTTTGAGATGGAAGAAGAACACATGACATCTTTTGGCGAAGGTGGGGAATTGCCTCAACCTAATCCTATGGTACAACATGAGGTTGAACCTATGGAAGTCGCCAATGAGAGTCAAGGTGATCTTCATCCGAGTGGGAGTACGGATTCTAGTGGGAGTCCGATACCTAGAGCGAAGAAGTAAACGTGGAAATATACCTCGTCGTCGATTCGCGATCGAAGAGGAATCTTTCCTAACTACTTCTTTCAATTCTAGTGAGCCTACATCGTTCAAAGAAGCCCTTTCTTTACCTACAAACAATGAATGGATGACTGCAATGGAAGATGAAATTTCCTCTATGAAAAAGAATCAGGTTTGGGAGTTAGTTGATCTTCCGCAAGGTCGCAAGACTATTGGAAACAAATGGGTTTTCAAAGTCAAGCGAAAGGCAGATGGATCAATTGACAAATATAAGGCACGTCTTGTGGCGAAAGGCTTTACCCAAAGAGAGGGTTTAGACTATGAGGAGACATTCTCCCCTGTGGTGAGATTTTCCTCTGTTCGCCTAATCCTAGCGATAGTAGCACACATGGATCTAGAACTTTATCAGATGGATGTTAAAACTGCATTTCTCAATGGAGAACTAGATGAAGAGATCTATATGACTCAACCGAGGGTTTTGAAGTCAAGGGACAAGAGCGCAAAGTGTGCCGACTCAAGCGTTCCATTTATGGTCTCAAACAATCATCTAGAGTGGTACATTCGCTTTCACCAAGCGATAACCTCAATTGGCTTTGTGATGATTGAGGAAGACCACTATGTGTATGTTAAGCGATCCAAGAAAAAGATCTTGATTACGTCATTATATGTTGATGACATCCTACTAGCTGGGGAATGATATGGAGATGATAAATGCCACTAAAGAGTGGTGCGCTTTCGATATGACAGACTTGGGTGAAGCAAGCTATGTGCTTGGAGTAAAAGTCATTAGAGATCGTTCGAAAAGATTTCTCGGTTTGTCTCAAGAGACTTACATTAAGAAAGTTATCGAACGATTTGGCATGACTAACTCAAAACCCGTTGTCACTCCAATGGAAAAGGGATGTGTCCTTAGTACAAACCAATGCCCTAAGAATGAAGAAGAGAAGAAGAGAATGTCTACGACTCCATATGCAAATGCGGTAGGAAGCTTGATGTATGCTATGGTGTGTACTCGGCCTGACCTATGCTTTGCAGTTGGGATGTTGAGTCGATTCCAAAGTAATCCTGGACCTCAACACTGGATAGCAGTGAAGAGGGTTCTGCGTTACTTGGTGGGAACCACAAATTTAACCCTATGTTACCAAGGTGGCGATTTGAGCTTGAAAGGTTTCACTGAATCCGCTGGAGATGTAGATGGTTATAAATCTACTTCGGGCTACGTTTTCCTCCTTGGTGGTGGAGCTATCTCTTGGAGTAGCAAACGACAGACTAGCACCGCCCTATCTACGATGGAGTCAGAGTACATGGCTTGCTCAACTGCGGTTCAAGAAGCTGTGTGGTTGAGGAGTTTTCTTCAACATTTTGATGTTACGACGCATGTGGATCGTCCTGTAGTCATTGCTTGTGATAGCATGGCTGCTTTAGGTTACACTAAAGATCCCAAGTACCATGGGAAGACGAAACACATTAACATCAAATATCATTTCACTAGAGACATGGTTGCAGAAAAGAAAGTTGTTCTAGAATATATTCCTACTAGAAGCATGTTAGATGACCCTATGACTAAACCTCTAGCTAGAGAGATCTTTCAGGATCATATGTTGGGTCTAGGGCTTCGTAGGATTTGACTTTTATACTGAGAACACTTATGATGACATTTGATTATTATTCATTATCGTTTGAATAAATTGCAGTTTCATTTTGTTCCTTTTATACGTTAATTGGATATTTTGATATGAAATTGTGTGGCATATATATTTTTGATTAAAAGATGTCGTGGATATTGAATTGGCCCTCTCACACGGGTAATTCACCTTGTCGCCAGGTGGGCGAGCAAGTTGAGATAGTAAAAGTCTTTGGTACCTACAAAGGGGGGTACGCAAATGACATTACATTTATCGCCTTGGCATACGACCAAGATGAGACCTTTTATAAGGTCGACTTTATATCCCAAGGAAAAGTCCGAATGTGAGATCTTAAAAGAGAGTCACTAGAAGAGTGACTGCTTTTAAGTATTCAGGTTAGACGCCAGAAGGGCGGCTAGACTAAGGTTCGTATGACGTTTGAGCATGACATGTCTACTTCGTGTGGGAGTTCCGTCATAGCATACACTTCATACTGTATGTGACTATAATGTGACTTAAGAAAGTAATTGAATGATCCCTGCTTCATCACTGTGTGAGTTCTAGTGATCAAATCCAGATCACAATTATACCCTATGTGACTTAGAACTATATCATGAACTTGGACGTTGATGATGCTACTTTGGCATGCCGACCAACGGGCTATGCACATACAGTCCTACGGAGCATTGCTGGGAAAGCAGTCAGCCAAGAGTGATTAATATGAGTGTCTAAGGAAGATAGTATGATATGCATCTTTATTTTTGTGTTTCAATGTCATGGCGATCATATTGAACATACGGTTCAAAAGGTTGATCTTGATACACAAACATATTGAGTTTTAAGCACCGCTCTTGAGGGATTGAGGATGCTTAAATTGATGCATATATACGGTCTGGGGTATAGACGATTTTGTTTTCTAACGAGGACGTTCTATGCTGGTCAGATGGTGATTTGGTATAGCGCTCCACCCTTTATCTTTCTCGTCATTTTGCACGCTTCACTTCCAGTATGAAGAGGCAGTGTTTAACGGGTTTTGATGATACGATGTGGTTAGAGAGGTGAGTCCATGTGTACGAGTGGGAGATGTTGGTAATTGGGCTTGCGGCCCGATTATTTAGTCCCGCCCACATGGAAATAATATTTATATTATTTATTGGTTAATTAGTATCCTAATCCAAGTGGATTTAGGATTGACTTAACCTACAAGAAATAGGTTTCTTGTAATAATATAAATATGGCAACTAAGGGGATAAACCCCTAATCACAAATTTGGAGAACACGTCCTCCTAGAGTTGCCGCCCTCTTCCCCTCTCTCCCTAAATCTATCTCACCAAAATACTCCTTCTAGCCTAACCATCAAGAGGCTTGGATTTACGGTGTGAACCAGTATTGATATTCGTGCTCCGTGATATCAATCCGACGAGAGAGACTTGCAGGTTTGTGGATCTTGGCATACGAAGATCGTAGCTCAAGCGAAATTCTTCCGCTGCGCACAAGGCTCTAGTTCGCATAAAGGTAATCTTTAATTACTGTTTTGATAGCGAACTTATATGATATATATATATATGATATATCCTTCACCAGGCATCAGAGTTTTTATATTAATACATCCTGATGCCAATGCCAGGCATCAGAGTTTTTGTATTAATTTTGATCCTGTAAAATGCTTTGAAATTCATCCTGATGCCAAGTCTTGGCATCAGAGTTTTTCAATTAAATTTGATCCTACATAATGCTTAAAAATCGATCCTGATGCCAAGGGTTGGCATCAGAGTTTTTGAATTAATGACATTTTGTCATTTAACCGTTAATATTTCCTGATGCCTGGCCTTGGCATCAGAAAATTTGGTTCATTAATTTTTCATACCGCCAAAATCCTGATGCCTTGGTTTGGCATCAGCAAAATACTGTACATTTCACCGCCTTTTTGTATTCGTATATACATGAATATACATTTTTAATGAACCCCCAAATACAGTAAATATATATACACTAGCAAATTTGAAAAATAGGTTATTCAAAAGCAGATTATCCTTAATACGATATTCGTAAAAAAAAAAAAGGAGCTCTTCACACTAACGATACTTGGAAATAGAAAATCAAAATTTACCTGTTTCATCTTCACAGCAACCACAGACAGCGGTAGAGAAGGCAACATGTGAGTATTATTTCAAAGTTTTTTAGGGTTTAAATGAAGAAGTTATAGTGTTTGAATTTTATTATGAATTTTTTTTATATTTGATATTTTCTGATGCCTGATTGTTTAAGTTATTACCATGAACAATTTTTTTTGTCTAATGCAGTTTCAAAAAAAGCAAAAACATCAAAGAAATAAAATATTGTTTTTGGAAGAGTAAGATCAAATGTGCTTCTATTAAAACAACATTTGAAGAAAATTAACATTCATGATGAGCATATTGTTATGTTGAAGAAGACACCCTTTGCAATTTTGGTTGAAGCTCTACTTCAAAGTGAGAATGTTGATGAATACTGCAACATTAATAAGAACTTATTGTTATCGATGGTTGATTGTTTTGTAAAAGGAGGGAAGAAGTACTTTTCAGTTAGGAAAAGTAAAATTACAATTGAAGAGGGACATGTAAGGGGTGTTTTTGGTGTAAAGGATGAGGTGAAGGAAATTGATGTTTCCCTTTACAAGATGAATCAAACTCAGTTTCTTTTGAAACATTTTCCACACAAGTTTGGGACGAAAATTTTTAATGAAAGGTTGATGCCATCTATGATTGAAAGTAGTATTAGTAGAATAATTGGTAGTGGAGAAGAAGATGATATGAAGGATGTTGCATGTTTAATAACTTTATTGGTGTTAGCGGTTTTTTTTCTTCCGAAGAACAGCTCATACATATCATGGTCCTATGTACAACTAGTATCAAATATTGATGAGATCTGTGAATATAACTGGTCAAAACACATAGTAGATAGTTTGATAAATGGATTGGAGAAGAGGACAAATATAAATGTGGAGAATTGTGCACCTTTGATACCAGTACGTTATGTTAACTTTATCATAAACTAGTTTTGACTTAATTGTTTATATATTTATTACTTATATCTTGTTTGAATTCCAAATTACAGTATGTTTTATGTGAGAAAGCCAACATTTGTATCCCATCAGACAATGATGCTACACCACAGTTCCTTAAATGGAATCTATCTTCTATATGTTCTAAAAAGTTTACTTCAGCCATGACAAATATTGTAAGTTTATATTATTATAATGAACTTCAATTTTTCTTCAGCTATGAAACATATCTTGTCTAAATATTTTTGTTTTATATTTTCAGCTAGATCATAATAAAGCTAATGAAGAGTTTTGTAGTGAAGAAGAACAACATTATGCAGATGATAATGTTTTTACAACTTCAATACTTGATTTTCCAATAAAAGAAGAACATTTTTCAGATATTCATTTACAAGTTAGTCACCCCTCTTATCCTATTCAATAGCTTAAACAATCTTGATTATTCCTAGGGTCAAATGCATCCTGATGTCAGGGCTTGGCATCAGACTTTCTGGATTGATTTTGGTCCTGTATATTGCTGTCAAATGCATTCTGATGCCAGTGCTTGGCATCAGACTTTTTGGATTGATTTTGGTCCTGCATATTGCTGTCAAATGCATCCTGATGTCAGTGCTTGACATCAGACTTTTTGGATTGATTTTGGTACTGCATAATGTTGTCAAATGCATCCTGATGCCAGTGCTTGGCATCAGACTTTCTGGATTAAATTTGGTACTGCATATTGCTGTCAAATGCATCCTGATGCCAAGGCTTGACATCAGACTTTCTGGATTAAATTTGGTACTGCATATTCCTGTCAAATGCATCCTGATGCTAGGGCTTGGCATCAGACTTTCTGGATTAAATTTGGTACTGCATATTGCTGTCAAATGTATCCTGTTGCCAGGGTTTGGCATCAGACTTTCTGGATTGATTTTGGTCCTGCATATTGCTGTCAAATGCATCCTGATGCTAGTGCTTGGCATCAAAGTTTCTTGATTGATTTTGGTCCTCCAAAATCAAGTCAACAGAAATTGATTTTTTCATGATTTTTTGTAGGTTTCTGATGATCTGGCGACAATAGAAAGCAATCTTAGGAAAGATAAAGAAAATGAAATTAATAAGTTGAAGTCTGAGATGAATGAGATTCTCTCTACAGTTGATGGCCTCAAAAAGACTTTGTCTGATAAGGAAAATGAAATTAATAAGTTGAAGTCTGAGATGAATGACATTCTCTCTACAGTTGATGGCCTCAAAAAGACTTTGTCTGATAAGGACCATATAATGCAATCAAATGATATTGAGATGAATGTTTTTTTGTCAACAATTGATGGCCTCAAAGAGATTATTGCTGAAAAAGATCATATCATTGAATTGAAAGATATTGATATAGATAGACTAAAAGATCAGGAAGAAGTTTTGCAAAAGTCAAAAGCTACTCCAACATTATCTTCTGAGTTGTCACCAACATCTGAACTAAATGTGAAGCTTCTTGAAGTTCAAACAGAGAATTCAATGTTGAAGAAGAAGGTAATAGAGTTGGAAGAAGAAATTTCAATGAACAAGGCTATTGATTTGAAGGCGCTTGCTACTGAGATAATATTAATTACTTTTGAAAGACATCAATAGCATGGATGATTTTGTCGTTGTTTCGCCTTGTCATGAAGATCGTTATGTTAATGAAGTAGGCTCTACACTTGCTAAAAGAGTACATTGTCGTGTTGATCGTAAGAAAAAGCGTGTTGGATCCTCATGTGACAAAACATTTGAAAGAAGAAAAAAATTTAAAAAGTGATACAAATTGAAACAGTGATTCCAGCTTTAGAGATTCTTTCAGTGGAAGCAAAAGAGCTACTTAGCAGAATCTATTCTACATCAGAAGACAAAATGCAGTAAGTAAATGTAACTCACAAAATGGTATTTTATATTACTTTTAAGATTATTTTTCAATTGTTTTTTTTATTATAAAATTTGTCTTATGCAGAGCAAAATTATTTACTGGTGGAGAGATCAAACCAGTGATTTTGATGCAAGACAATGCACAAATCTTGACTGATAAGGTGGAAGAAAAAGTACGTACATTACTTGTTTACCATTCTTGTTAATCTTTTTTACATGTGTATAATATCAAATTAATATTTTTCTTTGGTACATCACATAGAAGCATGATCTATAATGTGTGAACAAATCATCTCCAAAGAATTTGGTTATATCAGATACGGCACTGTTTTTTATCATTGCTGTTGGGTAATAAATTGTCAGTTATGTGCTTTAAAATTAAAATATGGCTTCTTATTTTCTTAATTTTTTGTTGTTAGGTGTATGCTGCAAATATTAAGATTAATGATTGGTTTTCTGACTTGTTGGTTCAAGCAATTGATAATAGACTTAAAGAAGCAATGAGGTATGAGATTCTTATTTTTCCTATAAACACAACGGGGCAAGGTAAAATAAAGTCAGGTATCTCCGACCATTGGACTCTACTTGTATTTTCTGAAGGTGACATGAGATGAACATTATACAACTCATGCATACACTCATCAGTCAATAATGATTGGCATTTGAAGAGGGCTAAAATTCTTGTAAGTTTTATTAGTAATGTATTTTGTTTTATTAGTATTGTCTTTTAAGTAATGTCTTTAGATTAAGTTTTATTGGTTATTTTCTCTGTAGGTAAATTATGTTGAACGCAGAATGAAAAAACTTGTGAATTTCTTTCCTGGACAATACAAGGATTCTGAACAAGCCTAAATTCAAAAGCCTAAATTCAAATGCATCGTTGGAAGATATGCAAAATCACCACAACAAAATCCTAACACTGAAGATTGTGGTGTTTTTGTATGTTGTTTAATTGAATGTTTGCTAAGAGGACAAATGATTCCTAGTAGTATTGATGCTGTTAAATATAGGTTAAAGATGGCTGAAATATTTATTTTGAAAGGGGACAACAAAAAACAATGACAAATTTGTTTGAAAATGTGATAATTAAATTTTTATGTTTATTCCATGTTTGTGTTACTGTATTTTGTTTTGTAATCATAAAATGTTGAATTAATTTGATGCTGCATAATGATGTTAAATGCATCCTGATGCCAGTGCTTGACATCAGACTTTCTGGATTGATTTTTGTACTACATATTGCTGTCAAATGCATCCTGATGCCAGTGCTTGGCATCAGACTTTCTGGATTGATTTTGGTCCTGCATATTGCTGTCAAATGCATCCTGATGCCAGTGCTTGGCATCAGACTTTCTGGATTGATTTTGGTCCTGCATATTGCTATCAAATGCATCCTGATGTCAGTGTTTGGCATCAGAGTTTCTGGATTAATTTGGTACTGCAATATACTGTTAAATGCAACCTGATGCCAGTGCTTGGCATCAGAGTTTCTGGATTAAATTTGATCCTCCAAAATCCTGTCAAATGCAACCTGATGCCAGAGCTTGGGATCAGACTTTCTGGATTGATTTTGATCCTCCAAAATCATGTCAAATGCAACCTGATGCCAGTGGTTGGCATCCGAGTTTCTGGATTAAATTTGGTGCTCCAAAATCAAGTCAAAAGCAACCTGATGCCAGTGGTTGGCATCAGAGTTTCTGGATTAAATTTGGTCCTCCAAAATCAAGTCAAATGCAACTTGATGCCAGTGCTTGGCATCAGAGTTTCTGAATTAATTTTGGTGCTCCAAAATCCTGTCAAATGCAACCTGATGCCAGTGGTTGGCATCAGACTTTCTGGATTAAATTTGGTCCTCCAAAATCATGTCAAATGCAACCTGATGCCAGTGGTTGGCATCAGAGTTTCTGGATTAAATTTGGTCCTCCAAAATCCTGTCAAATGCAACCTGATGCCAATGGTTGGCATCAGAGTTTCTGGATTAAATTTGGTGCTCCAAAATCAAGTCAAATGCAACTTGATGCCAGTGGTTGGCATCAGACTTTCTGGATTAAATTTGGTCCTCCAAAATCAAGTCAAATGAAACCTGATGCCAGTGCTTGGCATCAGAGTTTCTGATTAATTTTGGTGCTCCAAAATCCTGTCAAATGCAACCTGATGCCAGTGGTTGGCATTAGAGTTTCTAGATTGATTTTGGTGCTCCAAAATCGTGTCAAATGCAACTTGGTGCCAGTGGTTGGCATCAGAGTTTCTGAATTAAATTTGGTCCTCCAAAATCAAGTCAAATGAAACCTGATGTCAGTGTTTGGCATCAGAGTTTCTGGAATAATTTTGGTGCTCCAAAATTCTGTCAAATGCAACATGATACCAGTGCTTGGCATCAAAGTTTCTGGATTGATTATGGTGCTCCAAAATCATGTCAAATGCAACCTGATGCCAGTGGTTGGCATCAGACTTTCTGGATTAAATTTGGTGCTCCAAAATCATGTCAAATACAACCTAATGCCAATGGTTGGCATCAGACTTTCTGGATTAAATTTGGTCCTCTAAAATCATGTCAAATGCAACCTGATGCCAGTGGTTGACATCAGATTTTCTGGATTAAATTTGGTCCTCCAAAATCATGTCAAATGCAACCTGATGCCAGTGCTTGGCATCAGACTTTTTGGATTAAATTTGGTCCTCCAAAATCCTGTCAAATGCAACCTGATGCCAGTGGTTGACATCAGATTTTCTGGATTAAATTTGGTGCTCCAAAATCCTGTCAAATGCAACCTGATGCCAGTGGTTGGCATCAGAGTTTCTGGATTAAATTTGGTCCTCCAAAATCAAGTCAAATGCAACCTGATGCCAGTGCTTGGCATCAGAGTTTCTGGATTGATTTTGGTGTTCCAAAATCCTGTCAAATGCAACCTGATGCCAGTGGTTGGCATCAGAGTTTCTGGATTAAATTTGGTGCTCCAAAATCCTGTCAAATGCAACATGATGCCAGTGGTTGGCATCAGAGTTTCTGGATTAAATTTGGTCCTCCAAAATCAAGTCAAATGCAATCTGATGCTAGTGCTTGGCATCAGAGTTTCTGGATTAATTTGGTGTTCCAAAATCCTGTCAAATGCAAGTCAAATGCAACCTGATGCCAGTGGTTGGCATCAGAGTTTCTGGATTAAATTTGGTGCTCCAAAATCCTGTCAAATGCAACCTGATGCCAGTGGTTGGCATCAGAGTTTCTGGATTAAATTTGATCCTCCAAAATCAAGTCAAATGCAACCTGATGCCAGTGATTGGTATCAGAGTTTCTGGATTAATTTTGGTGTTCCAAAATCCTGTCAAATGCAACCTGATGCCAGTGGTTGGCATCAGAGTTTCTGGATTAAATTTGGTGCTCCAAAATCAAGTTAAATGCAATCTGATACAAGTGGTTGGCATCAGAGTTTCTGGAATAATTTTGGTGCTCCAAAATCAAATTAAATGCAACCTGATGCCAGTGGTTGGCATCAGACTTTCTGGATTATTTTGGTCGTTCAAAATGCCGAATCAGTTGTGTTTTCATTTATGACATTTTTGTCATTTGGCAAGCAATTCCCAATCTGCATTTGAGAAACTATTTGGCCAAACAGGACATGAAGTTGATAGCTAACAACTCAGTGACTTTATCGTCGCTCCCAAGTATGTGGAGTTGAGATTGATCAATTCTTGTATATAGACTATAGAGAAATGCAAACCATATGTCCATATCTCCAAGGCAGTTCATAGTAGATGTCACCCATTTTTAAGGCAATAGCTTTTGTCATCACTGTAAAAATGTCCAGCAATTTGTTTAGCATGCCTGCATCATGTCAAACACATAAGGTCAATACAGTATAATATCAATGTGTATGTGTTGTGTGAATATGTGCGTCTTTTTCAACATCAAATACCGAAAGAAACAGATTCATAAGGGAGAATCAAAGAAAGCTCAATTTCAGGCAGGCTGATCTATGTTTACTTGAGCCCTGATTAACGAATGAACCTACTATACTAGCCAACAAATCATAAAACCTTGCATAGTGCCAAGAGTAATGAATCTTACCATACCTTACCCACAACAATGAGTGTTGTTAACTTTGTTGTAAATTAAACAGAATACGAGATGAAGAGAAATTTAATTCAAGTAATTAAATTAACTGAAGTCAAGGCTTGTGTTGCACAACCTCCGCAAGACGAAATTGCCTCGTACTAGTGCTAACGGTTCTTCGGCAATCGTCCCTAAGATGCAATGAATTTTCCAATCCTTGTAAACAACACTTTAATACTCGGATTACAACAAACTTGAACAGTGTTTAGAACTTTCAGAAACGGGAACAAATTTATGACAATATGCAACAATATGGAATTCTCTCTAACAGCTAGTATGGTTTCGGATTTCTGGTGTAACTGATTGTTTAACCAAGGGGGTCTATATATACTATTTGAAGAGTTGTGGTGTCTGGTGGGTTGCAAATTGGTTCAATGAACCAGTCCATTCTTGCATCCCTTCGAGCCCAACCGCCCATAACTGTCCCTATACACCCATTCAGGTGCGAAGTGAAAAGTGCGTCTCTAAAGCACCCAATGCAACCTGCACGTGCGTGCTCGGGTTCGGGCTCATATGGTTGCACCTAGGGGAATACTTGATACTCATTCCTAAGGTAAACCAATTAATAAAGTGCTATAGAAGCTCCTTATCTTAACAATGTGTGATATGACCTTCCATATCTCCATAACTCTTCAATTAACAGGTTTAAGTTGCATATTTTGAGTATTAATATCTCATTCACCCGAAATTGGTTTTGAGATAATAAATGTACTATTTTAGTCAAACATTGGTCAAACACCAATTTGTAACCAATTTCCAACAACGAGCTTAATTTCACTATGGTGCAGATATGGTAGCGGTTTGATCAGTTGGGACCATCTACAAAAATGGGATGTACATAAGATCAAAATCTACACAACAATTGAACTATTGACATATGTAAAAAGTATATTATCATAAACTAAAAGCTCACAAAAGATGCACACAAAAACTGGAAAGCAAAACAACAAATCAGGTTCATTGTTTTTGTTACCACCTAAAAGAATCTCCTATAAGTAGAGTTCATCACACAAATTAATAAGTAATCCTCTCTCTCTCTCTCTCTCTCTCTCCACCAATGGAAGTTGTGATCTATTTCGCACTGATGTTGCTGCTGCTTCTCCCTTTCTTTCTTCTCCGGACCAAGAGAGCTTCTGAAAGGCTTCCACCAGGGTCTATGGGATTACCAATGATAGGGCACAGCCTTGGGATTCTCAAGGCCATGCGAGCCAACAAGGGGGAAGAATGGCTCCAAGAAAGAATAAGGAAGTATGGACCTATCTCAAAAGTTGGTCTTTTTGGGTCCCCCACAATTTTTCTTCATGGACAAGCTGCAAATAAGTTCATATACACTTGTGATGGTAACATGCTTGCCAGTAAGCAGCCAACTTCCGTCCGCAGGATCTTAGGTGAAAAGAATATACTCGAGTTGGCCGGTGACGATCACAAGCGAGTGAGGGCAGCACTTGTATCATTCTTAAAACCCGAGGTGCTAAAGGAGTACGTATCAAAAATAGACGAAGAAATCAAAATCCAATTAAAGATGCATTGGCATGGTAAACAGGAGGTTAAGGTATGCCACAGTTTATAAATAAAATGTAGATTAATAAATGTCAATTCTAACTCAAAGATTCAAAATATATTGATCAAAACCATTAATAGAACAATTTATGTCGATGGACAGGTGATGCCTCTGATGAAGATCCTGACCTTTAATGTAATATGCTCGCTTATAATTGGAATAGAGCCAGGAAAAAGAAGAGATCAACTGATAGACTTGTTTCAAGAGATGATTTCAGGTCTGCTAGCAATACCTGTGAATTTGCCGTTCACTCAGTTCAGGCGAAGTCTTGAAGCAAGAGCAACACTTAAACCCATGCTTATGGATCTTATACGTGAGAAAAGGTTGGCATTGGAAGAACATAGAGTTTCCCCTAATCAAGATCTCATCACTTGCTTGCTTAGCATCCGTAATGAAGATAATTCAACTGTGATGTCTGATGAGGAGATTATGGACAATATAGTGGTTATAATGGTTGCAGGGCATGATACATCTTCCATCCTCCTTACCTTCTTGGTCAGGCTTTTAGCTGAAAACTCATGTGTTTATGCTGCTATTGTTCATGGTAAGATGTCAGAACCTTTCTTTTGTCGAGATATCTCTCTCAACCTGTAGAAACAAGAACATATGTGAGAAAATATAAGAAAAAGTTAACAGTAAACTATGTAAATTACATTGCAGAACAAGAAGAAATTGCAAAGAGCAAGTCCTCAGGGGAGCTTCTCACATGGGACGATCTTACGAAGATGAAGTACACATGGCTAGTAGCGAAGGAGACTTTAAGGATGACGCCACCTGTCTTTCTTTCCTTCAGAAAGGCTCTAGAGGATATTGAGTATGGGGGATATGTAATTCCCAAAGGGTGGCAAGTACGAAAAAGAAAAACCTACACTACCATGTTTTCTTTTATTCCAACCAAGATATATAACACATAGACTCTTCTCTTTTTGATATGCAGGTAGTTTGGGCGGCACCCATGACACACATGGACAAGAACATCTTCCCGGATCCATCAAGATTTGATCCGGCACGTTTTGAGCAGCAATCTCCAGCCCCGGCTTTCAGTTTTGTGGCATTTGGAGGAGGGATAAGGATATGTCCTGGTTATGAGTTTGCAAGAATGGAAACTCTAGCTATGATTCATTATTTGGTGACTCTGTTTACATGGAAGCTCTCTTTGAAAGATAACTCATTCAGCAGAGACCCGTTGCCAGTTTTCAATCAGGGACTGCCAATCCAGATTGAACCTAAGAAATCTTAGATTAGCTCGAAGTTCACTTCGTCCCAACTTCATTTTGATGAATTATAAATTGTGTAGTGTTAGCATCTCTATGATTTTATCTTCTTGATGAACCTGTATTTCAGTTAGATGGTGTAGAAGTAAGAGACATGCAGAATCAAGCAAAGCAGATTCCACACTAATCAACAAAGTAAGGCCGTCACTTCCTACCCAATAGCATTGGTATCTAGAAAACGATAAAGATCAGGAATGGGAAAAGGGGGAAATATACCCTCTTTAAATCAAATACTCCCTCTGTTCCTAAATACTTGTTTTTCTTTTTCGTCCGTTCCAAAATAATTCTTCAATTTCCAAACTTTCTTTTTTAGAAAAGCCCTTTTACTATTTACCCTTACTTTAGCTTCCTACTTTAAATATGAGTCACATAAACATGGGTTTTAAAGGAAACTACATATTATATACTACTCCCTCTGTCCCGAATAAATGTTCCTACTTTCTATTTTGGGATGTTCCAACTAATGTTCCTAAAGACTTTTTATAATAAATGTTCTACCATTCTTCTCAATATACCCTTAAACCTTCATTTAATATCAACATGTATATCCTAAAAATCCACTTATTTTGAATAGTGAAACTCAATTAATGTTAATCCTAATTATTTTTATCCAAAAACCTAGAAAAAATTATTGAGAAAAAGATGTGTATTATCGTCTCAACACATCTTCAGCACATCATTAATTGCATTTCTTAATATCTGTGTTGTGTTTTGTCAAGGAACATTTATCCGGGACCGAGGGAGTAATACTTATAATAAAGCCAATTAGTTTTTCTTAATATGTGTGCCCAATCAAACAAAACAATTATTAAGGAACGGAGGGAGTAACAATATAGTAGTAAGCATAACAATATAGAATGAGCTTTCTGATGCAATCTTGAGAATCTAATCTGCAATGTGAAATGGACAGCAAAAAAACTAATCCTACAAGTTACCACTGAATACTCCAATAATCAAACAATAGCCCCCCGTTCATTGAACTCAAACCAGTTAAGAGTATATTTCGTTGAACATATGATATCAGATGATGATATCGGACACTTGTGCTATGTGTATGATATTCCTTGAGGGTAATAGTGTATTGGTATTGCTAAACATGTCTGTCTAGTTCATCAAGTGAGGCGCATGGTGCTAATAACTTTGAATTTTCCTTTTTTTCAACAACCTCATCACGTTTATAAGATTTGAACTGGCTTCTCAGAAGTTTTACAGACACCAAACCACATGGATAACATAAAATTCTCACTCTCCGACGGTTCCTAATATGCATTTGAGAAATTATTTGCCCAAACAGGATATGAAGTTCATAGCTTAATACTTGTGATTTTTTCCTTGCTCCCAAGTATGTGGAATTAACATTGATTCTTGTACATTGAGAATGCAGACCATATGTCCATATCTTCGAGCCAGTTCATAGTAGATGTTGCCCATTGCTGGCCATTTTTAAAACTAGTGCTTTGTCACTGTGGAAATGTCCAACCATTTGTAACCCCAAGGGTGGGCAGAGAGATAGCAAGGACACTCAAGGCAAAAGACCTTGAGGTCCAAATCTTACCATCTTAATATCCACAACTGGAGCTCGATTTTACTATGGTGGAGATATGGTAGCGGTTTGATCAGGTGGAGACCATCAATAAAAGTGAGATGTAGTCTAGATCAAAATCTATACACAACAACAATTGAACTATTGACATACGTAGATAGTAATATCATCAAATAAAGGCTAACAAGCAAAAACTAAAAGGTGGAACGCAAAACAACAAATCAGGTTCATTGTTTTTGTTACTACCTAAAAGAATCTCCTTTAAGTGGAGTTCATCACACAAATTAGTAAGTATGAACCCCTCTCTCTCTCTCCCTCCCCCCAATCAATGGAAGTTGTAATCAATTTCGCACTGATGTTGCTGCTGCTTCTCCCTTTCTTTCTTCTCCGGACCAAGAGAGCTTCTGAAAGACTTCCACCAGGTTCTATGGGATTACCCATGATAGGGCACAGCATTGGCCTTCTCAAGGCCATGCGTGCCAACAGGGGCGAAGAATGGCTCCAAGAAAGAATAAGAAAGTATGGACCTATCTCAAAGTTTGGTCTTTTTGGGTCCCCAACAATTTTTCTTCAAGGTCAAGCTGCAAATAAGTTCATATACACTTGTGATGGTAACATGCTTGCCAGCAAGCAGCCACCTTCCATCAGCAGGATCTTAGGTGAGAAGAATATACTTGAGTTGACCGGTGATGATCACAAGCGAGTGAGGGCAGCACTCATATCGTTCTTAAAACCCGAGGTGCTAAAGGAGTACGTATCAAAAATAGACGAAGAAATCAAAATCCAATTGAAGATGCATTGGCATGGAAAACAGGAGGTTAAGGTATGCCACAGTTTCTAAATAAAATGTAGATTAATAAATGTCAATTCTAACTCAAAAATTCAAAATAAGTTGATCAAAAACATAAATAGAACAATTTATGTCGATGGACAGGTGATGCCTCTAATGAAGACCCTGACTTTTAATGTAATATGCTCGCTTGTAATTGGAATTGAGCCAGGAAAAAGAAGAGATCAACCGATAGACTTGTTTCAAGAGATGATTTCAGGAATGCTGGCAATACCTGTGAATTTGCCGTTCACTCAGTTCAGGCAAAGTCTTGAAGCAAGAGCAACACTTAAACCCATGCTTATGGACCTTATACATGAGAAAAGGTTGGCATTGGAAGAACATAGAACTTCCCCTAATCATGATCTCATTACTTGCTTGCTTAGCATCCATAACGAAGACAGTTCAACTGTGATGTCTGACGAGGAGATTATGGACAACATTGTGGTTGTAATGGTTGCAGGGCATGATACAACTTCCGTCCTCCTTACCTTCTTGGTCAGACTTTTAGCTGAAAACTCATGTGTTTATGCCTCCATTGTTCGTGGTAAGATGTCAGAGCTTTTCCTTTGTCGAGATCTCTCTCTACCTGTATTAACATATGTGAGAATATATTGGAAAAACTTACGAGTAAATTATGCTAATGCTATTGCAGAACAAGAAGAAATTGCACAGAGCAAGTCCTCTGGAGAGCTTCTAACATGGAATGATCTTACCAAGATGAAGTACACATGGCTAGTAGCGAAGGAGACTCTTAGGATGACCCCTCCCATTTTACTTTCGTTTAGGAAGGCTCTCAAAGATGTTGAGTACGGAGGATATGTGATTCCCAAAGGTGGCAGGTATGAAAAAGAAAAACGTACACCACCATGTTTTCTTTTATTCCTACCAAGCTAGATATATGAAATAAAAAGGCTAACACGTATACTTTGCTCATTTTGATATGCAGGTAGTTTGGGCAGCACTCATGACACACATGGACGAGAACATCTTCCCGGATCCATCAAGATTTGACCTGACACATTTTGAGCAACAATATCCAGCACTGGCTTTCAGTTTTGTGGCATTTGGAGGAGAGATAAGGATATGTCCTGGTTATGAGTTTGCAAGAATGGAAACTCTAGCTATGATTCATTATTTAGTGACTCTGTTTACATGGAAGCTCTCTTTGAAAGATAACTCATTCAGTAGAGACCCGATGCCAGTTTTCAATCAGGGACTGCCAATCCAGATTGAGCCAAAGAAATCTTTTGATTAGCTTGAAATTCACGCTGTTCCACTTTGACTTGATGAAGAATAAAATGTGAAATCTTAGCATTTACATAATTTCATCTTTGCTGATAAGCCTACATTTCAGTTTGACTGGGGGTAGGAATAAGAGACCTACAGTATCAAGCAAAGCAGTTTCCCCACTAATCAAAAAAGTAAGCAAGGCTGCCATCTCCTACCAAATAATAAGCATAGAAAACTAAAAAGATCTTAGAATGAGAAAAGGGGGAAATATACTCTTTAAATCAGATAATAAATAATTTAGTCGTAAGCAGAAAAAGATAGAATGAGCTTTCTAATGCTTCTTAAGAATCTATTTAGCAATGCAAAGTGGAGCAACAAAGAACAAAAGAATCCACTAGAAAATTTCCGAAATGCAGCTTGCTCAAAGTGATGATATTAAAATTTACTTCTATCTTCTTATTTTATTTTATTATTAATAGGTAAGTGTGACCTCTTGTTGGTTTGGGGATTGGAACCAAGGACCTCAAGGTCTTTGCTTGAGTGCCCTTGCCATCTCTCTCACCCTTTTTTAATTTTATTTTTTGGATAAGTAAAATTTACTTCTATCTTGATGTACGGAGTAGTATATTCTTTTCTTGAATTCTCTCTTTCTTTTAAAGGTAACCAATTCATCAGCACTTCCAAATACAAATACAGAACCTGGTTTCTTGAATTGATTTGAAATTGTCAGAGAGACCTCAAACATAGATACCAAACCACATTGGACATACATGTAAGTTAAATGCCACTCTCAAGCAAGGGATATGTGATTCAGTCTTAGCCTGATGCATATGAGGACCAAAACTTGTTGCCTAGTTGACAATCGCGGACTTCATTCATAAATCATAATGGTTTCCTTTTTAACTATTTCCTTTTGTCCACTTTAGTTTATGAGTTCAAAACATAATTGAAAATATTGATACGCAATGGAAAGATGGACTAATGACGCTTCTTAGTGTACCTTTTGTGTCCGTAGACTTATTTACATAATATCTAACTCATATGAGCAGAAGCACACACACTGTGTGTGTCTGTATATTCAATCACAAACTATAACTAACATAGTACGCCCTCCGTTCCGGGCAAAGAGTCCCCGTTTGAAAGTCAAACTTTTTAAGAAAATGACACTTTTAATAGTCCATTAGTAATAAAATGACACTTTTATGCCAAATTTTTTTAAAGTAGGCTTTTTAAGTGAAGCATCCCAAAATGAAATAGTGAACTCTTTGCCCCAATAGGAGGGGGTATCTTTTAAGCGAGGATGTTAGTAACGATAAAGATGAGCATGAATATTCAATTTTTTTAGTCTACATCAGGTCCTATGCACCAAGTTATTGCAGATGTCACACCAAATTATTGCAGGCACGTTTTTAAATATTGATGGAAGAATTTTTTTGTTCATTTGTTAATTCAAAAAGGTCCAATTAAGCATTTCTCGATTGATGATAGGCAAGGACAACATCACATGTAGACTAGTTATTTTAAAATATAAATAATCATATAACTTGGTAGGAATTTAAAAAAAAAAACAAAAAAAAAAACAGAACATAAAGACTTACAGAAGCAGGGGTAACGACTAAAGATTTCTGTACTCAATCCGCCTCTTCCTACCTCTAAGAAACAGAGATCAATATTGCTATGCTCAAGTTTTGACCATGGGCCCTGAGAGAACTTACATTGACCATCTACAGGGACGGGCGACGTTGACAGGTGAAAGCTGTTTATCAGGGATTATCAAAAACTAGTTGCCTTCGCATCATTGAGTGAGCTAAGTTTTCAACATTTACATGGATCAACTTCTCAAAAGAAGATGTCTGATTCACGTGGGATTTATGAGGTTTGTCTACAAACTATTTTATGCTACTAAGCAGAGGATTTGACATTGTTTTCAATCTATTTTGTTGTTGAGTTCAAACTCAAGGCTCTGCAATGTGGTAATATCCACTTATGAACCAACGAGCTCTAGCTCAAGGGTACTGCTCACTTCTCCTAATGGAGAGGTCGGGTGTTAAGTTTCACTAGCGACACCCTGGTCTTTACAACTCTCAATAGAAAGGTCGGGTGTTCAAGCCTCTTCAGAGGCACAGTTGTTGTTTAAGCCTTACCCAAAGGCCCCATTTAGCTACTCACTTATCTTAATGGAGAGGTCGAGTGTTCAAACCCTACCAGAGGCACCCTGGTACTTAACTACTCTCAACCGAGAGGTTGGGTGTTCAAAGTCTCACCAGAGGCATCATTTGTTCGAGTCACACCAAATGCATCATATATATATATATAATTGTAGGCTTTCAAGGCATTAAAATAATAAAAAATTAAGAGTTGGGGTTCGGTCTATGTCCCTTCCAACCTTTTAAATTTTTTTTTTAAAAGTCCACTTATGAAATTCAAACGGAAACGCACCTGGTTGCTACTCCAACGCTAACCCTCATTTGCATGGCAGATGTTAATGGATTGGCATGTTCTGGAATAATAACCCTCCAAAGGCAACAAACAATCTATCGCTAAACGCGTTGAGTTATAGAACCCCGCTTGGATGGAAGGAATGAAAATTGAGAATGAGAATATAGTTATCTGAACAATAAGTATTAATATAATTGTGAAGCAGGTAAATGATTGCAGGCTCATTCTCTACGTGGTGCTTTTGTGACTGGAAATACCCAACCATTTGTCACAAAATGTCAACATATGAACAGAAGCATATATAATAATGTGGGTGGTTGTGCACATACAACAACCCTCTCTCCCTCAGATTTGGAACCACTCCAATCAGAAGTTGTAGTCTCTTTCACTTTGACCTTTCTGCTGCTTCTCCCTTTCTTCCTTCTCCGGTCAAAGAGAGAGCCAAAGGATACCACGTGGTTCTATTGGATTACCCATAATAGGGAAGAGCCTCGGCCTTTTGAAGGCCATGAGAGCTAACAAGGCCGAAGAATGGTTCCAAGAAAGAATTGGAATGTTTGGCATCATTTTAAAACTTAGCTTGTTTGGAAGTCCATAAGTTTTACTCCATGGCCTGCCTGCAAATAAGTTTATATACACTTGTGATGGAAATATGCTTGCCAGTAAAACCCCACCTTCAATCAGGAGAATCTTAGGGGAGAAGAATATATTCGAGTTAACCAGCCATGATCACAAGCAAGTAAGGGCAGCACTTGTATTGCTCTTACTCTCCAAGGCGCTTAAGCAGTGCGTGCCCTAAATAGATGAAGAAATCAGAATCCAACTGAAGATGCACAGCCATGGTAAACATAAGGTCCAGGTATATAAACACAGAAAAGAAGATGCACAATCCATATGAATATAGATGAAGAGGAATCTATATAATGATGTTCTGAAATATTTGCACTGGCAGATCCATAAAGGGACAACTAGGGGCGTGTTTCTCCACTCAAATTTTAAAAAACAAGTTTTGTGTATCAAGGAATGTAATGCTCCACAGAATTTTTGCAAAAGCTTTTCCATGATGTTCTCAGAACCCCCATTGCAGGCTTAATTCAATCGGAAGTTTAGTACATAGTAGATAATACACTTCTGTCGATTAAGTGTTTACTTAATGCATTAAGCTGCAATTTGAAGAAACCCTACTTCAAGGTTGAGAAAAGACCTCGATTATGAGAAAGTAAAGAAGGCAAAGGAAAACAAAATGAAAGGGTGCCAATTAGCTTCCATGACTCCACTGGCATGGAATGGAATTCTTTTTGTTCTCGTTATCTAAGAGTTTTATATCAACTAATCTCCCCCTCCTAATAAATAATATCCATTTGTCTATACCAGTCTTGAAAACAGAATACCCATTTGTCATCCGGTTGAAAATACCACTAACGATCTATCGACCTTTTCCTTGTCCAGCTACACAGCCTACACATAATCCTACACATAACTACTACTCAGACTTTGATGAGTTGTTGAAAAAGGCATGCTCAAGAAATCAAGGCCTTGAAACGTGTATCAGTTTGGAGTACGATACGCATGCACAAGAAATCAAGGCCTTGAAACATGTATCGGTTGCGGGTGTAGCAGATTAACGGGTGACATGTTTGCTTGCACACAGCAGTGAGAAGGTAAATCTTACTCCGGAGGGCGTCGAATTGAGGTCCCTCTTTGGAGCTGATGGGTCATCAAGACATCAACTTGAGGCAGCTACACATAGACCACTATTTATGAATCAAGTAAGGTAAAATCCTATTTGTTCATTCGAGATTACATGTAGCTGCTACAAGGAAAAGATCGATGGTCATTTATGGTATTTATAAACGGATGAACTCTAAGTGCTTGGCTCTCATTAATTCGAAGGGGAAGATTTGATGAGATAAAACTCCTTGACAATGAGAATGAAAAGAAGGCAAAATAAAACAAAATGAAAAAGGTATCGCTTTTAATTTATTTTTTTATTTTTTGATATGTAAGACGTATATGAACAAAGACACCAAAACATGTGACCTAAGTACACTAGGGGTATACCAAACAAAAAGGCCTGGCCAATGACAAAACTACCCACAAACTCTACAAAAGAATAAGTCAGCGCACAAACGTTTCCTTGCACTAAAAAAATAATGTATGAAGCAGGGACTCCATTAACTTGGATATAGACGACTCAATATTCTCAAAAGCTCTCCAGTTCCTTTCCCTCCATAAAATCAAGCAAATACCCATGGGAGCAGCCACATAGCTTTTCCTCCTACGCTTGAAAAGAGACCAGCTAAGAAAGAGTTCCTTGATAGAAAATGGTAAAGCCCAAGAAAGATGAAGAAGATTAAAAATGAAATTCCACATCTCGCTCGCCACTAGGCAATGAAGTAAAAGGTGATTTACGCTCTCCCCATTACTTTTGCACATGAACACCAATTTGTATATTCTCTTTCATTATTTTTTTTAATTTTCTCCACAGTACCAATGTACCATCACCTAAGAGGGTGGCTCAGTGGTAGAGATGAGGTTGTACAAAGTGTGAGGTTTCACGTTCGATCCCTTCCCACGCCCCCCTTAGGAAGAAAAAAAAAACCATCACCTGCCATATTGGTAATCTTAAACAAACTATTCTCAAACTGATTCCGCTGCATCACTTTTCCCAACAATCACAACCTTTACACGCGGCTAGATTTTGAAGGTAAATTCTCACAGGCAATTGAGTTGTTCTTATCTATTGCCAATTGCCAGCTTTACTTTTTTACCCATCATAGAATTGACCAAAAACTGTTGAACTAAATAGATAGAGCTATGATTGGCCCACCTAAAGCCAGTTGTATCCCGGCCAAAAGATATGCAGTTGTTATATTTTGACTCTACGTCTGAATTTTTATGAAATTCAGAGCAAAACATTGCAACTGCAAATCTTTTGATATCGATAGATGGCCTACAGGTGGGCCTATCATAGCTTTATAGTTCCACATATACCATTAACCAAAAAATTTAGATTGATGGTACAGGTGATGTCACTAATGAAGATCCTGACCTTTAATATAATTTACTCACCTTTATTTGGAATATAACAAGGAACAAGAAGAGATCAATTTATACACCTGTTTAAAGAGAAGCTTGCAGGACTTCTGGTAGTACCTGTGAATCTTCCGTTCACCAAGTTTAGTCGAAGTCTTGAAACAAGAGCAAGACTGAAACTCGTGCTTCTGGAACTTATACAAGAGAAAAGGTTTCTCATCACTTGTTTGCTTAGCATCTGCAATAAAGATAATTCAAATGTGATGCCTGATGAGGAGATTACGGACAACCTTGTGATTGTAATGGTGGAAGGGTACGACACAACATCCATCCTCCCTTACCTTCTTGGTCAGGCTTTTAGCTGAAAACCCATAAGTTTATGCCGCCATCGTTCAAGGTAAGACACGCCAGAACTTTCATCTGTCGCCTTTAGTCTCTCTACCTGTAGCAACAATAATATGTTTAATACAAGTTTAACAAAAGATACTGAAATTAATAATGACCTTGAAGAGTAAGACGATATTGCGAAGAGCAAATCTTCTGGGAAGCTTCTCAAGAAGGAAGATCATTTTAAGATGAAGTATACGTGCAGGGTAGCAAAGGAGATTCTTAGGATGACCCTTACCATTTCACTTTCCTTTAGAAAGCTCTCAAGATGTTGAGTACAGAGGATATGTGATTCCCAAAGGGTGGCAAGAATGAAAAAAGGCTTTCATAGCCATAATTTTGAAATATTCATATCAACAAAGAAATACGGCAAGTGCCAAAGTTGTTTTATTATCTGTACAAGGAACGTACTGGCATGGCATCCAAAGGGAGGAGGGGAGCAGCGGGCTTGATTCTAGTCGCACTCTAGAGAAATACAGTAAACACTAACACAAATTACTTGTCTTATCCTTTATGCAGGTAGTTTGGACATCAACCTTGACACAAATGGATGAAAACATCTTCTGAGATCCATCAAAGTTTGACCCAATGCGCTTTGAGGAACAATCAGCGGCCCCATTCAGTTTTGTGGCATTTGGAGGATGGCAAAAGATATGTCCTGGTTATGAGTTTGCAAGAATGGAAACTCTAGTTATGATTCATTTTTTGTGACTAAGTTTACATGAACGATAACTTTTTCAGAATAGACCCATTGCCGTTTTCGATCATGAACTGCCAATCCAGATTGAGCCTAAAAGAGCGATGATTAGCTCCATGTCCATGTTGTTCCAACCTCTCTTTGATGAACTATAAAATGGAAAATGTTAATGGTTTCATCCATATCTATTTTCGGCTGCTTATAACATTTTCCAAGTTCAGCAAATGGTGAAAAAATCAATAAGTAGCGGGAGGGATGGGATAGAGATTTCCGAGTTATCTTTCGCTACTTATCCAAACAACAACAATCGCATTTATCAAAAATTACTTCCAAGTTCTAAGCATTCAATTGCATAAAGCATATACCATAACCACCACACTAATACACGCACATAGAGAGGAGAGAGAGAGGGAAAGAGACAGAGAGAGAGAGAGAGAGGGGGAGGAATTGGACCTCCTTAAGTAAGATAGCTTCAGGGAAAACGACTTCATCAGAATTGAAAACGAAGCTATGGGGTATCTGGTTTCTTCTCATGCTCCTTCTTAGCTGCAACTACCGGCGACTTTGTGTTGTCGAAATCGGCAACGGAGAAAAGCGCCAGTTTTAGAAAAAGATAACAAACCAAGATCCCCAGACTTTAACATCATTTAAAATATAAAATTACTTCACTACCCCTCTTTACATTTAAACTATACTACACCTTCCTTCCTCCCCCTTCACGTAATTTTAATTACGTGTCATTGTTGATTCGATTTTAATTGTTAATTCGCATGATATCGCATGTAAATTAGATTGGTTTTAATTCGATTTATTTTTTCTTTTCAATTACGAACAAAAAATCGTTGATTTGTATTTTTTTTTTGATTTCGGACAAAACAATCACTACAAACTAGCGGATGTTTTATAAAACATCTGCAAGTGTATATTAAAAATGAGTATCTATTAAATGTTCAAAGGGGTATTTAAGTCATTTTATGTATTAAATGGTGTTACGTTTAGGGATTTTGGTATTACGTTTATGGTCACTCATTAATTTATTATACTTTCTGAAAAATAAATTTAATCTAACTATCAAAAAACTAACTTATATAACTCATTCTGTGATGAATTGTCTATAACACCCTTTTATCTTACAAAATTAACTTAAATTACTATTTTGTGAAATGTCTATAATATTTTCACCCTTTCTGTAAGAACGTAAATAATACATATTCTTCTTCTTACACATTCATTCATCATTCCTCTCTAATGCAAGTTCATTCCATTGTATTCTTCTTCCGCATCATTCCTTTTTAATGCGTGTTGCTTCTTGAATTCATTCCATCATTTCATCGATCGACAAATCAATCATTGTGGTTAGTTTTTCTGTTGCTCTGAAAAATTTTGATTATTCAGATTAAATTCGGTGAACATATTATTGAGTTTTGTTGTTATATGCAATGCAGAAAATTTGCTATGTTTATGAAAGTTCGATTATTTGTAATTTTGATGAAATGCAATGCTACAAACAACAACAACTGTGGTTAACAATGGTTCGGTTACCTGGACCGAACAATCTACAAAATGTTCGGTTGAGGTAACCGAACAGTTTCTGTTTTCCCTATTTTAGTAGACCTCTAATAGTTTACTATATCTTGTTTAATTTTAAACAATTTTGACTATATTTGATCAACATAGAGTTTTTTTGAACAACCATTGCATTTTTTTGATCAACCATAACATTTTTTGATCTACCGTGCCTTTTTTTGATATCCCATTACATTTTTTTTTATCTACCATGACATTTTTTTATGTACCATAACATTTTTTGATTTACCATGACATTTTTTGATCTACCATGATATTTTTTGATCTATCATGCCTATTTTTTATCTACCATAACGTTTTTTGATCCACCGTGACATTTTTTGATCTACCATTGCATTTTTTGATCTACCATGACATTTTTTGATCTACCATTGCAATTTTTGATCTACCATTGATTTTTTAATCTACCACGACATTTTTTGATCTAACATGACCTTTCTTGATCTACGATGACTTTTTTTGATCTATCATGCCTTTTTTTTTTAATCTACCATTGCATTTTTTGATATACAATTGCATTTTTTGATCTACCATGACATTTTTTAATCTATCATGAGGTTTTTTTGATCTACCATGTCTATTTTTAATCTACCATGACATTTTTTGATCTACCATTGCATTTTTTGATCTACCATGACATTTTTTTTATCTACCATTGCATTTTTTTATCTACCATGACATTTTTTGATCTACCATACCTATTTTTGATCTACCATGACATTTTTTGATCTACCATGTCTTTTTTTATCTAACATTGCATTTTTTGATCTACCATGACATTTTTTGATCTACCATGACCTTTTTTTATCTACGATGACTTTTTTTGATCTAGCATGTCTTTTTTTTATCTATCATTGCATTTTTTGATCTACCATGACATTTTTTAATCTACCATGACGTTTTTTGATCTACCATGCCTATTTTTAATCTACCGTGATATTTTTTGATCTACCATGACATTTTTTGATCTATCATGACATTTTTTGATCTTCTATTGCATTTTTTGATCCATCATGACATTTTTTGATCTACCATTGCATTTTTTGATCTACCATGACATTTTTTTATCTATCATGCCTATTTTTGATCTACTACGACATTTTTTGATCTACCATGAAATTTTTTTATCTACCATGACATTTTTTGATCTACCATGCCTATTTTTGATCTACCATGACATTTTTTGATCTACCATGACATTGTTTGATCTACCATTACCTTTTTTGATCTACCAAGACATTTTTTGATCTACCATGACATTTTTTTATCTACCATGACATTTTTTTAGCTACCATGACATTTTTTTATCTACCATGACCTTTCTTGATATACGATGACTTTTTTGATCTACCATGACATTTTTTGATCTATCATGCCTATTTTTGATCTACCATACCATAACATTTTTTGATCTACCATGACCTTTTTTTATTTACAATGACATTTTTTGATCTACCATTGCATTTTTTGATCTACCATTGCATTTTTTGATCTACCATGCCTATTTTTGATCCACCATGACATTTTTTGATCTACCATAACCTTTCTTGATCTACGATGGTTTTTTTTTGATCTACCATGTCTTTTTTTGATCTACCATGCCTATTTTTGATCTACCATGACATTTTTTTATCTACCTTGACAATTTTCGATCAACCATGCCTATTTTTTATCATGTCAATTTGTATATAATGAATCACATTTTGTATGATATATACTCAACCTCATATTTGATGAAATTTTCTTTTTGATTGCTTTTCAGGTATGGCTTCAACTGTTTGGGTCACTGTTTTTTATTTTGGACATTTTGTTGACAACAAGAACATCGGAGGATCAAAGTGGGAATTTATTGGCAACCATAAGGTAAAAGGAATTACGATCAGTAATTCAACTTCAGTTGAAGAGGTGTATGCGTCAGTAAAGAAACCTTTGCAAAGTTGATGATATAGAGTTAGGATTTCTTACTCCACCACCAGTAGGGCAGAGTCTACAAGTTCATGTCCAAATTACTTCAAATGAAGAAGTTGAATGGGTCTGTAATCTTAACCAACTAGGCACGATTACGGGGCATTTACAAAAACGACCAAGTCAAACAAGACTTGGTCATTTTTAGCCAAACTTAAAAAAATTCTTATATGGCCATTTTAACTGTAAAATGTCTAAACTACCCTTTATTTATCCTTTTCTTTTTTTGGTATTGGTTTGTAGGGCTTGGTTTTGTACACTATACGTGAAAGAACGTGATGCCACGGATTCTCGATATGGGACGATGTTACTGTCAATGTTGCAGTGAATGTTGCAACAATGACAGTAACACTGTGAACTGAAAGTGTGTAACAGAAATTTGCAGCGGAAGTTTTGTTTTGAGATTTGAAATTTAACACACTTAGTAAGACAGAAAATCACAAAAAACAATCTACAAGAATCAATCTTGTAGATCAAGCCTCAAGGCAACAAATTGTATTAAACTCAACAACTGTTTTTAACACTAAACAGTTAACACAAAAATTCTCACAAGATATAGAATCTTGGAGAATCACAAAACCCACATAAACACTAAATCAAACGTGGGAAGAAAATACTTGAAGACGGAAAAACAGCTTCCAAGACCAATAACGAAAGCTGGAAGCACAACACAACAACTTCAGGAAACACAAGACTGTGTTCCTGAAGATATTAAACTGCAGCAGGTATGTCGGCAATCTTGAGCGATCGTCGTTTATAAGATGTTGATCTCTTCTCTCTAGTTCAGCACACAAGAAAAACTGGGATCAACTCTCTCTTTTCTGCTCACAGCTCTTCTAACCAAAATTCTGCTAGAATGCTCTCCGTTCTGTGTTCCCTTAAGCTGCTCGGCATCTCCTATATATATACAGGCTGCAACAACTTGTCATCCAAGACTCCAAGACATCCTGCAATAAACACGGCAAGACACCAAAACCTCCTAGGAAAGAGATTTAGCCGAAAATAACACAAGATTACCTTTCCTAATTTGAGAACATTAATAACTAAAAACTTATGTAAAGATTTAATTACTAAAAATATCTCCTAAATCTAACCAGAAAATCCTAATTAAATCTTAACACAAAGATACCAAATTAAATCCTATTTTGACCAAGAGAGAGAGGACAAGACAAATTAGGCAATGCCTAAATTACCCTTACAATCACCCCCTTTGTCCGAGCATTCTTGGTCAAATCCTCAAGACCTGCAAGAAGAGCTTGAAGAACATATCTAAACACAAAGATCAGAAATATAGAAGAAATATATAATCAACTAACATCAGTCACCATCACCACAAGTTACATGATCCTCAAAATATCTACCCTAATTATTACAGACCAAATAAAGTAAATGTTTATCCAACCAACATCATCAGTTTCAAGCATAACAACAGAACCACAATACATCAGAATCAACCACAATGAAACAACACATTATCCTTCAGAAAATCATTTGGCTGTAGGTACATCATTACGAGCATCTTCAGCATCACCACCAGCTCCAGCTCTTGTTGCAGCCTCACCCCCTATTTGACCAGAATGTTGCCCCAGCCAGGAGGTATACTGCGTAGCCAAAGTCGTAAGAAAGGCCTGATGAGCAGCAAGGTGAGAAAGCTGGTCCTGTATTAACCTCAGCTGCTCTTTGACAAAATCAACCGACATAGGAGCTGTAGGAGAGGCAAACAGGGTGGATGTTGCTCTGGATGTTGCACTGAATGTTGCAACATTCGGAGGGACAACAACAGGAATGACAGGATCTGAAGGAGATGTTGTAGGATCAGGAATGGTAGGATTAGGAAGAGGTGTATCTGGAGTTGATCGAAGAGGTAAATTGATGAGCCTATCCCCTTTTAACAGTTTGGACGAAAAGTGAAGAGGCTCAAGAACAGGTGACAAACGAGTGGAGGAAGGAGGTTTATACCCTTGAGAGAGAAGAATACGGTACACGAGAGAGGGAAAAATAAGAGATCTCTTGTCACCACCTGTTTCAGCCATGGATGCAATCTTCCTAAAAATATACAGTCCAAGATCAAACGGCTTTTGAGAGCCAAGAAGATATAGGATTCTAGCATGCTCTTCGGTCACAACATTGGTGTTCTTTGAGGGAGACCAGTTTGCACAGCAAACTTTGTGCAAGAAAGCATATAGAGAGGACACTTGTGCAAGACTAAGCTGAACACCCTTGGCTGGCCACACTTTAATTTTACCACCCGTAAGTTCACAAATACACGAATTAAGGTCGACAGTAAAATCAACAATACCAGAGGGAGGACAATCAAGCAAGGAATTTATAACAGAGGGTGAGAATGAAAACCAACGACCTCTCACAAAAACTTTTTCAAAACTAGACTCAACAGAATCATGGATTCTCTTTTCAAGATTAGCATAGAACTCATGAATCAGTTCACGAGGATATGGGACAGCGAGAGACAAGGTGTTCAAAAGATGGCGGTCAGAGAAATAATCAGACAAATTAAAGGTATCCAACATTGAACTAAGAACATTGCGCTCATCAATGACATTTCTAGAGATATTATACCGACGAGAAGCAGATTTAGAAATAAACGAAGAAGAGTAGGGAGTACCGAGAGGTTTCTTTCTGCTGGATGTTGCAACAATCGGTGCAACATTGAGACGAACAGATCGTCTTCTCGAAGATTTCACTGGAGGCTTATCAGAATCTTCACTCGCAACTGGGGAACCTTTCGGAGTCGAATAGTTCTGATCCGAACTATCGTCGAATTCGGAAGAAGACGATGGACTAGGCACGGTTGGTGGAGGAGCCGAGGGTGATGGTCCTGAGACAGAAGCACGAGCTTGGCGCAATCGGGTCAAATTTCGAACAACCTCTTCATCAATGGCAGATGGTCCAACTTTTGTTGTTTTCCGACGAAGCGGAGGAGATTCAGTAGGGAATACTACCCTTGGGGATGGAATCGGATAATCTTCATCCTCAACCGGCTCTTGAACAGGAGGAGAGGGAGGAGATGCTGGTGACAGAGTTGCTTCATGAGTTTGGGGAATCGAACCTGCAGGAGGAATGAAATCCTCATCATCCGAATCGCTTGCTAGAATCACAGGTTCCTTGAAGACACCAGCCTCAACTTTGTTTTTCTTCGCAGCCTGAATGTCAGCAGGGGAGGGATCATCGTAGTTTGCCGGAATGCCGCGTTGGCGTTTGGACCGCCGAGAACTAGGGTTGCCAATTGATGAAAAACCAGACAAATCTCCAGGGTTTTCCACATCTATAGCATTACCTTTCTCCCCTGGAAGAATAACAGTAAGAGGCTCAGGGATTGGTTGATATACAACCATGGCCTTCGAAAGATCATCTTCTGCCGCGAAATTTTTGCTCACTGATGGCTTCGATGTTGCAACATTCGACTTTGACAATTTAGGGCTTTTGGAAGACGAAGCCATTTATGTTTACTGGGGGAAGAACTCTGAACGATTTTGACAAAATCTTTGAGAGATGAACAGAGAGTGGACAAGGTCACCGGAAAATTTTGATGAGATATAGAGGCGAAGAAATGCGTACGTTCCTGTAAATGGTTTTTCACTAAACATGCCACTAATTACAATTAGCCGTTGGTAATTAAAGCAGTGAACTGAACCGACGCATACTTACTGGGCATTCAAAATTTAAACCACACAAGCTGACCAACCTGATGTAAGTAAGACCTGAGTTTGCTGTTTGAGACATGAGAGTTAAATGAGCAATATGAGATACAATCTGATTTTAAAAACACATTTTTTTTTTAAACGATCAGATATTTTTGGAATACACAAAAACATACTTAACCAGAGTTGAGACTCCACAAAGCATATAATCACAGATATTCAAATTTCAGCTTCTTACATGAAGAAACAAAGACAAGAGAGTAGACAACCACATAAAATCATGACTTTGAGAACAATAAACAAAAAAAGGCTTTAAACATAATGGACAGACATTAAGACGGCTGATACCATGCACCTATATGACCTAAACAGTATGTCTAAAATATGCAAAACAAAAAAAATCGAAAGAATGCATATACACACAAGTGAGATGTCTAGATCAACTGATTGCAGTCCCCAATGTTGCAACAATGGAAATCACATTCACCAAAAAATCTGTGATTTTATGTTTGAATTTTCAGTTTTTCTTTCACCAATTAACACAATTTCTCCCAAAAACATTATGGTACTTTATTTCCCTATAAAAACAAGCTTTACTTTATTTCAAGCCAAATACACCACTAGGAACCTTTCACACTATTTACCAAGGGTGGCGACTTTGCATTCGATCGACCCATGAGATTCGAAAATCCATAGTCCCAAAAGAAAGGAAGCCACAACCTTGTTCATAGGTAGCTCTTTTTCCGTTAGGTAGCTTTCACACTTTCTCAAATCGAGGAGTCAATTTAGTCAAGATCAACCCATGCAAGTCGAAACCTCATGGTACATTGACAAATTGCAAAGATCCTAAAACTTTTGAAAGGTAGCTCTTTCCTTTGTGGTGTAAATGAGAGTTTTCTCTCAAATACAAAACCAGCTTGGGAGAAGGTGAGAAAAAAATGACAACATAATCACAAAAGTTTTGAATGAATCTTTACACATGCTCAAAGGTACTAACAACAATCGATTTGATCTAGTGTGCCCTCCTAGACATCAATGCAATATGCCTAATTTTATTTTTTTTTTTTTTTTTTAAAGTGAGTGATTACATGGCACACATACCGAGAGATTTCCTAAGATTTATGAATCTCTCAAAATCTAGACTCTTAGTAAAGATATCACCAAATTATTATCTCGTACTCAACATGTTCAATGCACACAATGCCTTGTTCAACTAAGTCTCTAATAAAATGGTGTCTTATATCTACGTGCTTTGTTCTTGAGTGTTGAACAGATTTTTAGCTATGCTTATAGCACTTGTGTTGTCACAATACATAGTTAAGATGTCACTGCAATCCATAATCTTTAATCATTTGTTTCATCCACAAAGTTGTGTACATGCACTACCGCCAGCCTATATATTCAGATTCACCGCTGATAGAGCCACACAATTTTGTTTCTTGCTAAACCAAGAAATCGATTGTTTCCCAAATAAAACATCCTCCGACGCATTCTCATGTCATCAATATCGCCACCAACAAGATCACCGAACCCAACCGTATTGGTGTTCAGTGTGCTTAGTATACCACAAACCCATACCAAAGGTCTCACCAACATATCGAATGATTCTTTTGACAGCCTTTTAGTGAGAAACCTGGGGTTTGCTTGATACCTTGCACACAAACACACACTATGCATGATATCCGGACGAGTGGCGCTTAAATACAAAGAAACTTCCTATCATACTTCTATACAAGGTAGGATCAACACTTTCTCGATTTTTTCATCTTTATTAAGTTTGTTGGATGCCCATGGGGTCTTTTTATGTTTTCCATTCTCAAGATCGAATTTCTTCACCAAGTTTAGAGAATACTTGGCTTGAGAAATGAACATCCCTTCATGTGTTTGTTTGATCTCGAATGCCTAAGAAATATGTCACTCACCTACCATGCTCATTTCAAAAGTGGATGTCATGCAATGCACAAATTCTTTTCCAAGGATTTGAGGTGATCCAAACACGATATCATCAACATAAATTTGAGCAATCAAAATATGTTGATCTTGTTTCTCGGATGAACAATGTTTTATCCACCTCTCCCTTTTAAACCCACTTTGTAAAGGTGATCTCAGAAGTCTACCATACCAAGCTCCAGGAGCTTGTTTGAGACCATACAAAGCCTTTTTCAATTTGAACACATGATTGGGTTTATGGGGGTCCTCAAATCCTTTCGTGGTTGCTCCACAAAACTTCTTCCTCAAGAATCCCATTCAAAAACGCACTTTCACATCCATTTGTTGAAGAGTAATGTCATGGAAACAGTAATTGCCATAAGTAGACTGATAGACTCAATACGGCTGTGTGCAAAGGTTTCATCAAAGTCCACCCCTCAACCTCTCAGATACCCTTGAGCTACCAATCTAGCTTTATTCCTCATTATTTCTCCCACTTCATTCGCTTTTGTTTTTGAAAATCCATTTAGTTCCAATAACATTTATTGAAGTGGGTCTGAACTAGATACCACACATCATTTTTGAAAATTGATCTAGTTCCTCTTGCATGGCATTTATCCGCCATCTTTAAGGGCCTCTTGTACATTCTTAGGTTCAACGGTGGAAACAAAGCATGAAGCATGTATATTATCAAATTCAAGAGTGGTCATGCATGCTAGTTTTTGTAGTCCACTTTACCTTTTCTTGTTGACACACCATCTTTACATTACCTATAACTTGAGTGAGTGGATGGTTTTC
>CM028379.1:90381791-90545893 GCA_013146195.2 Codonopsis lanceolata
CAGAGGCGACATCGAAAGGTCAACAAGAGGCCCGACCTTGGCGGTGATATTGCTCTAAAGGCAGAGAGAAGAAATCACGAGTTAAACCCGGGTAACTTTGTTCCTCCCCGACTCTGATGCTCTATAGCGATCATGTACCGGTTTCTCCTCCCTCCAATCCTAGGTCTCCCAATCGCCCCAATCAAGTTCTTCCCCTATTAGATTCCAACTTTCCATCCCACAAACATCGAGGGCAAATCTTGTTCTATTCCACCTAATTGGGTATTCCCGATTGACCATCTTCCATATTTTGTTCGGTTTCTCATCTCTTTTCATGAGGAGAAGAAAAGCGAGAAACCACATGTTAATCCCATCAAGTACATTGACCATAACCTCAGGGAGACCTGCTTGTATCGATCACTCAAATCTAAGTCAAGAAGACCTTGTGGCCAATTATGGCAAGTATTTTGACCCTCTCCTTGCTTTGGAATAGATTCTATCTCTAATGATGTGTTTGTTCAAGATGAACTAATTTTCTTGGCATGGACCATTTACAACAAGGTGCCGAGCGCCCGGCCTTCCCACAATGATCCATTCCTCAGGCGGATCTGCCTTGCCGAGGAAGATGAGGAAAAACCAATCTTGAACAAACCTCTGTTGAGCCGGCCAAACTAGCTAGAATCAAAGGCGCTAACAAGTATGTACAAGATGCATCAATCGCAAACCAAGCCTACATAGAGTTACAGACCAGGATGGCCTCCATGCCGAGGAGCTTCTTTTGAGTACTTGCCTTTCGAATGCTTTTTCTAGTAATCACCCCTTTAATCTCGAATCCATTCCCACTATTCCTCATGTGATTCCATTTTCGATCCCATTTGTTGTCTCATCCACATTTTACCAATCTCTACCTCGGTGAACCAACACCCACATTTACTGCTTTCTCCCAACCATCTCTGCCTTCATTTACTCCCAGCATTGCGGCCTCACCATCAATCCTTCGATCCACGTTCCTCTTCGCATTAATCGATTGCGCCATTCTGTCGATCACTCCGATGCTCGGCTCGGTAGTGTCAAACACGCCTATTTCGCCGGTTTATTATTCGATCCTCCTCTCATTCAATTCCCCTTGAATAATACTATTCCTCCACTCATCCCGGTGTCATTGATCTTTCACCATTTCCATCTGATCTTACAGTCATTGTTCTTTCTTGGTGACAACGTGGCTACTTCTCATACTCTTCTTGATACTGACTTGCCTTCTCATCCAAACCAGACTTCTCCTCTAATTATTATGCCTGACCTGTCCCTTCACTCCTCTCTCCTTTATCGGTCGGATCCTTTCAATGCCCTTGAGCACACTTGTCTACACGATACTTCTTCAGCTAATGAATCTGATCATCACTCTTATGAGGAATCAGTAGAACAATCCTCTGTAGACTCCTCTTCTGACTTTTCCAAGTCTACTTCTGAGGATGAATCTCTTCTCAGTCCTTCCCAACTGGCCTCCAGAAGGCTAGGAAACAAAGAGAGATCATTTCTAAAGCTGCTGACACCTCCACGAGGAACAAAAATTGTCTTTCCTGATGTCATGCATGTTCTTGAACCAGAACCTGAAGCCCAAGTTCCAGCATACCCTATGGATACCTTCTTCCCCCAGACCCTGAGGATGCTGACATCCACACTTTTCAGCTCTTCTCTAGTGCTCCTGGAACCTCTCAGCCCCCTGCTCCAGAAACTACTCCACCAGGAACTCTTTCCATTTCAGCCAAGTTAGACCTGCTATATGTTCATCATCTTCAGATGAAATCTGCCTTCACTCACCACACAAATCAGCTTGCTACCCTCCAACAACAAGTTGCCTCCCTTCTTCCTAACCTTACCCAGATCATCACCACAATGCTGTTTGCCATTGTTCTTTGGTGCCCTAGAGAGGCCACATGGATGGTGGAGAACTATATTGCTTTATCAACAAGAATGGGCCAACGGGGCTTTTAATCTTTGAAGCGGACAATGCTTCAAACCATTCAGGAGGAGAAGAAGCAGAAATCAAGGGCTGATACCTATCTGGCTGAAAAGAGAATTCTTAGGCAACGATTGAAGCTAGCGCCATCTCGACCACTTGAGCGAGAGAAAGTGGCTGAAGCAACAACAAGCAGAGAAAGAAATTGAAGCTGAACAGAACATTGACAAGGAAGCTGAACAGGATGCAGGGAATGAAGTTGTTGACAAAGCACGAGAAGCTGAAGTTGGTCCATCAGTTGCAGCTCAAGTTGAAAATCCAACTGAAGGATCCACATCAGCAAATTGAACCACCCTCTCTTCTCTCAAAACCTTAAACTTTTAGAACATCTGGTTTTATTGTAGTATACAATTATCTTCTCCCTGATTTTAATTTTCAGCTATCTTCCTTTATGTTATCTGTTTGATTTACTAACATCCTTCTTGCAGGACCTTAAGAACTTTTGGCTTTCTGCTTTCAAGTGAATGGTTTTAAGCAAATAGGAGGAGATTGTTGAATCTTGCATTAAGTTAAAATTTGTTTAAAATCATTTCACTTGTTGTCAGCCAAAAGCTTTAAGATATTTTGGTCAGCTTGTGATTATAAAAATTCTTTGTCAGCTACTTGTTCAACTGACCATAACGTTTTTAAGTGTCAGCTAGTTTTCCTCATTTGCTTGAATATTTACTGGTACTGACACTTTCTCAATTTGTGCTTTTGGTAGATATTCTGTAAGATAATCTTTCCAACAGAATCTCTGTGATCTTGTGAAGATACATATGCTCTGCCAAACACATTTTCAAATTTAAATGTGTTCCTAACGGGTTACTTTTCAAGTTCATCTATAAATACCCACAGGAAGCATTTTGAAATATACAGAAGTCTGAAGCCACATACTCTCAAAAGAAATTCTCTCTGAGCCTTAGTCTTCTTGAAAAACTTTAGCTAGATACTCTTCTTTGAATATTTCTTTCTAGTTATTGTTTAGGCAAACACTGAGTGATCCATTTCATACTATTTAGAAATCAGTCAGTTTGTCTCACGAGTTTGATTGTTACTCAATCATTCTCCATAAACACTGGTCTTTTTGTTGTATACTGATCCATTAGAGATCACTTAGATTTTTAATAAAATTAGTGCACCTCAAAAATCCAAGTCTGACCAACTTGGTAGTGGACGTAGCAGTTTTACTGTGAACCACTTCAATTGATCTGTCATTTACTTTCTCTGCTCTTACAAACTGACCTAACACTTAAGAAGTTTTCAACTGCTTAAGTGTCAGCCAGATACTTACATAATTGTTTACTTAGTTGTTCTGGTAAATTGTTTTTCAGTTTCTTTCTTGTATTCAGTGATCTACCTTAAAAGCAAATTTCTTTGAAAACAGTTGTGTCAGTTAGCTGACCAATTTTCATCAGCTTGAGTTATTCCAAAAGCTTCAGCCTAGAGCTGTCAAAACGGGCAAAAGCCCACGGGCAAGCCCGCCCCGCCCCCTATTAGGGCGGGTTGGGCTGGTGTTTTCTATACCCGTTAGGATGCGGGCTTTTCGGGCTTTGCCCGTGCGGGCCGCGGGCTTTTGCGGGTTGGGGCGGGCTGCGGGCTGCCCGCATTTTATGGACCCTAGAATCTAGACTTTGTATTGTTATAACTATTAAGTAATTGGCCCAGGCCCAAGTGTAAGTTTATGGGCCTAAGCCGTAAGTCACTAAGGACTCTTAAGGGTTACTGGGTTAGGTAAGCCGTAACTGTATCACACAAAGTCCAACTTCTTTTCTTAATTTTGTCTCTCAACTCAACCACAAAATAACAGTTTCAGTACTGATTAACGAACTACGAAGTGGAATAGCCCAAAGTTATTAGTGGGCCTAGTAGCAACAGATCCAGAAATGTAGAGTTCCAACTTCCAAAATGGTTGTCATTGGGTACACAAAAATGACACTCTGAACATGGGAAAATGGTGCTTACATTTAGCAAGTGGCTGCTACAATATGATTTACCTTTTTGGCTTTTGGTGAATTCTGTTGACCCATTTCTCAATTCCCATTGGCTAACAGGCCAAATATTAGTAGTACTTGATATTAGAACGTAAATAATGTTACGATTGTTATCGGAAGCAACTATTAAAAACAACAATCCTACTTTCACAACAATCTTTACAAGGGTTAATTATATAATTGACTATCCTACGAATTGGGATAACCAATTTCTAATATCATAATTGTAAGTGTGTAACCAACTAACTTTTAATGTTGGTGACATAGTCCTTAACATTAAATCTATCAATTATTATGATTCTTGAATTTAAATAATTGAAAATAAATAAATAAAAATTTAAATAAACTCATTTTTTTTTTTGTCTAATTGGTAAATAAACCCAAAAGCCCGTGGGCTTGCCCGTTTTGCCTGCGGCCCTACGCGGGGCGGTTTGGGCTAGTGGTTTTCAGGCCCGTTATGTTCGTGGGCTTTCGTGTTTGCGGGCTTTTGGCTTTATTTTGACACCTCTTCGACAAAAATCAATTTTCTGCTGCCAACTTATAAAGTTTTACAAGTCAACCTTAAAAGTTTTTAAAAGGCTATTCACTCCCCCTCTAGCTTTGTTTGTTGCCAACTGGACTTACAGAAATATTCCCTTCTAACTAACCAACTACACAAAGATACAAAGACGCCATCTAACTATAACAAAACTACACCCGATTCCTCTAAAGTCCTAAAAAGAACTTTAGACTTTACACACTTGGCCCCCCTGTATTCTTTACACCATTAGTAATAAAATGATAATTTTATGCATTTATTTATGAAAGTAGACTCTTTAAGTGAAACATCTCAAAATGGAATAGTACTCTTTGTTCGGAACAGAGGGAATACAATAATATTCTATTTTATAAAAAAGAATAAAAAGGGATAAAATGAAGGAAAATACAATAAGTTGTACAACGAATCGTCCCTCGAAATTTACAAGGGGCAAGTTTGATTTAAATACGTCAAAAGTCAAAACTGTCAAATGAAGTCAATGACTCCAAGTTCATGGAGACCAACCATAGAAATTAGGGTAAATTTGGGTCGGCATTTTCTCAAAGTTTTTCAATCGATACAGTTCATCGTCTTTTTTTTAATCGGAAAAAAAAAATCACTTTTGAAGGTGAAAAGACAACGATACCCTTAATAAGTCTGAGACGCACTACAGATTACATACTCAAATGCATCGCGTTGAATCAATTTTTGCACCCTGATGCGACAATGTTTGTACCGCGATGCATCAAATTAAATTCCTAATTAAATTCCTGATTAAATTTTGCATCGCGACATCAATTTTTTTACCATGATGTATTAGTTTTAAATGACATAATTCAATTTTGCATCACGCTACAAAAAATTGTAGCACCGCGATGCATAAATTTTTAAATTACCTATTCTAATTGATGCATCGCACTACATAAAATTTAAAATTATCAAACCTTCATCTATCTTATTTCAAATATACAATCAACAAATGATTCAAATGTCTACGCATCTTTCTTGCATCTCAAATCCAAATCGATGCATCATGATTAACAAATGATGCATTGTGAATCAAAATTAATGCATTCAGATTCAAAAAAGTGTCCAATAACGAAAAAAAAAATTCAATGAAGGCATTTCATCGAACACGTTACATGCATAGCAACATTAAACACACAAACTGGATACATTAATTTTGAATCACACAAACGCAATGATGAAGAAGAAGAACAACAACAACAACATGATATGAATAAATAAAATAGTGGGAAATAGAGTGATGAAGAAACAATATGTAGTAACTACCGTTTTTCTTCACAACTCAACTCCCACTCTCTTTCCTCTTCATACTTTTTTGGCGTCTTCAGGCGAATGAATTCAACGATGACGGAAAAAAATAAGAAGAAATTTACAGCATTCTCTAAATTTGAGTATTATAGGAACAATATTTCAAAAATAGACTTTAACGTTTGAAAAAAAGAACTGGAGAGTTGAGCGAATAAATGTTTGTGAAAGTGTACCGACCTGCAATTTTTCCTAGAATTTATGTTAGAAGCCCATTGAGGTATATTTCTCGAAAGAAATTATGGTCAATCCATTTTGATGGATTTTCAACCGTTTTAATGTCTTCTTTTTTTTTTAAACCACTAAAGTTCAAATTCATACATCGCGATTCCAAATCGTTGCATCACACTAACAAATGCATGCATCTGATATCAAATTGTGTATCATCTATCAAAGCATACATCGCACATTAAATTATGGACTTTAGTAGTTTTAAAAAAATATTAGGAAAATCCACGAAAGTATACCGGTCTACAATTTCTCATATTTCTTTGGGTGAAATTTGAATTATTAGACGATTTTCAACCGCTATAGTACCCTATGCTTTTTCAAACAAAAAAAAATACTTTTGGGGGCGAAAAATACTACGATGCCCTTAATGAATCTAAGACGTGCTACTTCAATTTATACACTGAGATGCATCAATTTTAATTACCTATTTCAAATTTATGCATCACCTTGCATCGATTTATGCACTGCGATGCATCAATTTTTAATTACCTAATCCAATTTATGCATCACGTTGCAATAAGTCAAACAACCAATTGATGCATCGCGTTGCAAATTATAATGAATCAGACTTTCATGTCTCTTCTTTCCTGAACACAATCAACAAATGATTTAACTTGATGCATTTTTTCTGCATCCCAAATCCAAATCGATGTATCACGATTGACAAATGATGTAACATGATTCAAAATTGATGCATCCAGATTGAAAAAAAGTGTCCAACAATGAACAAATTTATATTCGACCATTTCATCGAGTAGTTTACATGTATTGCAACACAACACACAAACAAAATCTATTTTAAATCAAACAGACACACACAATAAGAATTGGAAGACAACACAGGGGAAACTGAAGATCGTAGATGAAGAGGAAAAAAAGTGGGAAGTTATGTTGTGGATTAATTTAATTTAAACACAGGTGTTTTTCTTCACCACCATTCTTACTCTTTATCTCTGTGAATTCCAACCGTTCTTTCTCTTCTGCAGGTATTTTAAGAACGATTTCACGAAAATAAATTTTTACAGTTGAAAAGGAAAACAAGGTTATTAAGTAATTAAAATTTTGGTAAAGGAGATGGCTCACAATTTCTCATATTTCTTTCTGTAAAGTAGTTTGTGAGCTTATCGAACTGACGAGGCACTATGTGTTCGTAATAATTTTGTATAGTGGAAAGAGGGTAGATGAAGGTCTGTTTTAGTAATAATTTTGCATCATGGTGCAAAATTGGATCATGTAATTAAAATTAAGGGATCACAATGCAAAAATTGATGCAGGTTGGATTAGATAATTAAAATTGATTCAATTTAAATTGATGTATCGCGATACATTTGAAAAAAAAATGATTTGTTGCGCGCCTCAGACTCGTCAAAGACTCGTCAAGGGTATTTTAGTCTTTGGCCCCCCAAAAGTATCTTTTTTCGGTTGAAAAAAAAAGACAGGACTTGAGGGGTTATACACTTCGGAAAGTGGATCGACCCAAATTCCCAAATTCATAACTATGATTTCAGGTTGATGTGAGATTTTATTATTCTCAATTCTCAACCAAAAACTAATCGAGTATTAAAGAAATGATTAAGTAATTATTTGGTCCCTGAACTATCCTAAAACTCTGCATTTCATCCCTCTATTTTTTTGTATGCATTTGGTCCTTCAATTCGATTTTTTTGGTCAATTCATCCTTCCTACCATTGCCGTTAATAAAAAATTTAATAATGGCTGGAGTTGGAGCCGGGGATGGAGAGGGGAAGAAAGAGAGAGATCGAGCATGAGAGATGAGGGAGAGAGAGAAAGCGTTGTTCGACTTGCTTCTGTAGATCTGGGGCAAGAACGGAAGTAAATGATGTTAGGATTTACAGGTATGAGTGGTTGGGTCTAAATTAGGTGATGGTGGAAGGAAGGGGGAGGTGATAAGGCGGTTGACGGTGCCGTCTGTGTATGTGATTAGGAGTGGAGAGAGGTCGATGAGAACCTCCTTATAGGAAGCCATGGTGACTCTAATCAGTGAGGAGAATGAGTGTACATTTTCAAGGGGAGAGCCATTGTCGGTTAGTTTGTGATGCCACGATTAGTTTGTGAATTTCGGCGGCGTAAAGGCGTGAAGAAGAACAGGGGGGACTGCCTACCGCCTCAACTGAAGATCGAGCAAGAAGACTTTCTGAATTGTCTTAGAAGGTAAGGCAACCCATTAACAGACGATGAATCGGGTGAATATGATCTGTTTTATATATAATATTTGTAAGATTAATCGACCTAAGTTTTTGCGTGAAGGAGAAATTATTTTAAAACTTAAAAAGTAGTTTCCCAACCAAAAAAGAAGGAATTCTTCAATCGGGACTAACTATAAACACATAAACCGACAAGGATTAATTAAAAAAAATCACACACAATATTTTCCTTGTTTGCCAAGGAAAAAGAGAGAACAAGTTTCTAAACCTTATTACCATATTTTACTATAAATATTAATATCGCAAAACCCCCAACCCCCAACTCTCTCTTTCGATTTCTTATTGTTTGTTCCAAATTAACCTATCATGACTTCTTCAAGTGCCGTCAAAACTCACATAAAATTTGCAGAAAAAAAATTCGTATCCGGAGATATTCATGGAGCCTTACGATCAGCCTACCGAGCCAAGATTTGTTGTTCCGACTGTAATTCCAGACTGGCCGACAAAACCATAGCTGCATATAACGTCCACAAAGTTGCCTTAAACGCAAGAAACAACCGTGAAATCGACTGGTATGCAGTCCTCGGGGTTTCAGATCCTACAGTTGATATTAAAACAATCAATAAATGTTACAAGAAGCTTGCACTAATGGTACACCCTGACAAAAACATCTCTAAAGCTGCCGAGGGCGCCTTCAAACTCGTAGGAGAAGCATGGAAGATACTATCAAATTCGTTGTCTAGGAATAAGTACAATGCTAGGTGCTCCCAAAGTTCGCGTTCGTCGGCTGCACAAACTGATGTTACCGGAGATTCGGCTTATCAAGATTCGAGATATAGAAAAAATCAAGAAGATTATTGGAAATCTAGTAATCCTCAATATGAGACGAGTATGGTGTGCAGGTTTTGTGGAGATTCCGAATTCAAGAATGGTGCATGCACACATTGCTGGACACAGATTAATGCTGTACAAGAAGAGTATCTCAATGTTAATGGCTTCTTTTCTTAGTTAGTAACGTTCAGAACTGGTTTTGTTGCCATGATTATTGGTAAATATATTTTGCCGTATTTACTTGGTAAAGTTTGAATATATTGGGATAGCTTATTATTTGTTTCTTTCGCTACGTTCGTTTCATGGAAAATGGTTTTCGGAAAATGTCTTTCGGAAAATTCAAAGATTTTATTTTCTGGTGTTTGGTAATTTTTTAAAAATATGCTGCAAAATATTTTTGGGTGTTTAGTAAACACACAAAAAAATGTTACGAAAAACAATTAATGACTATATGCAAAAAATTATATTTTCTTCGTCCTAATATTAATGTGTCTACACTATTTTTTTAAAAAAATGTTTAACAATAAGTAATTTTTGTTTAGTAACCCACCAATTTATCACTGGTGGTGTCAAATCAAGAGGGTTCATATTTTTTAAATTTTCTCAAATACAATTTAAAAAATTGATAATCAATATAAAAAATATTTGAAAAAATAAATTGGACATTGTTCTAGGATGTCCTAAAATAATATAGAGGACGCTTAATTCAAAATGAAGTTAGTCTTGATTAAAATTATAATTTATAAAATGCATGCACAACACAATAAAAAAAATCGATTTATACTTGTAAAAAAATTATGTGTTGACTCTATAACTGTGTGCATATAAATATGTCTAATTGTGTGTAAGATTATGATTTTTGTTAAAGAGATAAAAGTAACTCGATGGGGTGATCATGAAGTAGAGATACTATAATATTACTCCCTCCGTCTCAAAATTATTGTCATGTTTGATCCGATACATGGATTAAAAAAACAATTAATTAGACTATTAATATTGGTTTGATGTGTAATTTTCTTTAAAGTCCATGTGTACGTGACTCATAGTTAAAATATGATAAAAAAGTAAAAATAAAGACAATTTTTTTGAAATGGACGAAAAAAAAACATAACAATAATATTGGAAGGGAGTGACTGTTACTTTGATGATAATTGGGTGTGTGGGTTTTGTTCAAATGCGGGCAAAGGGGTTTGACTTGTGGGGTGGGGGGGAAGGGTATAGAAAATGTAGCAAATAAATGTTGAAAAATGAATCCGTAAGTCATTTTCATGATAAGAAGACTTCAATTTCAATTGAGGGTTACCAAACATTGAAAAATAAGGAAAATATTTTTCGGAAGTAATTTTGCGTGAAACAAACCGCCAATTATCTCATAGAATAGAATACGTAGTATGTGAAATCTGACTAAAATTCTCTTCTTTGTTCAAGGTTGTGTTATACCTTATACTCTTCTCTTGACCATACAGACCACTTGATCAATAATTCTGAGCTCAATGCAAACTGAATAATGGAACATGTGCACGTTTATCGAGTTGAAATGAAACGAATTCACCAACATCAGACCTTTGAACCAGTCTTTTATGGAATGAGACTGAGCAGATACAAGTCTTTCATAACTATACATATTTTAATGATACATTCACCTATGCAAGGCCTTTGAACCTGTCTTGTGGAATGACAAGCCAACATTCAACTCTTCCATAACATCACAGAGTTTAGTTTGTATTAACTATAATGTGTTCATCTACCTCTCAACTAAATGAGCTTTACATTGAAACTACATGCTATATATGAAAGACACACTAGGCCAACCAACTGATCAGCCAACCTGAAGTAAATGGATTGCAACAAAGGCTGAGTTTAGTTGTAGACTAACCAACAGATCCTTCAAGCTTGATGTTCATGAGCTCGTTCACTTCAGCACCAAACTCATCGGGAAGCTCATTGAAAACATCCCTGCAGAACCCGGATATCATGGCTGCCATGGCTTTCTCGTAATCAATTCCTCTCTGCTGGAAGTAGAATAGCTGATCTTCACCAATTTTGGAGGTGCTGGCCTCATGTTCAATACGGGCTGTCGGGTTCTTTGCCTATTCAGAGAGAGAGGTTGTAAGAAAAGTTCTTTTTCCATGAAAAGTACGGAGCATGAACAAAGCCATAAATGTAAACCAGAAAATCAATATAAATATAGTAAAGATCTCAAATCTTGACAACAACGCATGACCTGCATCCTACATGGAATTAGCTATCCTTGCCAATGATTGTACTCGCTCATTTACCGAGATGGACAATGCAAAACCAAATGGAAGGAAACCTCATATATACCAAGCTGGCAAATTTACGTGTCATCTAGGCCACTCCTTGCAAAAGAGTCGTGGCTTCGAAACTCATTATTGACACATCTCTTAAAGGGGATGCCAAATACAGTATAGCCATATCATGCTTGAAGGGGAGATATATCATTATAAAGCACAATATTAACTCAACCGACATTTTTGAATGATGCATAAAAAGTGCCTAAAGCATCCTGATTATATCAAACAGAACAACTGTTCCTTAACAATTGATCATATCTTGGCAGAATAAACAGATAACCAGGAACTTTCTAATCACAATGCAAAAAATAACCAGATAGAAAAAAATATAGATCCAAATGGCCTATTATCTAACAATTTAGATTCCTCTTTCCCAGAAAGAAAGCTCCCATATGGAAGACTTAGAAGTCAAACTTTGTGCGAAATCACAGTATCATATATGAACTTGGTGGTTACTGTCAAATCGAAATCCAGTAACTGTGATTTCAGAATGCTGTCATCTAAGTATGATTTAAATTTAAAATAAAAATGTCAGATGCTCTATAATACAATGGGAATTTTCCCACCCATACTTCTATTACTCCCTCCGTTCCACCCAAAGAGTCCATGTTCGAAAAGTCTAATTATTAATGGATTTATAACTAGCATTGAAGTTGGTCATAATTACAAGAATGATTGAACATAATCAATATGTTAATATCGAATGTAATAAACAGGGAGGAAACATCAAGAGCCCTGCTTCACAATCAGTTGTGTACTTGTGTGTGCCTGATGCAGCTCATAATCAGAAAATGGCAAGTATCATAAAACTTTGACAGGGATGGCAGACTAAGTAAATAACCTAGAGCACTGATAAATAATTCTTCATTCATCCTTTTCCTATTTAGTCATGGAACAAAATTTTGTCTGTTGTTTCAGTCATCTTGGTGCAGAAATTCAGAAGAAAGCTTTAATCACTTTAATCATGGTTTGGCAGTGTTCAGTCATTTCAGTATAGTTCAGACCATTCTCAACTTAAGCAGCTACATCTATGAATGGTTTAAGGCAGAAAAATCACTAGCTAGTCCTCAGATCAGCTTCAAGCTATTATATACTCCCTCCGTTCCAGGCAAAGAGTCCACTATTCCATTTTAGGATGTTTGATTTAAAGAGTCCACTTTAAAAAATTAAGGCAAAAAAATGTGCTACTAAAAATGTCATTTTATTATAAAGTTTGACTATCAAACGGGGACTCTTTGCCCAGAACGGAGGGAGTATTAATCATAGATTTTTTGAACATGCTCTCTTGAAATGAAGGTTGTCACCCTTCAGGCCTTCAACGCATGCAATAAGGGGTGTATGATATTAAATGTATTTTGGATCCAATGTTAAGCCCTTGAAAACCTTCATCCTCATCCTTTGCACCCAACCCGAATTGCTGTCTCAATAGCTGGGATATTGTGAACCTCTCAATGGAATTTCACAAATACACAGGTGTACAATGGCTTGTTGAATGGTAGTGTCACCGGAGGGACTTGGGTAATAGGCTAATAGCCAAGTGGGTAAACTGGAGTAGCCTAATTTATACATTATTGATTTATTATTGTGAGAATTGAGACGACTAATGTGTATAGTGCCTTACAGTTGATGGGGAGGATGTGACAGGAAATCCCTTGAGCAGTGCTGACATTTATGAGACTTGCGGAGCTGTGGAAGGCATCACGCATCCCAGTGCCGACCTGAAGACCTCTTGACTAAGCCGCCAAACCAATAACCTTTCTCGTCCATGTTGGTGCGCATGGACTTCCCAAGGTTTTCCCTGACTTGGCCATCCAGGGGGATAGAAGTGCTATGGAAAACAGATATTTGACACTCTTTCACGGGAATGGGAAAGGTAAAGGTTCATTAAAGGGTGAAGACCTTACGTTGGGGTGGGCGGGAATGACTAATTCACAGGAGGGGTGAAGGTCCATTCTCGTGAATGGCTGAAGACGAGTTCCCTTGCTTGACCCATTTCTTGAGAACCTTTTGGGGTGTCATGCCTCTAGAATATATTTGTATACATTTTCCACACCCAGGATGTAGTGGGGGTTAGGCCCTCTACCACAGAGCTAACTACATACAACATCTAACTACAATGTGTTTCTATTTCTAGTTTTACAAGAAGTAATGGCAAAGGGGCAGGGTGTGATTGGTCGGCTCGATTCTCACTTCTCTTGGTCTCTTTCCAAGAGTAAAGGTTCTCTAACCCAAATCTCAACATCCGTTCGGCAAGTTTCTTAGGGATGAACCGTACAATTCCAATTTCTACCCAATTCCAAACAATGTCAAACAACCTGAAGGTGTAGGTCTAAAGATCTAATTAGGAATGATTAGGTCTTAGGTTGCATCTTATCATAGATGACACCAACTATTGAGTAACTACAGCCTTTAAGGTTGCAAATTATCATAAAGTCGAATACAGAACTACGGTGCAATATTATGTTTTTCCCTATCACCCCATCTGAGGCAGTCCAAATTCATACCTAACAAGAACCAAAGTCAAACTTAGAAGACGAGCATCTCATGAATTTCAGATGGTCCATGTCATCTATAATCTCTTGACTCCATCTTTTAGATATAATGGTGATATCCAAAGGGAGTTATCTAAATGGCACACTAAGAGTAGTGGAGTATCATCTAATATGAAAAATTGAAAACTAATTAAACATAGCAAAACAGATAAGGATTGCGGCAGTCAAGAAATTTTTTCAACAGAATAACATAATTCAAGTGAAATAAGCCAACAGCATTTAACTGAAAAAAGTTTTCAACACACAATTGAAGTAAAGTGAGGTTGAGCATTCAACTGAAGGAACAAATACGAAACAGAAGCAATTGTGCAGTTCAATAAAATTACCTGGATGTAGGGATAAGTGTTGGCAGCTGCCTTATCACCAATGAGCATTGAATCGCACTGAGAGGAGTTCTTAGCATTTTCAGCTCTAGACTGGATCTGAACAAGCCCCCGATAACAATTTCTCGAATTTCCAGCTGAAATGCCCTTTGAAATAATTCTACTCCTTGTATTCTTTCCCTTGTGTATCATCTTTGTCCCCGTATCAGCCTGCTGATAGTTATTAGTCAATGCAACAGAATAGAACTCACCCACTGAATCATCACCCTCTAACACAACACTTGGGTACTTCCAAGTAATGGCAGATCCAGTTTCCACTTGGGTCCAAGATATCTTAGATCGAGCTCCAGCGCAAATACCCCGCTTTGTCACAAAGTTAAATATCCCTCCCTTCCCTTCCTCATCCCCAGCATACCAATTCTGCACAGTGGAGTACTTGATCTCTGCACCCTCATGACAATACAACTCTACCACAGCAGCGTGAAGCTGATTTGTATCATAAGAAGGGGCCGTACAGCCCTCCAAATACTCTACAAAACTCCTATCTTCTGCTACTATAAGTGTCCTCTCAAATTGCCCGGTTTCCATTGCATTTATCCGGAAATAAGTCGAGATTTGCATAGGGCACTTAGTATCTTTAGGTATGTAAACAAAAGACCCATCACTAAACACAGCTGCGTTCAAGGCAGCATAGAAGTTATCATCAGCAGGAACAACTCTCCCCAAGTACTTCTTAATCAAGTCTGGGTATTCCCTAATAGCTTCAGAAATCGAACAAAAAATAACACCAGATTTCTCAAGAGTCTTCCTATGAGTAGTTGCAATCGATACACTATCGAGAACAGCATCAACAGCAACATTAGCTAATCGATTCCTCTCATTAAGAGGAATACCCAATTTATCAAAATACTTTATAAGCTCAGGATCAGCCTCATCCAAACTATTTAAAGTCGGTTTCTTTTTGGGTTCTGAATAGTAACACAAATCTTGAAAATTAATCATAGGATAATGATTATCAGACCATTTCGGTTCGGTCATTTGACAAAATTTTCTGTAAGAGTTTAACCTAAACTCAAGCATCCAATCAGGTTCATTCTTTCGAGAAGAAATTAGCCTAATTGTTTCCTCAGAGAGGCCTTTGGGGATGGTAAACGAGTCAATTTCTTGAGTGAAGCCCCATTTGTAGTCACGATCGAGGAATTTTTGAAGTCGGTCGTCGTTAATTGAAGTTGAATTTAAAGGGTTACCTGTAACTGTGTCGGAATCGATGATCTTGGGCTCGTAGCTAACGTCGGCCCTGATTTTGAAGGGTTTGGAAATATGGGTTTTCGAGTTTGACGGTTTGAGGAAATCAGGTTTAAGGAGGAACCCTTTCGGGAATTTGGTGGGTTCGATGTTGGGTTGTGGAGAGAAGCTGGAGATACCGCTGGCGAGAAGGGAAGCCATGGACGTTGTGGATGAGAGAGAAAGAGAAGTTTTGGTTCAAAGACTGGAAACAAAAGAACGGTATACTGCAGCCATACGATTAGGGAAAGGCGCACTTCAACCACGTGCCCCTTTGTATGTCGGAGTTAATGTTAAACAACGAGTCTCGGTTTTGTGTTTTAATTGCGAGCATTAATTCGTTGATCGATAAAGTTGGTGATAATTAAAAATTGGTAAATTTATTTTAATGGTATAAAAATCTAAATAAATTTGATCCGATAAAATTACGTCTGATAATTACAACTCGAAATTCGTTAATTCATCGATCCGACCTGAAAATTATTTGATCCAACTCAACCCATTAATATTTTTTAGTCGAAACAGGTAACTCATTTCAACCCTAAAATTAGGGGTGTGCAGAAATTTTGCGGAACCGGACCGAACCAGTCAAAAATGGACCGGATCAATACTTTGGATTGGTCCTGGATCTGAATTTTCACATAACCGAAGAATTGGGTCGGTCCTCGGTTCCAGAAACCAAAAACTAAGAACCGGACCAATGTATATTTATTATTATTTTATTATTATATATATATATATATATATATATATATATATATATATATATATATATATATATATACTAACCCTAATAGATTAGAGATACTGACCCTCTCCCTCTCTGTCTCTCATCGACTCTCTGAAGTCTGAAGTCTGGATCTCTCATCAACACCGACACTCGACAGTCGACAGATCATCAGATCGATCATCTCACTTTCTCTTCTCACTATTCCTTTGTGACTCTTCGTCCGACGTCCGACATTAACGCCCTGCGAAAGCCAAAAGGCCAACCGCCGGGTAGTCAGGTATGATACCTCTCTTTCCTTTCTTCTTTATCTCTCTCAAACCTTAGATTTCCCCCACTCTCCTTAGTTGTTCGTTGTCTCGCATACCCCTCTCTAATTTATGATTATGGGAATGTTCGCCAGGCTGTTTTCACTTGCAAATTCGAGTTCAGAAACTCGGGCGAAAGGAATTTGAGATCAAGGTTAGTAGTTCTTTTTTCATTGATCTCTTCATTAATCTTCATTTGTATGAACTGATATCTTGTAGTCAAGGTAGGTATTATATGATTTGTGTGACATGATATCTTGTCTGATTTGAGCTAATCACTACATTTGGAAAGAAAAAAAATCATTCTAATTGAAACCACTTATGGCAAATCAAATATAACTAATTGGGGCTTTAGTTCAACTCAACCAACCTCAGTATTTAAGGGGCACTTGAGAAACGATATTGTTGATTGATGTTCGCCTGAAATTGAATTTAAGTTAAGCCACGTAACCACCCACTTTCAAAATAATCACATATAATTTAGGTTGGATTCAATGTACAATGAATTGAATGAAGACTGCAAAAGAATCTTGAAGATAATATATGTTACGGCTCTAGGTTTTGAGTTTAGACATATTGTGAATATATATACTTTTAGTATTCATTGTGAAGTTTCACATGCTTTTAATGTCTTGAATCAGTTGTGGAATTTTGCATCAGCTTGCCCACAACGGTGCATACTGCATAGAGCTTCCCACAATTTAAAACTTCAAGATTATGCAATTGAAACTTTGTATCCTTATGCTGCTTGACTTGAAGCTTAGAACAAATAAAACATACGAGACAGCATCTTTTATAGTTTTATAAGCCAAATATTGTAGATAAATACGCCTACCATTCCACTCAAAGATAGTTTTGAGAGTAAAACTTTTTAAGGATTTCTCTTCTCGTAATACCCTTAAATTGGTAAAAAAAAAAATAACCATCGTATTGGTCCGATCCTGGTTCTCGTACGTCATCAATTGGTTCTGGGCCGGACCAATGTATTGGTTTTCAAACATATTGGGTTGGTCCTAGTTCTATATTTTTTTGAGAACCGGACTATTGGTCTGGTCCTGGTTTTCTCTTTTTTTTCCAAAAAAATGGACCGAACCGGATCAAGCTCACCCCTACCTAAAATATTAGCATGTTCGGTCATATCGGTTTAAAGTAGGTCAAACTCGTTACCCATTTTTGGCCCGATATTTTTGCTCTATAAATGTAAGGTTTTTTTGGAAGAAATCAGGATTAAGACAAAGTCAATCATTTTAACTCGTTACCTATTATAACGTGACCAGATTCAATCTGAATCGTTTTTATATTCGATTTCTAACGAGTTCCAACTTATTTTGACTAATTATACATCTTAATTCGACTTATACCCAATCCAACTCACCAATCATCAAACCTAAATAAAATAGTAAATTTATAAGTAAATTTAACACTAAAAACTCGAACTCATGTTATCGTACTTTTATAAACCCGTATAGTGATGTTACTCTGAGCTATAAAATATGTAACGCCCCAAATTCGGTACCAACGCCGCGATCCGACAATTTGGTCACGTCACCATTACTAAATACTAAACTACAAAATATTCAAAATAAAACATTATAATTTTTCTAACCAAAATACATTACTGTCTATTACAAATTCCAAGGTGTAATAAACTCCACTAATCCCAAACAAATATTTATTCATTTAAAATAACCGTCAAAGTTAAGGAATTTATTCTTACACGAGTCACCCTTCACATGGTCCACCCGAGCCCAAAAGGATCACAAAAGTTACTTACGACCTGAAGAAAAGTAGAAAAGGGTGAGCGAACAATGCCCAGCAAGTTCATATACAACCCCTCCGGTTTCTAAAGAGGAGTTGACCACAAAAATTATATTTTGCCAAAAAGTCAAATAGTTTCAACAAGATCAATTGCATCAATCAAATATAGAAATAATAAAATCGAATACAACGCTAATTAGGAATTCCAAGTGAAAGATAAGGCTCAAAACAAATACGATATGTCCAATTGCCACTAACCGTCCCATACCGGTTGGAAACAAGGAATACCCATAGATTCCATGATCACTTTAGTGATCAATTCGACCTGACTAACTGCCCCAATGGGCCTGAGCCCAACGGGCCTAAACCCGCAACGGGCCTGAAGGTATATCCGGATAACCTCACCACATGTCCAGTGGTGTTAAATAATTTCTTCGTTTCACTAATGTTACATATTTCACGTAACAATTTATTTTACTTAATGATCATGGAGGAGTTCTAAATAAAGTCAAACGTCCAAAAATATATGTAATCCATTTTTTCAACGGATTGATATTTCAAGAAGTCAACATGGGTTAACAAAATTTGGAGTATGAAAAAAATAGGTTCGACGGAGTTCAAAGCAAATATCGGCGAGTGCCGAGCATGTGTATACAAGAAAACGTAAAGGTAATAAAATTTATAATGGAAACCTACCGAATAAAATAGGATGATCAAAATACTTAAAAAGTATAATCCCTTACTTGATTAGCAAGTATACAACGAAACAAATATCACCAACTCCGGAAGAAAGCTAGCCACTCTTGTCCAAATCTCAAAACTTGTCGAGGTGCACCCACGATCCAACACGCCATCACTCTCCGAGTCTCCGTCACCTTTTTGTCTCCACAACGAATCTCTCAACTTTCAGTTTGTTCGATTGCTGATGCTGAAACAAGAGGCACAACTCTCTTTATACTCACCGTGAGCAACCTCTTCAGCTCCTCCACTACCGTAACTGTCCACCGTTTCTTTTTAATGGAAGTAACGCCCACTCTCCACATCCCCTAATTAGTGACTGTAATTAACTTAAGGTAATAATTAAGACTTATTACTATACCATTATTATTATCATTATTATTGTTATCATTATTATCATTATCATTATCATTATTATTGTTATTATTATTGTTATTATTGTTGTTATTATTATTATCATTATTATTATCATTATTATTGTTGTTGTTATTATTGGACCATCAATTTGGCTCAAGCCCAATCACAAATAAATAACTCAAATGTGTACCAAAACTAAGTGAATTTGCTATTAAATTAAAGTATGCCCAATTATCTATTTTATTCAAATTAGGTCAAATCATAAATACCAGTCCAAGTACATTTACTCCAAAAAAAAAAATACTATCAATAATTATGGATATTACATTCTCACCTCGTTAAAATAAGTTTAGTCCTCTAAACTTTTCGTACACGATCAGTCAAAAGCTCATAATACTCCCCTCAAGTCTCCACAATGAAAACAATAGCTTTGCCTAGCTCCTCTTGTTGTTACACATCACTGAGCAACTATTATCGGTTCATACAAATTCTTTAAAAGATCAAACTATTCTTCTATCTTTCCATACCAGCTATGCTTTGTCTTCTAAGAATGTGTAAATAATCAATAAATTACTATTATTATTCATATTATTTTAAATTCTAAATTCTTAACTCAATAACTCAATTGAAAGCAATGCTCAACCACACATTTTCTAAATAATTGAAACCCAACTTATAAAGACATCAATGTAATACCCAAACAGAGTTGGCTAAAAAATAAACTTACACATGCCCGATTATAGAACATAATTACTAGAATTAAAATTAAATTAACGAAATTTCGGCATCTTACACAATATGCCCAAACTTGATGTTCATTTAAAGAAAAACAACTGATCTTCTTTCTACTTTTTTTCTTGTCCAGTACTCTTGCGGTGACAATAATTTATGATGATAAAGTTAGACTCTTTTTCGCGCTTATAAAAATCAATTATGAGTAAATTTTTTGTAAGATCATTTTACGGATCTTAATTTTTAAAATGAGGTCTCACTCTCTCACAATTTAACCCACCAATACACATCGAGTCGGATAAATAGAATCTATCTTATAAAAAATATACGTTAGACCGTCTCACACAAGTTTTTGTCATTAACTATATAGTCAAGAGTCTATTGTAGTTGCTGGGAAGAGTATTAAAATCTATAGCTATTACTAAAATAGAAATTACTGCTGTCATGTGGTAGCTTTTTGTGAAAAGTTAAAAGTTTTAAAGATATTATATGCTGACATGTGTCAAATTACAATTAATTAAAAAATCCATTAATTATCTATTAAGTAGTATTAGTTATTATTAAAACAGAAGTTGTTGCTGCCAAATGACGACTTTATGTTGAACGCTTAAAGTTTTAAAGGAATTCTTGTGTGCTTCCACGTGTCACTTTCTTGTGAAGTTGTAATTTTTATTTTGTAACAGCCTGACCCGGACTCCAATGCGAAATCCCAAGGTCGTGCCGTCAAGACAAGCTAAAGACGGACAAGCACCTGCTAAGCATAATGGTACGAGTCCAAAAGATGAGCCATCAAGCTCAAAACAATAAGGTAAAGCCATAACGGCAATACGGAACAACCAAAAAACTAAAATCTAAAACCTGCGGAAGCAAATCATAAGTGGGACCAAAGCCTATAATTCTAAACCAAGGAATACAAGGCTGAGAGACAACTATCTCTCGACAAATCTACGACTCGCGTGACGCAACATTGCGCACGGGCAACAACCATCGGCAACCAAAGGCCGGCGAATCAACAAATACCAACCTGATAAACAACCACTCAACGGCTACAACATGCCGGAGGAACAATTCAACTTAAGAATAAGAGATTAAACACTAACTACTAAACCAAAATCTCACGACTAAAGTTGATGGAGATAGAAATAACCACAATACAATACTAGAACATGCGAGCTAAAACCTTGCTCGGGAAGACAACGGAATAACTTCTAATTAACTACAATAGCTCGACCATACAAGTCGGCTCCCAAAATAAACGATAATAAAATACTAACATAACTACCCAAGTAAAGTTTACATAACTTTACATCCGTATCTCACAAGATAATAAATACAATAATAATAATAACACCAAGCTATTGCGGGAAGACCACGCGCTATCTAACAAGCACTGAAGCCGCAAGCGCACTAACGAGCTTACTGCAAAACTAAGGAAAACAAACACACGAAATGAGTCATAATGACCCAGTAAGTTACTAAATGCAATTGTATGGCTTAGCATGGCGTGGCATGGCATAATGCACAAGCATGTACAAAATCAAGGCATCTTAATAGTATACCAACAATAAATCATGTACAACCAGAATATGGGCCTAGTCCTTAATAATAAAACCATGGGTCCAACCCTCAAATGATCACAACATGGGTCCAACCCTCAATGATCACAAATTTGCACTTAGCACGTTATTCACATAAGTGCGAGTATTAAACATCACAATAGGATATGTTATGGGCGGCCGCTACGTAGCTCTGCAAGAAAAACACGTTATCCAATATCGTGACTACGATGCTCGTGTCTTCGCATCGATATACCGAACTCCGCCGGTGATAGCGGCTGTGTCGCACGTATTGTTACGGCAAAGGGGCTACTTCCCATTGCGGCCTACAATGGAGGGGTGTGTGAGGTCAGTGCGGCGATCCATAGCGAATCTGATGATTCGTATAGGCGATGTATCGTCCCACCCTGACATAAAAATCAAACCAAATAGTGCCAGCTGGACTTAATGCAATGCACAAGTAGATGTTTACTCGTAAAGACCAAATAAGGATCAGATTCGACAAGAGCGAACCCGTCCGACCAAATGCTCAAGTATGTATTTACTCAATATAAACAAATAAGGAATGAATTCGACAAGAGCGAACTCATTCGACCAAATAGGTTATTATTCTCTACCATAAATCAAGTCAAGGCAAATACATTGCTCACAACCAATTAATCTTAAAAGATCTCAAGTCACCAATTAAATCAAGAATAGTATAAACCCACCGAGAATCATATTATGAGGTCTATAATGGACCTCTACTTGAAATCAAACCAAAGACTACACCGTAGTCATAACCCACAAGTACGTTCATGTGCAACCGATCAATTTTCCCCAAAAGTGAGAACTAACTCAATAATTATTTTTCAACCATACTCGAGACCATAGGTTGGCCTTTAATGTACCGTGCTCTCCCGAGCACGCTTCCAAATAAATCCCCTAATAAATCTCTATAACGTAGGTGTCTCAATTGGACACAAATCGAGATGCTCGGGTGCTCACCATCATAACCAACCAAAACCCGAACATCGTAGGAATTCATCCCAACGGTTATTAGCATGTTATTGAACTTGTAACGACTCCGTTGAGTCTTAGAACTACACTTCATTATTTATATATATCATAAATCCCCAATTTACACTCCATTCAAATATATAACAAAACACTAAAGTTCATTCGGGCTTGATTCCCAAGCCTAAAAATCCAAGAACTCATCGTCATTATAATCCCACTTGAAGTTTAGAAACTAAGTGCATCACAATCATAATCAAACGAAACTCAAACATCGTAGGATTTCAACCCAAGTTCACTAACACATTATTGAGCTTATAAAGACTCCGTTGAGTCTTTCTATTAAGTTTCATTATTTACACACTCCATAAATCCCAACATTATCATCCTCTTCACTTTTTAACAAATTCCAAAATAATTCGGGCTTGATTCCCAAGCCCTAAAATTCATAAAAATCTTAACAAAGGGATAACCCATTTCTCCCAACACACAATATCATTCAAATCATCCTACACAATAATACCCACTTTAATTAACAACAATTCCTCCAATAATTCGGGCTTGATTCTCAAGCCCTAAAATTCATAAAACTCAACATAAATCACAACCCATATCTTACAACACATAATAACATTCAAATCATACTATTCATGTTATTAACAAGTTTATATTTCCAAAAATCCCCAAAATTGGCATACCAAGCATATCAAGTGTTCATTGCCCACAAATAGCACATATGTTGTTTTCCTTAGGGCCAATGAACCAAAATAAGAAGAAGGTAACTTACTTGTATTCTACACCAAAGAAAGCAAATGAGAAAACTAATCGGTTGAAAATGATCTACTCTTCAAGTTCTTCACTTCTTGTGGAGGTGGCTTGAGCAAATGGAGAAGGGATGAAGGAGGATGAAGAAGATAGCTTCAAGAAGCCATGGGAGAACTTGAGAGAAGAGGGAATCCCGTTTTTGGAGAGTGAGGGAGAGAAATGAAGGTCAAAATATGAAAATGTGGCTTATATTGGTCTAAAAATTGAGTGGGACAAGTGTCAACTTGATGTGGTCCCTTTAAAAATCTGATTTTGTGGTTTAAATGATCAACAAAGCTCTCTTAATCCATCCTTAAAACTAGTTAGAGATGTTAGGGTATAACTAAGGAGGGTTAGGGGGGTTTAAGTGAGGTTTAGAAAAGGTTTGGATAGTGGTTTGGGTGTAAAAATCGTACAACAGCAAAACAGGGGAAAAATCCCGTAGGTGCAATCTGATGTTGAGGCGGGCGCCTCACTAAAGTCCAGGCGGGCGCCTGGGATTCTGAGCCTTGGGTTGATTTTGCAATGCTCTCAGCTCTTGAGGCGGGCTAGTGATCAAAATTTGATGCGAGCGCCTCGATTAGCCCTTGAACTTGGTCTAAACTTGTCCTAAATGGTCCCAAACTTATGGGCAACCATTCTAGGTCTAACCCAACTCAAAACAAGTCGAAAACACACCCGAACAACTCCCGAAACAACTCGGAGCGAAACCGGGAAGAGGTGCAACAACGTGCAACCGGAACGACGAATGAACTAGCAATTGAACGAGCAATGAAAGGAGACTTTTAAGGCAAGTCTAAGGGCTAATGAAGAAGCTTAAATACTTCTAGAAAGTTGAATAACAACTAGGGAAATAAGAATTCCAAAGGAGAGACGATTACACGACTCAATCCCCGAACTACGCGATAGAGACGAACGCTATCCTCAAAGCTTCCAAATCATCGATAGACTTAAGGAACACCTCCAACTTGAAGTCTAATACATCTAAACATGTTAATAAACCATCATATAGAGGTCTAGGACCAAACCGAGGTCACGAACACAAAACGCAAGCAAACTCTCAATCGCGTCGCATTCCGACTATCGTCGAGTCACGACTTGTGACTTTAGCAAGTCAACAACTATATGGCATCTCTTAATAGTGTTTTGGTCTTAACGTGGTCTCTCATACACATCTAGACCCTCTCGCAAACCAATCATACAGTCGACAAAGGAAGAAGTGCAAGTATAGCACGCAAACCGAGCTAACGAAGGAGCGGGGTGTCACACTCTCTCCACCTTAAAAAGAATTCGTCCCGAATTCTAAATCACAATACAATCAAACGTCAGGTCAACACTCAAACACAATACATCAAGACAACGGTTACGGTGTCTCTTAATCCCGGGTTAACGCTCGATCTCAAAACCACCAACCTTGACTCGAATCTCCGAGTCTACCACCACAATACACACGAGGGTCAAACTCTAATAATCCAAATTCAAAAGTCTACGAAATCTCAATAGACTCAACGACATTAACACTTACGATTGAAAATACTACGACCCATACTTGAGTCGCGAATACCATACGAACAATACTACGCCAAACATGTAAGCCAAAATTCCAAATTTCAACATAAGAACACATTCAACTACCGAAACTATTTGTTTCGGGGCACATCATGAAATTCAATCACAAAAGATTCCAAGTTAAAATAAATAGTAATTGCCTATGGAGCAATTTGCAAATTAGAGATAATCAAGTCAGCATTTCAAACCATGTAAATCTCTCTCGCGATTTCCCCACCGCGGGTGAGAACATATAAAAGCACATTAATGAAATGTTTTGAAAATTCTTTCCATTTCAGTCCATTCCATTTGGTAACAAGTATAGTCAATTTCTAACTTAATTCTTACCAATCCTAGTCCAACGACGAATACCTTTTGCTCACCAATTCAGGGTACCTACTGAATTAGCTTCAAAAGTTTCCGTCGTAAGGATGCAAAGGTTCATGAATAAAAAGTTTTAAGCATCCTTCAAACAGTCTTCTACGCTAATGAAATGAATGAACATGAAATTATGAGATGAGAATTTAATATACTACTATGTAAATGCATCAAGTAGGTGTTTCCTACAACTAATGCACGTAACTGAATAAAAATTCAGACCAAGTAACAAGGTCTATTACCTTGGCAAACAACAATCATAGCTATCACAAAACTCGTGTACCTAGTACACTCAACCAAGATGACTTCCTAGTAATCACAACGAATCGACAAGGCTACTAATGCCCGAAACGTCTATACTATGCGAGACTATCATTTCTTAAGCTCTAGACCAAGTCTACAACCAATGCATACTCTAAACTTCCTAACACAACGTTAACGTCTCAATACTCGCGGTGAGGCGTCAATCTCTCCCGTGCAACCGTGATTATCTTCTAAATCGCAACCTTCAACCTTCTCACAAGTCGAGTTTATATCCTACTCGCATAATAACCCTTAACAACAATATAGTATTATATTACTCATTACATAAAACATATCTTTATAGAATATACAAACATCATACCAAACCGATAAGTATCAATATACAATTCATGCTTCATATATATATATATATATATATATATATATATATACTATGGCCTTTATATATAACCACACAAAACCACAACTCTATATATAGCATAGTCTTATATATATAGACTAAACAAGAATCCATACACAACGTACGATTACCTACCGGTAATTCACAAAACAAACCATATCATATATCGATCTCACATTGGGGTATTATTCCCGATCGAGCAAATAACCAATATTACACAATACACCATGTAATGTATGTATGAATGCACATGAGCTACCGATTTAATCGCATACTCATAATAACGATAATAGTAACAACGATATAATATATACATATATACAAGAATTTACCTTCCTATTTCGGATAGGTCTCAAAACTCCGCGATGGCCAACCGCCACGCGTGCACTGCCTCAAACTCTAGGCTGACCGTCACCATCTCTCTTGGAGCCACTGGATTGTTGACTAGTACTCCCAGACTTACTAACTCTCCTCCTCGGGCAATCTTTATGAACATGATCGCCGCCACAAACAAAGCATTTTCCTGTTGTACCCCAGCACCTATCCTCGGTGTGTCCTGTCCTCTTACAAAAGTTACATGTCAACTCGTCACCTCGTCTTCTCCGAGTAGAAGTAGTAACACCACTCCGGCCACCCGAACGCACCTTTCCTTGACTAACTGTTTGAGGTGCCGACTGTCCTCTCTTAACGTCATTGCTTCTATTAGTCTTCGATATTTTATTTTGAGCGTACTCCTCGATGTCCAACTCCATCGCATGTGCACGATCCACAACTCCTTGGTAATCCGTAAGCTGTAATGGAATAAGCTGCCTACGATATTTCGTCCTCAAGCCTTTCACAAACCTCTCGGTCTTCCTAGCCTCATCCGGTACCAAGTAACCACAATAGCGAGCCAGCTCTGCAAACTTTGTTGAATACTGAGCCACGGTCATATCTCCTTGTTCTAACACTAGGAATTCCATCTCTTTTCTTTCTCGAATTACTGCCGGACTAAACCGTACCATAAACTCCTTGATAAAGTTCTCCCACACTCGAGGCACTCCATGCCGTCTCCAATGATCTCGTAATTCAAGCCACCAATGCTCGGCCGCACCATCCAATCTAAACACCGCTAAGATCACCATCTCTTCTGATGTACAACCCAAAACTGCAAAGATCTTCTCCATGAAAAAAAAAAATCCTAATCAAATTAAAAAACTTTGGGGATGAAAAAAAAATGTAATAAAAAAACTTTTATTAGACTTCAAGATATGTCTAATAAAACGAGGAGTCCTAAATCATAATCAAATTAAACTTGTCTAAATCAAATGTAATAAATTCTATCCGGTACAAAACGAATTTGTAAGCAAAAAATGGTAAAAAAAATGAAAAAAAAAACTTTTACCATGAGAATTGAAGAGTTTTAATCAAATGTGATAAAATATATATGGTATTAACCGAGTTTGACAACAAAAAATGGCAAGAAAAAACTTTTACCACGTATAAAGGAGGCACCAGTTTTAAAATTTATCTGATTTTAATTTTTGACAGAAAAATAATAATTTATATAAATATATTTAGTATCGTATGCATGGTTTTAATAGTTTTTTTTTTCAAAATTTTTTTTAAATAAAATGATAATAAATAATTAAATTGTTTAATTAGAATAATTTTAAAAAAACAAAAAATAAGGTAAATATTCAAAATTGATCATATAGTCATGTAATTGAAAGATAAAAATCTATGAAAATTGATAAAATCTATCCGCAATTTTTTTTACCATAAAAATTTGGAGTCATAATTAAGTAAAACACATTTAAATCAAATGTTATAAAATATATTCGGTATTCATCGATTTTGGTAGAAAAAATGGTATTTTTTTACCATGTATAAAAAAGACATATGTTTTAAAATCTATCAGGTTTTAATTTTTGATAGGAAAAATTATATATATATATATATATATATATATATATATATATATATATATATATATATATATATATATATATATATGATATAAATGTATTAATTGAAACATGAATGGTATGTTAATGTCATTTAATAATAAATTAAATTACAAAAAAAACTTACAAATTAGTAAAATGAAGTTTAAAAGGTTGTCAATTAAGAAAGTAATTGATTATGTTCACTTTATTATTATTATTATTACTCAAATAAAAAGTAAATGATGATTAATAAATCTTACGGTTACATGAATTATTATTACAATACCCTTAATTATTGTCCCTAATGAATGCAATAGATAATCATTTTAATGTCATATTAATAACATAATGAGAACCAAATTATTGTTCTTTTTCCTCCCCTCCTTAATTTTCAATCTAAAGACCCTTTGCATTTCCATTTTCGTATGGTTCATTATTTTTTTTGCAAGTTGTTGCACGTCAACTATTGTATCGATCTTGGCATGATCAATCCATGTGTATACATTTTCCTACTTGTAAAATGACATTGTATTTGACTTCAGTTTTTTTCCTTGTATTAGTTCAAAACTAAAAAAAAAAGGTAAATCAAGTATACTTGTTATTTTATGTGTTAATATTTTTTTTATAAAATACATATATTTGGTAGTAATGCTTGTAAGAAATAGTATTTAAACAAATATGTAGAAATTTTAATTTATTAAAAGTATTTTAAGGTTACTACACAATAAATCAAACCCAATAAATTATATATCAAAATTTAAATTGAAATAAAAAAACTGAAACGATCAAATGTCAAAATCAAGAGTAAAATAAGAAACCAATTTGTAGCGAGTAGCAAATATTAAATTTGAGATCAATACGACATTGAAGAAAGAAAATAACACAAATAAAATTATAACTAAAAAAGCATTCATGAAAATAAAATAATCGTTTTGTAAAAACAAAAGCAACAATCAATATCAAAACCAATATAAAAACCTACACAAAAATCTAAACTAAAACTAAAACTAAAATCGGTGCCAAAACCAAATATTAAAATCCGTCAAAATCAATATAGTTTTATCTAAATAGAAGCAAATTCAGAAATCAAAAGCTCAATTGAAACAAAGCTACTAATCAAGAACCATAAACCGAAACCGAAACCTAAAAGAAATCTATGAATCAATTACAAAAAAATTAAAACTGAAATCATACTTAAATCCAAAATAGAATAACAAATAAAAATAATATAAAAATCATCATATGAACAAAATGTAATATATCAAATGTCAAATCAAGAGCAAAATAAAAAACCAATTTATATCGAGTAGAAAATATTAGATTTGAAATCAATACGGAATTAAAAATCAAAATCACAATTGAAACAAAGATGTTAATCAAGAAACATAAACCAAAACTGAAACCTAAAATAAATCTAGGAATCAATTAAAAATAAATTTTAAAACTGAAATCATATTTAAATCCAAAATTAAATACCAAATAAAATTAATATCAAAATCATCAGATGAACAAAATTTATAATTAAAAAGTAAAACAAATCGTGAGGGTCAATATCCAAAAAGTTGAAAACGAAAACAAAACTTAAACAATTTTGTAATAGTCATACCGATGCATCCAAAATCCTCTGGATGCACTGGATCAGTCCAATTAGGATACATGGCTTTCAACGTATCATATATTCTCCAAAAGCCCAACTCTGCAATTGAATCAACAAACAGTGAACTAGGCAGGGGCACTCCCTGCAAAAGCCCTCCGGACGTGTGAATTAGCTCAAGAAAGCAAGTGAAAATATATTTCGGCAGAGTTTTGGCTAGAGAGTAGAAATCGCATACCTCTCCCCTTCATTTTCCGGGGATTTTATAGTTGCCGGAGGATGTAACTGCTCATAACCGTCCACTAGTGATCGTGGCATTTATGGCGGGCATATTAACTGCCCCATTAACTCCCCATTTACCACAACGGTCTACATGGAGGTTTTCCTGGACATAACCGTCCTCAACTAACGTCAGTTCTCAAATTAGCGAGCATAACAACTCATGCTCGCAACATAGTTTTGCTCGGTGGTTAAGCCCCCAGCTCGTTGACATCTTGCTCAGTGAAGACCAAGACCATGCTCGCTTGCCCAAGTAGTGACCATGTGCCCGACATGTGACCTATGGCTTGGGCTTATTGGGCCGGGCAGTTCAGTAGCCCCCTACTCCTTCTCCACCGAGCATTCATGCTCGTGGCGAGGAGAAGGACCTAAAATTCATGAATTACCTCCAAACATAATCAAGCCCTTTAAATATATGTATCAAATTTCCCGTAACCAATGGCTAAAGCAGACAGCTGCCCAAAAGGCTTTCTCAAAACCCGTGCTTAATAGGGCGAACCGTCAACCGTCATTTCTTTTGAGTGGACAGGCCCTTTTTTCAACGAAGTATTAATGGCACCTTGGTTCAAGAGCCTCGAAAACCAATCCCTAATGATGGGCGGCCACCAAACGCCGGCTTCGCACAGTATAAAAAACTAAAACCTCCTTCATTTCAAACTTTACCACTTTCGAAAAACTTCCAGAGCTTTAAGAGAAAACCGATTTTTGCATCTACGAATTCCAATCAAGACCAGCGCCAGGATTTAGTCTTCAACAACTTTCCCAGATTCAAGACCAACATCTTTCAACGAACAACATGTACTCTTATGCTTCCATTTTTGTTTCTTCATCACATTTTCATCATTTATGTCTCGAGTTAGAGCTCCTGTATCATTCGACCCTTTAAACCCTTAATGCGAACTATCTTAACACAGAGATCTATCAATTTCAAGTCTTTCCTTCTGCCTTATCCTTCTTTTCATCACCCAATTACCCCCAACCACTACAGGAATCGAGGAATCAATGATCGGTGCCCCGCTCATCGATCTCATAATCGGCTTCTTAGCATGAATTTTAATTTCATTTATACTTGCATGACTGCTCCGAACATAGTTTAATAAGCACTCCTCGATTCCTTTTCCTGTAGCGAGGGTATTGTGTCAGAAATCGAAGGTCGGAGCTATGACCATGGTGCGCCGGAAGAAATTCCGCCATCCTCAAGTTCAAGCTCTGAGGAAAGCGAGCAGGAAGAAATCCCTTTAATCCCTCGTCGACGAAAAACCCAACAATCAATTGAGCAAGGAACGAGCAGCAGAAATCAGAACCCCTCTGTAAGCGACCAAGGAGGAAGCTTTCCTGACGCGAGCAATCACCAGCTCGGGCTTAATCCCAACTCTTCTATCCACACCGTTCCATACATCCCACCCTCAGTCAAATGGGACGACCTGATTTCTAAAAGCGAAGTCAGTGCTTGGTTCTATTCTCTAGGAATAAATCCCAAACACTACCGAGTCCGCGCTTTCGACCTCGACATAGATAAGAAAGGTCACAACTTCCAGGGAGACAACATGGTTTTTTATTTCTATTTCTTCTTGGTCGAGCTCCGCCTTCCTCTCGACCCTTTCGTTGTAGAATTCCTGAACGAGTCCAACACCCTTCCATGTGACCCGACTCTCACAACCATAAGATTCCTGATGTCTTTCACAGTGGCCTGTAGGTTGCTCGGGTTCGAGCCCGACATGACCTTATTCCGAAAATTCATTCTTTTCTCTCTGGACAAGAAATCTGGGCGTATCACTGGGCGATCCAACCCGAATTATTTCAACTTCTCAGCGAAGGCCCAAACAAAGTTGATGGGTGGGATTCAAAGGCTCTGCTCGTCGAATCAAGCATCGGCTGGCCCTTCGCCCCTTACCTTACCGACTATGGGCTCCCCGAACACGATAAGAACGCTTACCGAGCTGGAGAACCCAGGATAGCGAAAGCTTTCAGAACTTTGCTCGGAGTAAGAGAAGGACGAGATGGCCGGGCCGGTCAGGATTTCGTACTCGACTAGCGAGCTCTCACCTCGGATTTGACCCTTCTCCGACAAGCTGGGATCCTCAACCTTCCCCTGGAAGGGGTTATACCTCGAGTTACCATTGACCCTGAACTTCCACATCCATATTGGGGTGCATGCCACGGCAGAAAATTCCCCAACGAATGTGATGAATGTGCGTGAGCTGGAACTTCTTGCAGACCTCCTTTTTCTCTCACCGGTCTACACTTTAAGCTGTACTTCTTTATATCAAACTGGTAAACTTTGCTTCCTTCACATTTTTAATGCTCGTTTTAACTTTTGCAAACATGAGGCAGTTGACAGACGTTAACAAATTCCTCCAGGCTGCCAAGAAAGGCTCAAATAAACGAAGCAAACATCTCTCGACCCAACCTGCTGCTAACCTTCCAACCGTCCCGTCTAGCACTACTGGCTGCGGCACGAAACGCAACCAACCTGAACCTAATCAACCTGCAACAGTTGTCACACCGACCCCCATCACACAAAGGGTCGAAATAGCCCCCTCACCTGTCATCATCATCGAGCCAAGTGAGAGTCTGAGGAGGAGTAAACGCCGAGCATATAAGGCCGTGCTCGAGGAAACCACTCCCTCTGTACCATCATGGCAAAAGGAAAATTTACTTATGCCTGATGACCGGGACAAAGCTGCAGCCCTCATTGTTGAACTCGCCGATGTGCCCGACCTTGACAACATCAATGTGTACAAGTGAAGTGGATTCCAAGCCACTGCTGGCCTTGGATTGATGAAGCGGCTCCACCATGGCGGGATCCAGAAGAAAAGCAACGACCAAGCGAGCTCAGTTTTGATTAGAGAAATTGGGATGTGTATAACTGAGGTAAAGTCTTTTCATTGCAATCCCATGTTCCTTAACAGTCCCCCACTTCTAACAATATCTTTTCTTGCAGATTGCCAACAAATCAGTTCTAATGTACGAGCGCTTGGTGAGCAATCTCAACACCAACGCCGCTCTAACAAAAGAGAAGAACCAGCTGGAAGAAACAGTCAACTCCATTCGGGCCGAGCTGAAGTTTACCGAGGAGAGCCTCACCAGCAAAGTTACCGAACTTTCCAAGGTTGAAGCATAGAAGAAAACTCTGGAGTCCCACTTAAACTTTTCCAAGAAGTCTGAAGAAGCAGCTTTGAACAACATTGCTGGGGTCCGTAAGGATCTCCGAGCCTGCCAAACCGAGCTAGAAGAGGCCAATGCCAAGATTGCCGAGCTGGAGCAGAAACTGAAGGCTGCAGATTCTCTCCCAAGCGAGGAGCAGAAGCAAGCCATTATTGAAGATTACAAGAATTCAGAAACCTTTGTTGCCTGCGTGGAGAATGAAGCTTATCCTTTCTTCCTCCAGGGAGTGAAGCACATACTAAGGCAAATTTCTTGCAGCAGCTTGGAGATCCGGCCTGAGCTTCTTGCTGAATGGGGCACCAACCCGCCCTTCTGCTCTTCTGCTCGTCCTGGTCATGCCCTCGTGCCATACAACGAAGACGAGCTAGAGTCTTTAGCCGAGGCAGATGCAGAGAAAGGTTTGTCTCCGTGGAACCCTCCCCCTATTGCCGAAACCAACGTCGACGAGCTGATGACTCAGATTTGGAAAGCCCAGGCGGAACCTCAGGATAATGCTGACACCTCCAACCCAGCTGATGACGATGAAGTGGTTGTCCTTGAAAATGCCACCGAGGAAACAACCGAGCAAGACCCACCAACCCTCAATCACACTGCACCGAGTGCATGAAGTCATTTTTTGTCCTGTGTGCCCAAATTCCCAAACAATATATATTTATGTCTGTAATATTTTGCTACTCATTTTCTTTTCTTTACTGGATGAATGCTTTTATTCCACCATGTCTGCTTGCATTCCAACTAGGAATTACTTAACTTTGAATGTTCAACTCCTCACACGAGCAAAGGCAACCTTTGCTGGTGAGAAATTACTAAACAATTCCCACTCGAACACCAACTCTTTTCATGAGCATAAAGCACTTTATGCTCAGAAAAGAGAATAATCGAGAACGCAGGGAAAACAACTATCTCGAACACCAACTCTTCTCGCGAGCATAAACAACTTACGCTCGTGAAAGAGAATAATCGAGAAAAACAACAATTCAGCTCGAACACCAACCCTTTGCACGAGCACAAACAAGTCATGCTCGCGAAAAAGAATAATCGAGAAAAACAACAAAAGTAATTAACTCAGACACCAACTTTCAAACTGAAATTGAAAACATAATTGAGATTCGCCATTACCATTTGCCATAAAAAAGAAATAATCAACGAATTACATACTGCCAATGCCAATCACCAATAATATTTCTTCAAGTGATCTGCATGCCATGGATGTTTCAGCTCGTCTCCATCCTCTGTTCGTAACATATACGTGTCTTCTTTAATAATTCTAACAATCTGAAAAGGCCCTTCCCAATTTGGTGAAAGCTTCCCCCGCTCTGCTCAATGACCTGTTACTTCAATCTTACGGAGGACCGAGTCGCCCACAGCAAATGACCGACCACGAACCCTTTTATCGTGGTGGGCCTTTGCTCGCTGCTTGTAATTGGCCATTCTCATCTTAGCCTCCAGCCACTTTTCCTCTAACAAATCCAGATCGACTGACCGAGCTGCCTTTTTGGATTCAGCGTCATAATGCAAAACTCTATGATTAGGCAGATACATTTCCACGAGAGCCATAGCCTCAGACCCATAAGCCATGGAAAAAGTCGTATCTCCGATTTGACCCCTGACTGTTGTTCTAACCGCCCACAAAGCCGAAGGTAATTCATCTACCCATCTTCCTGCCTTATCCTCCAAATTTCGTTTTAGGACATGCAAGACTTGTTTATTTGCGGCCTCAGCCTGCCCTTTTTTTTAAGAAGCAGGACGGCACCTGCAAATTTTATTAATAAAAAGGATATCAAAAACAGAGGGGGACAACCAGCCTTACCCCAAAACGGGAGGGGGGGACAAAGGAGCCTGAACCTCGAAAAAAGAAAATACAACCAAACGACCAAAAGGTCTAGCACAAAAGCCAACACAATTAACTCCTGAAACTATATAAGCCATAGTCATCAAAAGCCAGAGCCCGTTTAACTGAAACTGGTAAACCTGCTAGATCTGAAAAAATAATCTGGCTTCCATGCTCATGAGCGAACGCCGCTAACCGATCTGCCACCATGTTCTGCTCCCGAAATACATGATGGAAACTAAACTGCCTGCCAACGCCCTACACTCTCTAAGAAAATAAACATACTGCCAAGGTTCCTTATGGCCATGCACCAAAACATTAACAGCCGTTAAGGATATGCCTCAGCCTGCCCATTGCCTTGAGGATATGCCACCGACGATTGCCGATGTTTCACTCGCATCTGCTCCCATACTTTGGTAAACTTTTCAGAAAATTGAGTTCCATGATCAGATACAATCGCTCGTGGGACACCAAATCGACACCAAATATGCTCGTGAACAAAATCGATGACATTAACCTCACTGATGGTCGCTAGAGGCTTAGCTTCCACCCACTTGGTGAAGTAGTCCACAGCTACCACTGCATACTTGAATTTTGACCGAGCTACTGGAAACGGGCCAATAAGATCTATCCCCCACATATCAAATGGCCATGATGCTACCACAGGAGTCTGCTCGGTAGATGGCAATCGCGGTATGTCTGCATAGCGTTGACACTTGTCACACCGGCGTACATACATTTCTGCATCTCGCCTCAAAGTTATCCAATAGAATCCGGCTGCCAAGACTTTTTTTGCTAATGACCTTTGTCCAGGATGACCGCCGCATTTGCCTTCATGTATTTCTCCCAAAATACCTTCAGTCATTTCTGGTCGTACACATCTTAGCAGAGGTCGGGTGTAAGATCGCCTGTAAAGTATGTTGTCCAAGATATCATATCGGCATGATCGCTTCTGAATAGTTCTGACTTCCTTCCTGTCCTCGGGCAAGGCTCCCTGCTCGATGTAGGCCTTCAGATCATCTATCCAACATTTTGAAGCCGGCTCAATGTCCATGATCACCTCCTTTTCAATAACAGGAACATCCAAATGCTCGATCATGACTCCCGGATGTAAAGATTGAATTTTATCTTCAACTATCTTGGACAAATAATCGGCTCGCATGTTATCCTCACGAGAAATTCGCACCAATTCCCAATAATCAAAATCCTTTAAAATCTTCTTCACCATCGCGCAGTAACGAACCAGGACTGGATGATGAACCGCATATTCGCCTCTAACTTGGTTTACCACCAATTGGGAATCACAATACACAATCACTTCGCGCACTCCTACATCCTGCGCTAGCTCAAGCCCTACGATCAACGCTTCATACTCGGCCTGGTTGTTGGAAGCTGAAAACTTAAAGCGTAATGCTTTCTCAAATTCTACATCCTGCTCGGGTGGGACTAACACCAGCTCGGCACCACTCCCAAACCTGTTAGCCGAACCATCAACATGTAACTCCCAACAATACTCTGGCCGGGGTTTCGGACTTGGGATACTCGCCGGTGCTGTTTCGATGATACCTCCTCCTCGCAAGAATACTTGAAGCTTGTCTCAGCCACAAAGTCTGCTAAAGCATGTGCCTTAATTGCTCGTCGAGGTTGATAATCAATATCAAACTCGGTTAGTTCAATCGACCAAGTTAGTAGACGACCAGAGGTATCCGGCTTGTACAAGATCTTTCTAAGAGGCATGTCCGTGTACACGACAATTGAATGTGCAGAAAAATAAGCTCGAAGTTTCCGAGTAGCAACAACAAGCGAATAAGCTAACTTTTCTTCATTGAAATACCTTCCCTCTACATCAGTAAGAGTTTCAACACATAATAAACAGGCTTCTGAATATTAAATTCTTCCCTAATCAATACAGCTGCTACCGCATGCTCGGTAGCCGCTAAATACACAAACAACTTTTCCCCTAAAATCGGGCTACTTAGCAATGGAGGACTTCCCAAGTATTTCACTAACTGCTCGAAAGCCTTCTTACATTCAGGTGTCCATTCAAACCCTTTATTCCCATGAAGAACTTTGAAAAATGGCAGGCACCTCTCCGCCGACCTGGAAATAAAGGACCAAGGGCTATCACCCTACCATTGAGCCTCTGAACGTCTTTAATGCATCGAGGAAGCTTCATAGTGACCAACGCCTTGATTTTTTTCAGGATTAGCCTCAATCCCCCTCTCAGTCACCATAAATCTCAGGAACTTGCCCACCTTCACCCCGAACACACACTTGCTTGGGTTCAGCTTCATATTATTTTCCTGAGGTTGGCAAAGGTTTCGCCCAAGTCCACCGTATGCTCGTGCCATTTAGTCTTGACCACCATGTCGTCGATGTAAGCTTCAACATTCCTCCCGATCTGCGGGCTGAATATCTTATTCACCATTCTCTGATAAGTGGCTCCTGCATTTTTCAGACCGAATGACATCATCTTGTAACAAGACCCCTGGCGCCGGAAGTTGTCGAGCCTTATCCCCGCTTCATCCATTTTGACTTGGTGATACCCAGAATAGGCATCAATAAAGCTGAGGAGCTCAAATCCTGCTATGGCATCCACCAGCTTATCAATTCGAGGCAAAGGATAGCAATCCTTCGGGCAGACCTTATTCAAATCCGTGAAATCCACGCACATCCGCCACTTGCCATTGGATTTCTCTACCATAACCACATTCGCCAACCAAGTTGGGTAATGTATCTCCTCGATTATATCGGCATTAAGCAGCTTCTCGACCTCCTCTCTGATCGCTTGATCTTTCTCCACAGAGTAAATCCTGGGCCGCTGCTAAATTGGCCGAAAAGTTGGATCCACATTGAATCGATGCAAGGCCACAGTTTTCATTCACCCCTTGCATGTCTTTTGGCTTCCAAGCAAAGACATCTAAACTATCTTGTAGCTGCTTGATAAAATTCTCCCGAGCCTCCACTGATAAAGCCTTGCCTATTTTTATTTTCTGCTCGGGATAGGCAGAATTTATAACCACCTCCTCGAGCTCGTCCTGAGCCATAAACTTTGGCTCATCTCGCATTTGGAGTGTATCACACTCCACCTTTTCTTCTTCCTCAGCTTGATCCTCAACCGTGTCAAGCTGATCTATCTCCATGTCTTCGACCTGCCCCACTAACCCCTCCGACGTCAAAGTCGGCAAAGGATTATCAATATTCTCCTCAACCTTCTCTGTAACCAAACTGGCTTCATCCTGCTGTGCAACCTGCTCCCCCGACTTCAATGTCGGCGAGGAGAGAATGTTCTCGCCACCAATCTGGCTCGCAGACAAACTTGCATCCACCTCATGCCCGTCCTGCTCCCCCGACTTCAGTGTCGGCAAAGAGCTAGCATTCACCTCAGGGTCTTCATGCACCATGGCGATTACTGATGGCCCCACAATCACATGAGATGTCTCCTTGGTACTGACAATTATTTTCTGCTGGCCATCCTCCAAGGTCAACTTCTGTTTCTTTCTCTGACTGTCGCGCACATACTCAAGCACTGCTCGGGGCCAACTCCTCAATACACCCACTCCATGATCGCTGTAGAACTTGGCTCGTTGATGTGGGATTGAGGCAACCATCTGGAATTTGGTCATACTTGGGACACCCAGGATAATGTTATAGGGAGACTTTAAATCGATCACCATGAAAGTGATCTTCTCGACTCGCATCCTGCTCCCTTCACCAATGAACACCTCTAACTCGACCGTACCCTTGACCGACACCTTATGGTTAGTAAATCCTTCCAACGTCCCAACATATGGCCTTAGTCGATCATCGCTCAGCTCCAATCCCTGAAAGCATGAGTAATACATCACATCACGACAAGCACTTGTGTCAACCAAAATTCTGTGTACAACCCAGCCATCCACCAAGGCCGAGACGATCAAGGACTGCTCGCCCGCCACATTTCCAAGCTGGGTCAGTGTGGGCTCTTCATCCATTATCACATTAATCACCCCTCTGATCGGTGGGGCATCTCTCCTGGGTGCATTCCCCCTATTTCCTCCATCTCTCTTGAAGCGATCCAACCGCCATTCATTGATTAACTTCTGAATGGCCTTCTTCAATAGCCAACATTCCTCTGTTGTATGCCCATAATCGTCATGGTAGACACATCTCTTCGTCTTATCCCAAGCATCAGCCGTCGCTGGATTCATGCGAGGTGGGTGAGGAAGCTCGTCTCTTATTTCGTACATGATATCCTCGCGCAATGTGTTGAGTGGGGTAAGATCTGCTTCTCGAAGGAATTCTCTTGGCCGATCGTATCTCGATTTGCCCTTGTTATATCCTCCACCCCTTATCTGTCCATTCCCCTTGGAATTTCGAGCGGCTTCATTATTCTCTTTCTTCTTTTCCTTTTTTGTCGTCTCCCCGGCACACCATTTCTGAGCCCGCATGAGCATTTATGCCTGCGTTTTTGGCTCACGCATGCTCAACTCTGATCGCAATCCACCCTCACCTTCAAGCAGGCCTGTTTCAAATCATAGGGTTACCTCTTGCTCGGTCAACCCTGGGACTTGCTCCAGCACCTTGGTGAATCGTTCCAGATAACTCGCAGTGGACTCGTGTGCTCCCTGTTTGACCTTAGACAAGTCAGCCCTTGTCTTTGCCAGTGTGCCCGCGGTGCCAAAATCTGCCAGGAATTTTGGTTGCAAATCGGCCCAGTTATTAATTGACCGACGCGGCAAAGCTCTCATCCATGCCAAGGCCTTCCCTTGCAAAGCGCCCACAAAAGCCCTAATCTTTAAGGCCTCATCTGAAGTCACCAAACCGATTTGTGATTCAAAAGACATCGGCCAATCTCTGGCCTTCGCTTTCCCTGTGTACTCCTTAATGTTCACCCAGGAGACCCGGGTTCGATTCCTGACAATGGAACCAACTGATGCGTCCAAAATCCTCTGGATGCACTGGATCAGTCCAATTAGGATACCTGGCTTTTAACGTATCATATATTCTCCAAAAGCACAACTCTGCAATTGAATCAAAAAACAGTGAACTAGGCTGGGGCACTCCTTGCAAAATCCCTCCAGCGTGTGAATTAGCTCAAGAAAGCAAGTGAAAATATATTTCGGCAGAGTTTTGGCTAGAGAGTAGAAATCACATACCTCTCCCCTTCATTTTTCGGGGCTTTTATAGTTGCCGGAGGATGTAACTGCTCATAACCGTCCACTAGTGATCGTGGCATTTATGGCGGGCATATTAACTGCCCCATTAACTCCTCATTTACCACAACGGTCTACATGGAGGTTTTCCCGGACATAACCGTCCTCAACTAACGTCGGTTCTCGAATTAGCGAGCATAACAACTCATGCTCGCAACATAGTTCTGCTCGCTGGTTAAGCCCCCAGCTCGTTGACATCTTGCTCGGTGAAGACCAAGACCATGCTCGCTTGCCCAAGTAGTGACCATGTGCCAGGCATATGACCTATGGCTTGGGCCTGTTGGGCCGGGTAGTTCACATACATTAAAACCAAAATCAAAATTCTATCACCTAAATAGCTTAATAGGGGTCTTACCGTATCACTATCACTTTCGCGTGTCATGAAAACGGTTTCATAAACTTTTAAAAGTACGAAAGATGGATCTCTAATGAGATTCCAACATAAGATGTATGAGGCGTTGACTTAAAAGAAATTCACTTCAATATCTTTAATTTATTGTTTCAACCTGTCAAATTCAACTGATGTCATCGATCAGTGATCTTTTGAGATTTAGCTTTAAATCTCTCTCCATTTGATGAATGAAAAAGAAGTAAAGGGGATGATGAAGTTATCACATGTGAGAATGAAAAAGAAAAGCCAGGGGCGAGACATGGAAGGGGGGATGTTGAGAAATGTATGATTTTTATCAACTTAAACACATAATATATATGAAACTTTTTGAGTTCTTGAGCCAATAGCTAAAGCACTTCTACAATTAGTAATAGTAGGAGTCTTATAGGAAGGATTATAAGTTTTCTATAGAAGAGGTTAATACCCCATGTTATAACTATTGTAATTAAGTATAGTTATTAAATAATGATAAACAAATAATTTAAGGTTGAATTTGAAAAGACTCTTTTGTTAAGAAGCTTGAGGATGTAAATTTAGTGCTTGTTTGGTGGAGCGTTTTGGTCAAAACGCTGGTAAAAAACGCAGCGTTTTCTCTTTAAAAGTGTTTCAATGCAGCGTTTTAAAAACGTGGAGCGTTTTAAAACGCTCGAATTTGTAGCGTTTTAAAAATATGCTACGTTTTCAACTAGTCTGTTTATGAAAAATAACGTTTTGAAATAATTTTCCAAACGTGTTTACAAAAATAAAACTGCGTTTTAAAAACGTTGCGTTTTGAAAAAGCTGCGTTTTCAAAACACTGCACCAAACTAGCCCTTAACAAAATGATGTAATGTGTCATACCCTCAAATTTCCTCACTAACTTTAAATATATTTATATATAGATTTCTCGTTGTCATCGAAACAAAACAAAAAAACAAAACCAAAATCTAAATTAGGACACCAACAAATTGATACTCCCTTTTCGCATTTACCTCTTTATAGTTAGATTACATTCATGTTGTTACACAAATCAAATTTCTAAATGTGTATTTGATTGCCCTTGTTTTTAATCAAACTTAACTCGAGTTCATATTGTTCAAAGAAGGACTAGGATATAAGCTTATTTGTAAGATGAGCAAACACAAGTCAAACTCGAACGAATTTCCCCATCCCCAACCACACATACTTCTAACCGAAACGGCATCTCGAAAATAGAAAGAAAAAGGTAAAAAAGAAAAGAAAAAAGAGAGAGAAAAAATCAACAAAAGAAAACGTGATTTAAAGCAAAAGAAAGAAATAAGGAACAGCATTCCCCACCAAATCTGTCTGTTTGTCAGAAAATCGAAACATCTGTTTTATATGTAAGTTTCTCGAATCTGACATTACATATACATATATATTGACTTGTTTGTATTGTTTTTGTTTCAATTTTTATTGGTTCATGCAATGTATGGAGCCTTGTACTAGGTTTACAGATCCGGGTGTTTGTATAAATTCATGCCTGCGCATGTTCTGTTTTGATTTCAGACCGCGTAAATTTGATCTGCTTTTATGTTTCAAGAAACCCTTATTTGGTTGATGAATGTAGCTAGGAAAATGGGATCTTTATGAATTGTGAACCTTCAACTGCGGTTGGATCTCAATATTTTGTTTATAATGGCTCATTTAGATCCTTTGTACATTGGTGATTTCAAATCTATCAGAATTACTGTCTCGATTTGGAATCTATGATCTTCTTAGACTTTCCAGATTGCATCATCTCCAATCCATGATGTAGTTTTCTTGGCCATGCATTGTCAATGGTGCATCCTACTAGGAAAATTTCCTCCTTAATTGTATAGATTTGCATCAAACGCATTTTATAAGCAAATTCTTGCTTGGTCATGGCCTCTTGATGTTTCTCCATACAGTCAGTCATAACATAAAATTGCCCTGTTACTTTTATAAAGTTCACATTGTCTTAGCCTTGAACAATTTGTAGACACCCATGCTTGGTTCAATGTCAGATGGAAGGGCGTCTAACCACAGAACTTCTGTAAAACCCTTTGTTTTTCCCCCTCTAATCCCTAATGGATATTACCTCCATCCAAAACAAGTGGGACGAAGGGCTAACGATTGGTAGGCTTGGTTGGATTAATAACTTGAACTAATTAGAATTGTGATATATATGGTTTCACTTGAAACCTTCTGTCTCTTAGTTTTAGGCTTTTAGCTTATACCAAATGTTGAGGATCTTTTATCGAAGCAACATAATGGATTCAGATTTAGATTTTAGTTAAGTGCACTTGTCTCGGCAGTCGGCACCATCTAGATATATCGTAACTACTGACATTGCTCATTTTATTTATGCACTTCAAAATTTGAAAGATTATCTTTGTGTTGCCTTCTGTCAGAGATGCATCTATAGTTCATGTGTCTCTAAAATTACTGATGAGTCATGGCATTCAATTGATCAGCTATAACTTCTATGGTTTTTATTGTTGCTCTACCATTTACTTGGTCATCTAAAATGATCAATGGCTTGCGTTTGTTTGCAGAGGAAATTTTAAAGGTGTGCATACTGCTGTTAGTTTTTCAAAATGAATGCACAAAATTTGCCTAAGAAAGCAGCCACTCTGGCAGATATCCCAGCAAAGCGCAAACGTGGTCGTCCTCGTAAGGATGAAAATGTTGCCAAGAGGGAACGGCCACAAGTGCCCATAACTCCAGCATCAGATACAATAAGAAACTTTCAACATGTTAAAGTCAATCCAAGTATCACCACGATTGATAATAACATGGTGGGACAGATGGTTTCCGGTGTCATTGAGGGTACATTTGATGCTGGATATTTCGTTGCTGTTAGGGCTGGCCAGAGCAGCATGATTCTCCGAGGTGTAGTATTTCAGCCCGGGTGTATCGTTCCTATTACACCAGCCAATGATATTGCTCCACAGACTAAAATATACCAAAGGGGAGAATTTCGTTTACCTGTTCCCAACCCGCAAAGTCCTGCTAATTGCCCTGTTCCTCAACCTGTACAAAGTATAAAGCAGCCTGCACAGTTAGTGACTCATTCGGTGGCTCCTATGGTTGCGCACCAAGTTTCTAATTTTGGGCAACAGCATTTGCGACCTGCCCTCGTTACCACACCTCCTATTGTTATGCAAAAGAAAGACACGAGCACTTCACTTGGAGGACAAATTGCAATTCAAGAAAATCTTAGAATGGTTGAACAGGATGATGTAATGCAGGTATTTGAAGTTTCAAAGCCGTCAGATGGGGCAGAAATTGATTCTGGAGCAGCTAAGAATGCCAAAGAAGCCATTAATCAGGTATCACAAATTCAAAACCAAGCTGTGGAATCTGAGATTGGGCCTAGTAAGTTAGTGGACAATCAAGTGAAGAGCCTTGATGATGGGTTCCAACAAATGCCTTCGGTTACTATATCTCGATCCCCAAGTCCAGAATCTCAAAACCTGGAATTTGGAATCAAGCCAGGTGGGTTGGTTCACAACGATCTAAACTGTATGAATCTTGGACCCCACCATGCTCCTACAGTCAGTGAACCTCGGACAAGAGAGCTGGTTCACAATGAACTGAAGAGCCCAAACCTTCGTCCCAATGAAGCTCTTTTAGATGTTACACCCAAATCTGTGGAGTCTGGGCCCAGACCAAATGAGTTGGTTCAGTATGAACTAAAGAGTGTAAATCTCGAGGCTTTACCCCTGGAGGCTACAAGTGTACCAATGGACACTACGATGGAAAATCCAATGTCTTTAGAGAATAACAAGCAGACAGAAAGTGAAGTCAACGCTATAACAAAAGATGGAACTTCTTACAATGAGAAGCCAGGGATGGATGATGGTGATGATATTGCCAAAACTTCACCACCTGTGCTTGCAGTTGAAGAATCTGCTTTTCACAGAAGAATTGAAACTCAAGCATCTAATTTTGTTGCTCAGACCAGCGGTGTGGATCTTTTTACGGAGGATGCCACCATCTGACCTACACTGCATTACTGCCCTCCAAGCAATGTTTCTGAAAGTGGAAACTAGGTGAGGCTTCAAAAGTCGATTCACAAACGCGTAGACTGAGCTTTTGGTTGCGCTCGATTCTTTCATTTTGAGCTTAAACTGCAGGTAGAACTATGCTGACAAATGTCTTACATTGGAAACAACTTTAAAGGGTTGAATTTGGACAGATACTGCTATCTATCGTTTGATTTTATTAGAATATTTGAACTTCATTTCTTCATATTTATCAAAATATTTTCAACAAGAATAAGACCACTTGATACCCCGTTCACCAATTTGTCATTGGCATATACAGAATCATCATTTCATTATACGAATAAACCTTGACTATATGCAACCATTTGGGTTGATTATGATGATTGGTACTATTCTGTTTTTTGAGTGTACTTCTAAGTATGTGCGACTGCTCTAATACTACCTTACCTGAAGAATAAAAAAATAACACAATGGGAGTCAACTTTTTTTCAATATTCCGACAACCCAGCCCAACATTATCCCACTGTGGGTTACTACATTTTTCATCGGTTGTGAATGCATCAATTTGCAAATTTCATGCTTTGATACGCATGGGGATTCATTTGATTTGATATTGACAGGATCTCTGATTGACACACATCAAGTTGTAAAATGTGAGTGTCCTGAAGGATGTGATGTGTGTTGGGCTAGGTGTTAGGCGTGACACGTTTTTATCAAAGAACCTCATAGAGTAAAGGATCGGGGTGGAAGTCAAGACTGAACAAACGAAGAGAAAGAGGGCAAAAGTTGATGACAGAGAGTTCTATCTCTAGTACTCTCACTAGGTTCTTAATCCAATGATCTTCGATCCTTGAAAATGAGGTTTTGACTTTTATTTATAGAGAATATTGGATGACATAGGGAATATTGATTGAAATATTCCCCACTAGGTGTCATCTTTCTATTAACCATGCAATGATCATAGGAAAAGTGTCACATAAGTGGGGACCACAATCAGTTTTTTCTCTCTTAATGATCAGGTCACACGCGTCATAGGTGGTATCGCACACGTACAACGGTGAGATTTTCTCTTGATTTTAGCCATCAAACCAATAATCCTGAACTTCCCAAAAACCGGCTCGGCCTCTTGAGGGTTGCGACCCTCGGCTTGCCATTGCATTTAGAGTAGATCGTCCGGTAGTGCCCTAAGTCGGATCATCCCCAAGGGATGTAAGTGTTAGAGGTAAGTTGTTGCCCCTTATCTTAGGCGTAGAGTTGGTTCCTCGGAACCCTAATACTTGGAGATCGGGGCTCTACGGTCAACTTGATTCTCATAGGGTCAGGCAAGTTGTCATCCTACGGAGCGTTTTGACCTTCGGCCAGTTTGCTTGTGGAGGCCATTAATAGAGCCGGGGTACAGTCGTAGAGGTTTGGGCATAATTTCCCTTAGGCTAAAAGCATTCAATAGGGATGGCAATTTCGAACCGAACCGTGGATTCCCGAACTGAACTGGACTGAAGTTGACGGTTATTAACTAGTTTGACTGGATATGGGATGGGTAACAGGGAATAACTGAAATGAAAAATTGGGAAATGGTTAGATTTTGGTATTAGAAGTAACCGTCCCATTACCCGCCTCAATCCCTGAACCATTACCCGAACTGCTAATAATATAGACGTAATCTTTATTTATACTAATCTTTATATATATATATATATGTGTGTGTGTGTGTGTGTGTGTGTGTGTGTGTGTGTGTGTGAGTATATTTTATATTGAAAATAGAAAATCCGCTTAATCACTTTCTCCTCTTTATCACTTCAAAGTCTTTGAAGCAGTAGAAAATTTCTATCAATCAAACAAATTTATAGACATCGATAACAATTAATCAACAAAACAATACTAACATCTCAATAATGTTTGTTTCTCTCTCTCTCTCTCTCTCTCTCTCTCTCTCTTACACATACACAATGTCTATTATGTTGACAAACAAGTTTGAGGTTGATGAGCTCGGCCCAAACTCTGGTCACGAGCCAAGCACATGTGCCAACACGTGATAGTCACATGTATGATAGAGACCAAGAAAGAAGTTACCCGAGCAGGATAGCTACGAGGTGAACACCATACATCTATCTCGAGCAGGAATTTGTCTATCAGTCAGCGAGCAGGGAGCAGGGCTGCTCGAATGAACCTGATATCAATTTTGAGCTTAACTGGGAAACAACATCACTGATCCTGAGATTTTTGTCGGGATTCCGTCAGTTACGCGGTCAACCTGCATTTATGGTATTAAAGTCCTAAATTACCTCCATGATAATGGCCCAGCCCAGATCTTACTCCCAAAAAGGCTATATATACTTCACAAAATCTCATTTGAAAGGGACACACACTTTTATACACCGAAACCCTGTTATTTTGCTTTGAACTAAGCTTAATACTTACTCTCACGCCCGAGGGGTTTCGCGAGGCCCTACCTTGCATTCCTACTAAGGTGTTTCTTCTTTTGACAGGGTTTTTAAGAGACCATACATTCATATAAGCCCAGATATCCTACTAACCGCAAGGAACGGCCCAAGACCAGATTGTGTAGCATCAGAGGTAAAAATGTTTGAAAAAAATGTGCCAGAATTCATAGATACTTCGATCCATTGAATGATTTTGTTTCTTATCTACCATGAAAGATTGGGCTCTAGTAGTATTGCCTCTTGTTTTAAATTATTAATCAACTTCAACCAAATTGATTGCATTTTATTCAATAATTTTCTCAATTAGACAGTTATCAATTTATAAATGCTTAAAACATTTTTCATTTAAAACACTAAACAATGCTTCATGATTCTTCTATAATTTATGAAATTAAATATGTAATAGACAAATTTACATATTTTCTCTCGGCATCCATATATGCATCTATAATGTTGAACTAAAACTAAGTTTATATATTATTGTAAAATATAACCAAAGAAATTTTCATTCACATCAATGTTTACTACCAATATTATATATTATTACGAAATAGTGATTGCATCCTTATGCTGCATGTTTCTTTGTTAAATATTTTTTCTGTGATTTTCTGAACTATTTGTGATTCTATTTATGTATATAATAATAAATAATTTGTATCTGTAATTTTGTAGGTATTTTTGTAGGTATTGAATAAATTTAAATAGAAAGTTATTTAGCTCTTGGATTGTTACCTATAATTTTATTATTGTAATTTAATAAAGCTTTTTTTTAAAATATTTGTGGAATTTGTGTTGTGGCGTACGTGCACAACATAATTAGACTCTTTAATTTTCATAGATAATATTATGATGAGTTATAAGTAAAAATAATATCATTTATCAAGTTTTATTAACTCGATTATATAAAATGTTTTTGAAAGTTTTTCAAAGTATTTTTTTTCTTTAAAGTGTTTTAACTAAATTGTTAATTTGACCAATTATCCGTGGGTAATCCCCGATTAACCGTTACCCGTGGGGAATGGATATGGTAGGACAAATTGATTATCCCATTGGAGAATGAGGCGGTTATGGGGCATCAAACTGAAAATGGGGAATGAGGATAGTATGATATATAACCGCCCACAAACTGTCCCGTTGCCATTCCTAGCATTCAACCTTGGCCCCCTCTTTAGGTTATCGCCCGAAACCTAGTACATTCTCGTACGATAAGTCTTAGTTTAGGGAAGACTAGGTAATTACGTGGCAATTACTTGAAGTGACGTGGCATAACCCCTACTACACAAGTTATAATACTTTTATTACTCTTTAGAGCATCATAAATGCAACTATGATCTTATGTTATCGTGAGTAATTAATACCATCAATCAAAGAATCACCAATGCAATTATGGATTTGATTATATATAATTGCGGGTAATTAACACCATCAAACATACGTGACATTTTTTCTCTCTTCAACACATTCAATTTAAAAGGACCTCTCCAGTACAAATGTGAATTTGATCTTATATGACATATCCCACCATTAAAATAAAATTTGACAAAAAAAATTAAACATAAAAGAAAATGAAACAACCGATAGAAAGCATTTTTTAAAAAATGTAGATTATGATGTATTTACATCCTCAAGTAAAATATAAAAAATTGATATCGTTATCCACAATATCAAAAAAAAAAAAAAAATTATTGATACATCATATTCGCATCCTTCATTCATAGTTGCATTGAAAATGTTTTTTTTTTCATTAAAAAAAGTATAAATCTTAGTGACCTAATCTCTTTCACATTCAGTGATTGATGGATGGGACTTGGGAGAAGAGAATATCGCCTAAGAAAATTATGCATTGGAAACCTAAAATGATACTCCCTTTGTTCCCAAATTATTATCATGTTTTCTTTTTATCATCTATCCTAAAATAATTATCATATTTTAAATTTTTTTAGAATAATATTTTTACCACTTTACTCTTATTTTTTTTATCATACTTTAATTATATGTCACATACACATTTAAAGTAAACTACACATCAAACTAATATTAATAATTCAGTCAAATAAGTTATTTAAACCGTGCGTCAAACCTACCAAGACGATAATTTGGAGACGGGGGAATACTTAGTTTGAATCAAAATCTGGGTAAATCGCAACATTAGTCCCTTAAGTATAGACTTTTCACAGTTTTAGTCAATTAACAATTTTTTTTCAAATTAGGATCCTTTGAGTATTAAATTTTTTCAGCGACAGTCATTTTAATGGAATACCGTTAAACTGTTCATGTGTATTTTGTAAGGGCTAAAATGATTTTTTTTTCAAATCGAACTTATATCAAAATTTACAATTAAATCTCTAGAATTTAAGAAATTGACCCTAAGGCATTCTTCCCCAATTTTTTGGTAAACCCATCAAATTTTTTAAAACACACCAGATTTAATGTAGTAAATTCATAATTGGTTTTCAAATTCACATCCATCTCCCCAAAATTAAGTAACAATTATTTCCAAATTCAATATGAATAAAATGTCCAAGCAAATACGTATTTGAGTTGTCCCAAAAATTAAATTCTCTAAGTAGTACTCGTTCACAGGAGTATAACAAGACCCATTGGCAATCAACAAATTCAAAGGCAAAATTTCATAAATTCAGCAACTAATTTGAAGAGATTGGAACAATCTTACTTTGAAATTGCGAGAGCACCACTACTAGAAAAGGCGCCTTCAGCGACAAAATTATCAGCGACGGAAATATTCCGTTGGTACATAGCGACGGAAATGGAGCAGCAACAACGGATTTGATTTGAAAATGCCTTTAGCGACAGAATTCCAAGCGACGGAAATTCTGTCGCTAGAGGTGACCTTTAGCAACGGAATTTATGTCGCTGAAATTAAATTTAAATTAAATTCTGAAAACCTTTAACGACGGATCATTCCGTCGCTAAAAGGTCACCTATATCGATGGAAATTTCGTCACTGTTGTATAAGTTCATTTATATAAAACCTTCCAGTATTTATAAAAAAAATTTTGTTTTTTGGGTAAAATCCCTTTGTGTGTGTGTGTGTTTATATATATATGTAGGAAATAGTATAATCATTTTAACGAATGATATTTTATTATTAAATTAATATTTCAAATATTAATTTAATAATAAAATATCATTCATTAAAATGATTAACATGATTAAATGAATGATATTTTATTATTAAATTAATATTTGAAATATTAATTTAATAATATAATATCATTCATTAAAATGATTAACATCAATATAATTACAAAAATAAAAATATTCACATTATAACTTAAGTTATATATTTAAGAAAATAATAACAAAATTATATAAATTGAGTAAATTCGAATTTGCATGTGGTCATACTATTTTGCATGTTTCTAGCACATTCATTGATACGAATCATTGAATTATTATTTTTACTCAATTTTTTTATAAACATAAGTAATTTTTCTAGCTTTACAATATATCATCTCATAGAGTTTTTCAAGCTGAGTTGAACCAAAACGGATAAAACCGTATTAATTGAACCGAACCACTACGCATATTGTATTTATATTGGACTGTTCATTGGTAACCAATTTTATATTTTACGAACATAGGGTGGGCAAACATATTCTGGTTACATTTGTATCTCGACCCGACCCGATCAGCTACAACCCAATCGGATTACATATTTTTTCAAAATTTCGTTTAGCGGGTTACCCTAACTTGAACCCAAATCAATTTGTTCATTAAGAGTATCGAAGTCTTTTTGCCTAAAAAGTGTATTTTTATGGTTACAAAAGCATGATAAACTGGAGCGGTTAAAAACTTTTAAAAAGGGACTGACCCGAATTTTACCGAAAAAACAATTGATTTGATTATTAATATTAGTTTGATATGTAGCTTTTTAAAAAACCCATGTGTGTGGTTCACGTGACAATATTAATGTGATAGGAGATGCGAAGGAACGACGACGAAGATGTTTTTGTTATATATTAATTTAAATTAATTATTTCGACACGTTTGATATTTGGATTCTGACAGGTTTCGACACGTTACTCATTCCAACTAAACTCACCCAATTTCTAGGGCTAGGTAAAAGAGATTACTTTTATTGTTGTAGTTGGAATCCCATAAAAATATTCATATTACAACTTAATTTATATATTTAAGGAAATAATAACAAAATTATATAAATAGAGTCAATTTGAATTTGCACGTGGTCATACTCTGTTGTCTCTAGCACATTTCTTGATATGAATCATTGAATTATTATTTTTACTCAATTTTTTAGACATAAGTAATTTTTCTATCTTTACAATATATTATCTCACCGGGTTACGAGTTAAGGCAGGTTGGGCTGGGTTAGATGACCTGTTTAACCCACAACTGGAGCTGTCGAATGGTCTGGACCGGCTCGCAAACTTCCCATCGGGCAGTGCCGGGCCAAAGAAATGTCGGGTCTCATAAAACTCAAGCCTAACCCATATCAACCTCGGGCATCTGGGTTTAACCAAAGCAATACCTGTTGATTCAATCTCTCTCACACACATAACATTAACAAGAAATATTAGTGTTTGGAGATCTACATGTCCGCTAAATAGTGGGTTGCGGGTTAGCCGGCCCTGCCAACCCATAGCAAAGCTCACCGGACCAAACATAGAAGCCGGTAAAGTCGGCAAAAAAGGCCCAGCCGAATGGGTCGGTAGCCCATCCAACATTTTGACAGGTCGGGCTTCACATACTGACGATCCACAAAACAACGGGCCAACCCATTGCCAGCTCTAGAAGTCGGACTAAACCAAAATTGCACATGGCCCATGGAACCTAAATCCCAACTCACATAATATCGGGTGGACTAGGCTAGCCCATTCAGCCATGCCGATTTTTGACATCTGATATAAAAAAGCTAAAATATTTGAAATCAGTTTCCATCGCGAATCTTAAATTGGTTATTTGACTTGATACATCACGATGCATAAATTGAATTATATAATTTAAATTTATGCATCACAATTCATAAATTGGATTTGGTAATTTAATAATATTATATTATGCATCACGCACACACACTTTAATTTATTAAATTAAATTAAAGATAAAAACTATGAATTGAAAGTATAAATTAAGAAAAAAAAATCAAATAAAACTATTTTGTGTATTTAATAAATTAAATTCAATATAAACAAAGACAATTTAAATTGTATTGTATTTATAAGCTGGTAACTAAAAAAGAAAAAAGCCCTAGGTATAAACACAACTCATCTAAACCCTAATCTCAAACACTCTCTCTTTCTAAACGGCGCTCACTCCCAGTCCTATATGTTTAGCTAAGCCGGCCGGTGGCTTGTTGCGGGCTAGCTTGGCCCGATCTGGCTAACCCACAACTGGAACTGTCAAGCGGACCGGACAGACCTGTAAAATGCTCATCGGGTCTAGCTTAACTAAAATAATTATAATGATTGTAGAAAACGGAATATGGTGACGTTGGTTTTCTTGATGTGTTTGTTAGTACACATACTAGACCTGGTACCTCCGCCGATGAACCTCCGCAGTGGGTTGATGATAGATTAATATCTACATTTGTAAGTAAACTTTCATTAAAAGACTTGCTTTTGAATATGTAAATTCATTTATGTATATTGTGCATATGATAATATTAGTTTGTTTTATTTTGACAGTCTATATATAAGACAGCGGTATCAGAGGATGACACTGATCCTACCCAGCCCATTCCATTTAAGCCTTAGGTTTAGAAATAAATCACCCTTGAAGGACGGAAAAAGAGAGGAGACATAGTGTTCGGGATGCACCACTAGAAAAACGCCAATTACTGACGGAAATTTCCGTCAGTAATTTAACATTTCCGTCAGTAATCTGGCTTTCCCAACGGAACCGTTCCGTCAGTAATCCGTCGGTAAATTTGGTTGGTGATCACAAACGGAACTCATTCCGTCAGTAATCACTGACGGAATTTCGTTTCCGTCAGTAATTACTGACGGAATGAGTTTCCGTCGGTTTTTGCTAACAGAAATTTCCGTCAGAGATTTCCGTCAGTAAATGTTAGTTCCGTCAGTAATACCGACGAACATTTCCGTTAGCAATTTTCATTTCCGTTAGTGATTTCCGACGGATTACTCCGTCAGTAATTTATATTTCCGTCAATAATAACGACGAACGTTTCCGTTAGCAATTTTCATATCCGTTAGTGATTCCCAACGGCTTGCTCCGTCGATAATATATTTTTCCGTCAGTAATACTGATGACTGTATCCGTTAGCAATTTCCATTTCCGTTAGCAATTCCTGATGGATTACTCCGTCGATAATATATATTTCCGTCAGTAATACCGACAAACATATCCGTTAGCAATTTCCATTTCCGTCAGTAATTTCCGACGAAATATACCGTCAGTAACATATATTTCCGTCAGTAGTCCCAACGGAATATTCCATCAGTGATTTCCAACGGAATATTCCGTCAGTAATTGCAAAAATACTAACAGAATGTCCGTTAGTAATGCTAAAAAATGCTTAAAATTTTAGCTTTACGAACATAATTTCCGTCAGTAAAATTAAAAAGAAAAATAATAATTTTTATATAAATTAAATTTTTTAGGTACCTGATTTATCATAAATATATATAATAGACTCATGACAAAAATTAATTGCACTACAAAACTAAAACATTAAATATAACAAAATGTTATTACATCAAATTCGTTTCCCAAATCTATTGTTAATTACGATTGTATTGAATATTCGACACAAAGAAATTATGTAAAGGAATTAGGGGACTGGATACGAGGAGTGGACGAAGATCCATGCATAAAAGCGGCCATCTGGGCGCGCATCTCTGCTATTTCACGTGCCTGCTCAGTCATTTGTTCATCTCGTCGAGTCATAGCTTCATCTTGCTGCGCCACCCTAGATTTCAATGCATCCACCTTGGCTTGTGAAGCTTCGTCCAACGGAGCATTTGATCCTCCCGTTGACGACAAACTCAGAGAAGAGATTGTGGATGAAAGCAGAGTGACACCATAGTCCCCTAATCCGTAAAGTCTATTCCCCATTTTTTTCGTCCTTGTGACGCAACTCTCTGCCATAATTCTATTTTCGACGAAGCAGGAACATGAGCTCCCTCTGAACTCTCCGTGCGGCCCTGGGTGGCCTCTTCATTTGCAATCATCTTAAAGGCATTCTGTCATTAAAAAAATACAATAATTAATAAAACATCAAACATAATAGATATATGAACCAGTTTGATATACATTAAGAATTTTGATACTTACATATGTAGACTCGGCAGTTTGATCAACCCACTGACGAGGTTGACCAGGAGCACCCTGAGTGGTGTGTGTGCTAACAAATACGTCAAGAAAATCGACGTCGGGACCGAATTTCTTTACCTACAAGCATGATGGTTAGATTTTTTTTGTTTATTCTATGAACATAGGGTTGTTTAGTCAAAGCTTTAAGTTTTCTGGGAATTTCAAACCATTGCAAACTGATTTTAAAAAGAGAGTCGAAGCAGTAACAATAAGAACAAACTCTAGTAGAATGCAATTGATAAGGCAGCAAAAAAGTGAATAGGATTGTAACTAACAAAATTCAAGTGTAACCATGGAAAAGGGAATGAAAAATATATTTTAATCATATAATAAGAGAAAATCTTCTTGGAACATACACACTACATATGTACAAAAGTTCTGTTGTGCTACTCTTCAAGGGCGGGACAAACACAAGCACACACACAAATCTAAACATTTTATACCAAATCAGATTGACCTGATTAAAATCAAATCATTCCCATGGTCTGATATTAAGCTCATGCATAAAAAATTTAATGCCACAAACTTGTAAACTAAGGAAAAGAACGGGAATGACAAAAAAGGCCCTCACAAACTTTTATTTATTTTTACAGAAAATTATTCAAGTGACTTTACCTTTTATAACCCTATGCACTGCTCCAAAAGATAAATGTTCTCTCAGATGCTCTAAGATATTCGAATTGTGGGTATGTACACAAAACTGGAAAGAAAAAATTGAAAACAACTAAAGCAAACCGGTCCTGGTTGTTTGGCTTTCCAAATTTTTATTACGAAATTAGAATAACAGAATGATTTAAGATTGAGTTGGAGCAACTTAAAAACCAAAATAAACCAAACTGAGGCAATTAAGCTAAATCAATTCGGAGTATGATTATGCCAGTACTTTTATGTTTTAAGTTCAATTGACCGAGCCGACAACAAAGATTACTATATACATGTATTTTTTTATTAAACTTGTCAGTCTCCTCAATCTTGTGTTTGCTGGTGCTAGGTTTTAGGTTGCTGGGTCGCTGCATTACTGCACATCTACGCCAGAAAGAAGCCAAATGTAGTGTCAAATTTTCCTCTTCGTTTTTGTTTCATGTGAAATAAAGACAAATGGGAAAATGACAGTAAATGATCTAGGGGTGATTGGGTAAATTTAAATAATAAAATTATTAAAAATTTCCTGTACCATTGTATCTGTGCATAACTGAAATCCTAAGGTGCCATCCTATTTGAAGAATTTGCAAAATGCTTGGCTGTTACAGTCAGCAATAATTATCAAGCCTTGCCTTGTGAGCAGAAGAAGATATTGCTAAGAATATGCAAAATGCTCGCTCATCTCTAGTAAATCTCAGGCCTCACATTGTGAGCACACAAACGGAGAGGTTTCTAAGTATTTGCAGAATGCTTATCAGAGACAGGTTCAGTTCGTTTCGAATGTGAAGACCGATTTATTTGGGCTTGAAACAATTGATATTGCACAATACAGCAGATCTCATCATATCTCCAATGCTGCCACCATTTATTCCAACAGTCAAGAGAAGAAAATTTTGCATTCTTATATAATCTATCTAGTGGGCACTGGGATGAACTTTTTTTTTATTAAAAAGCAGTAAAAAGAAAGAAATTATGAGCCAGGTAAGATTAAGCCGACCGATCAATGCTGTTTCTTGCTTTCTCAGGCTGCTCTGTATTGTTAAATGCCTTTTCAACATTTTCCAGGCTCTTTCTTGATTTTTCTCTCCTGTCAATACGAATTTCATCTTTCCTAGTTTTACCACATATCAATTTTCACATTCGCTATTCAACTACTCTCATCTAGTTAACATGTTCTTTCTTACTTCCCCAAAATGGTACCACTAGTAGGGCTAATAAAATGTATGCAACTGAAAGGACACCAGTAATATCGTCAAAAAACAAATGAAGTGGCCACTTAAAAATATAAGCTCACCTGACAACGACATCGAACACGTGGACCAACTTGCCCAGTTTCATCTGCCGAAACAACAAGGTTACCCCGCTCCTGAGTTTCCCACCATTCTTTATCCGAACATTTCATTCTCCTAGTCAGATTCGCCGAGATCCGGCCCCTTCCCTTCCGCCGTCTTCCGTTTTCGGATTTTCGCCTTTTGGGTGTAGTCGTTCCTTGAAGACGAAGGAGAGAGTGAGTGAGAGAGAGACCCGGAGAAAGAGTGGGTGTCGGTGATGGCGAGGGTGGCAACGAGTGGAGGGAGGGGGCGGCGGCGAGAGATGCAGAGAGAATACGATGTTAGGGAATTTTGAGAGAGAGAGAGGCGTGTAACCTAGGTTTTTTTTTTTTGTATTTATAGCTAGGGCTTTTTTGTTTTTCTTTTATATGTATTTTGATGGTATTCAATTTATATTTTCTTTAATTTATATTTTCTTTGAAAAAAGTAAATAATTATTTATTTGGGATAGTTAAATTATTAATTACTAATGTTTCTTTAAATTGCTATTTATACCTAGGGTTTTTTTTTTTATAGTTATTAGCTTATAAATACATCATAATTTAAATTGTCATTGTTTATCTTGAATTTAATTTATTAAATAGAAAAAATAGTTTCTTTAAATATATACCTAGGGTTTTTTTTATCAATTACTAATGTTTCTTAAAATCGTTATGTTTTATAAATAAATATATATTAATTAATATTAAATACCTATTTCAAACCTGTCAGAACACAAATATCAAACATATTAAAAGGTGTCAGATTAAAACGGGTCGACACGTCTTAACCCGTCTTTAACCCAAAAAACATGAATTTAAGTCATGGTCTATCTTTAACTAAATAGGGATTCTAATTACAACAATTGAATTAATCACTTTTACCCCCGCCTGGTAATTGTGTGATTGGGTTTGGGTCGGGTTGAAATGAGTAACGGGTTGAAACGGGTCTAATATAATACTACTAGATTTTTGTGCATGTGCATATGACTTAGATATATATGACATTGTTTCAGTAATTAACTTGTATTTATACCTAGGGTTTTTTTTTTTGTTTTTTTTTTAATTTGCATTTTGATGGTAATTGAATTTATTTTGTCTATAAAACACGCTAATAATTTAATTTAATAAAAAAATATGTGTGTGCGTGATGCATAATTTTGTGAATTTTTAAAATATTTTAAAAGTTTAATCACTCCAATTAGGGGTGGGCATTTGGATTCGGGTTTTTGCATTCTGCAGAAATTTTGAATAAATATATTAATTATATATATATATATATAATTAAATTGATATCTGCATTCCTTTCCAATGGCTATATCCTTTGGATTTCCAACAGTCACAAAAATGACTGCTAATGAAAACTGTCACAACCGAATTTTAAATATCAAAACCGATCAATGAGACCCCGTCGTTATTCGTTGAAACAATAAGTTGAAAGGAAATAGAACACTTGATTATTAACACCCGTGAAGTAAAACTTATGTGAATGTGCACTCGCACCCCCAGATTCCAATGTAGTACTTAGGGGAAGAAAGTTGTTAATGACACCAACCTTTGGTGGACCAAGTGAGCATACCACTGGTTGGACCAAATCTTAGAAAAATCCAATGGTCCATCGTAGTCCATTATACCATTTCGCCAATAGGTGTAGCGTGTTTTAATGTTAAGTTACGTTACGTTAAGTTAAGTTACGTTAAGTTAAGTTAAGTTAAGTTAAACTAAGTTGTTAAGTTGCTAAGTTAAGTTAAGTTGCTAAGTTAAGTTAAGTTGCCACGTTATGTTAAGTGCTAAGTTAAGTTACGTTACATTACGTTACGTTAAATTAAGTTAAGTTATTACGTTAACGTTGCTGCTGCTAAGTTGTTAAGTTACGTTACGTTACGCCACGTTAAGCTGCTGCTGTTAAGTTAAGTTACGTTAAGTTAAGTTGCTAAGTTTAAGTTGCTGTTAAGTTAATATGTTAAGTTAAGTTAAGTTAAGTTAAGTTAAGTTAAGTTAAGACAAAAACAAAATGTCTGGCTAGTACAAAGACGGCCAAAATCTAGTGTTTGGGGACAAGAAGTTTCAAGATCTTCGGATTGGGGTGCTATAGCTTCTAAGAAAGATAGTGATCAGTCGATTTCATTGCCTTCTCGGGGTAGGAAGGATGAAAAGGTTGATTCTCCTATGTGGAAAGAAGCTGATCAGCCGATTTCATTGCCTTCTTGGTTCGTTGGATCTGAGTGAAGACGGAGCAGAATTCAAAACTGATTCAAAAGGAGGCTAGGGCTACGATTCTGCAAGAGAAGAAAGCTATGGTTGAATGGGGTTGAGAATCATAGTAGTGGATACTGTGGAGCTCGATTGGGTGAATGTCGAACTAGGGCAAGGGCTGAGCTGGAATTGGGTTGTCGCCGGCTTGGATGCCGCTGACTGGGAAGTCGGAGAAAGAAAGGTGCACCGCGGTGGCGCTAGTTGATGATGGAGCTCGGCTATGAAACCGAACTGGGGTGGAGAAGCCACAGTGAGCGGCTGGCGAAGGAGGCGGATTGGACGGATAGAGTTGAAGGGGAACAGAGGAGGTGAATTGGACATATGGAATACAATTATTTTTTAAAAATAATTTTAATTATTTAAAAAGATTATAATTCAAAATTATTTTAAAAATCAAAAGATTAACTAAATGTATACCCATCCCATATATGCAAGTTCAATTAATGATAAAAATTAATTATTAATCAAATCTCACTATTATATTGTTTTTAATTTTTTAAAAATAATACTCCCTCCGTCCCTAAATTATCGTCCTCCTTTCCTTTTTTGTCCGTCCCAAAATAATTGTCCACTTTGAAACTTACCTTTTTAAAACATCACTTTAACCACATTACCCTTACTTTTTCACTCTACATTAATTATAGGCCACATACACATGGATAGTGGCGGACTGGGAAGTCGAAGAAAGAAAGGTGCACCGCGGTGGCGCTAGTTGATGATGGAGCTCGGCTATGAAACCGAACTGGGGTGGAGAAGCCACAGTGAGTGGCTGGCGAAGGAGGCGGATTGGATGGATAGAGTTGAAGGGGAACAGAGGAGGTGAATTGGACATATGGAATACAATTATTTTTAAAAAATAATTTTAATTATTTTAAAAATTATAATTCAAAATTATTTTAAAAATCAAAAGATTAACTAAATGTTTACCCATCTCATATATGCAAGTTCAATTAATGATAAAAATTAATTATTAACCAAATCTCACTATTATAATGTTTTTAATTTTTTAAAAATAATATAATTTTTCAAAAAAAATTATTTTGATTGTTATAAAACAATTTTTCACTTCAAATATCCAAAATATCAACTAAATGATGAACTATAAATTAATAAAATATCATTCATTGAAATGATTATAATATTTTTCTACTAAGAAACAATTATAATTTATTTACCAAAAAAATCATTAATTTTGTATAATAGTGACGGAGAAAACCGCCACCGATGACGGATCGGGGCGTATTCGTCACTAATCGATGATGAATAAATCAATTAGTGACGGAATCTCCGTCTACTAAATCTGAATGAAACAATTATAATTTATTCAACAAAAAATCATTAATTTTGTATAATAGTGACGGAGAAAACCGCCACCGATCGATGACGGATCGGACGGCGTATTCGAGTCAGCGATGATAATAAATCAATTAGTGACGGAATCTCGTCACTAAATGCGGAATGAAACAATTATAATTTATTCAACAAAAAATCATTAATTTTTATAATAGTGACGGAGAAAACCGTCAGCGATCGATGACGGATCGGGGCGGCGTATTCGTCACTAATCGACGAATAAATCAATTAGTGCGGAATCTCCGTCACTAAATCTGACATGAAACAATTATAATTTATTTAACAAAAAAATCATTAATTTTTTATAATAGTGACGGAGAAAACCGTCACTGATCAGTGACGGAAACAAACAATTACTAACGGAAACTCCGTCGTTAAATATGGCGCCATTTCAAAGTGATTTTGCCGACGGACTTCCGTTAGTAATTTTAAAATTCCGTCAGTAATTGCTGTCGAAAAATTCCGTCAGTAATATTCTGTCACTAATTAATGACTCACGGATCTCCGTTAGTACTTTTCAAATTCCGTCAGTAATTACTGACGGGAAAATTCCGTCAGTAATATTCCGTTAGTAAATGTCATGTTTCTAGTAGTGATGGGAGACCATGGGCTGCAATGCTCACCGTCGACACGTCGCTCGCATGTTATTAGGCCCGACGCTCAGTAGATTTCGAGGATCGAGTCTCTGGAAGCACGCTTGACTGAGGAGCAACGTTTGGTTGTGGAATATTGGGAATAATTAGAGCGACGATTTACAGAAATGATGGTCATGATGCAAAGCATGGCGCAACAGATGGATGAGTTTTCAAACACTCCCTCTAGTAGTACCGAGTCCCCTTCTCATGTCAGATATCTCTTCCAAGATCAGCCCCCCTCCCCCACTTTGATTATTGGTACTGTTTAATTTGGTACATTGATATTTGCTATTGTTTGATTCCGTACTTTGATATTTCGTACTGTTTAATTTTGTACTTTAATATTTGGTACTTTGTTGTAATAACATTTAGAGTTTGAGGTTTTTAGATTGCTTTATATTCTTGTTTATTTCGTATCTTTAGTCTCAAAGAATCCAGTGATGCACTCCAAGACAAAACACATTGACTTCGTTATGACTTCCTCAAAGATCATGTGGAAAAGGGTAACATCAGTTTGGAATATGTTCCAACTGAACATCAATTGGCTGACATTCTCACCAAGTCACAAGATGCTTCCAGGTTTGCGTATTTAAGGAGAAATCTTGGTATGATTGATCAAACAGTTTAAAGTTTATTTTTAAGTTTACAACTGTTTCATACCAGTAGACGTTAATTAATTGTTACTAACTCTGTTATTGTTTTAGCTCAACATCGCTAAGACCAGGTTAGTATTTTAGTTAACTGTCTATTAGAGGGTAAATTTTTTTAAAAAAAGGCTAAGGGGTTAAAAGTCACTTTTCGCTGTTAAATTCAAAATATCTAAAGTTAAAAACTTTATGAAAGACACCTGTCAATCATCCAAGCCATTTTCGTTAAAATGACTTTTATCCTTCCTTAAATAGACTTTGAACCGCCATTTTGTAAAACTTTCACAAACCCTCTCTCTCTCAATTTCTTTCTCTACTCAAACCCTCTGTTCTTCTCTACAACTGCTTCGGTTTTGTACCTTATTCTTCGCTTCTTCTTCTTTACAGCAACAATGATAAGTATTACAAAGCTCGTTAGATTCTTCTCTTATGATTTATTGTTTAAATTTCTTATTTTGAGTTGTTTCTTTGAGGAATTTGAAAGGACGCTTTGTGTATCCTGATAGTTTCCACCATTGTTGTATTTTTCTTAACCTTGAAGCTAATGGTTCTCTCTGTGCTTCATATACTTACTTCTACAAGATTTAACTATTAATGTTTCTCTGTAATTTACTCTCAAAACATTCAAGGGTTTCAATTTTTTTTAAAAATCCTTTTTAAAATGAAATCTTTGATTGTTTGTTCTATCTAGGGAAAAAGCCCTAATTTTTAAACTCTTTTTGTAGGTGAAATCATCTGCGAAATCCAGTTCTGGCAAAAGGAAGGTTCTTGACCCAGAGCAGGTCATTCATCCAGACCCCTCCGTTAACCTTCTTGGCTTTCCACTCTACCCTGCCTCTCATGACATCATCCAAGAGTTGCTGGTAAATACATACCTTCCGAGTATATGCATTGAATTGGAGTCTGTTCGCACTTTCGCTGTCGGAGCGAAAATGTGCGAGGATATGAATGCGTCTGGGATTCTCCCACTCTTCATTCTTCACGAATCCGACTACAGCAACCTCCTCGCTGAAGAATTCTACCAGCGAATGGAGATTAACGACAACACACCTTTATTATTTGAGGTTGGATTCGTGGCCGTCCCTTCTCATTTACTGCGAAGGTAATTTCCAAAGTGATTGGAGTTCACTTCGGCGGGGACTTTGAGTTATCTATTGTTGAAGCTAACAATGCCTGGGAAGCAATGGGGGGAGCAAATACCCCAAGGGAACCTCAAGGGAAAATGTTAAGGAAATATCTTTCCCTTGGACGTCTACTGTTCCAATCATCTGCTAGACAAGTTGTTTCTATTCAAGAACGGCTCCCATGACATCCTAACCTCCCAACAGCTCAACCTATCAAGCGCCATCCACCAGAGGGTAAACCCCAACTATGGCGCTCTTATTTTCAACGAGCTCTGCAACTACATCGCGACAGTAAAGGCCAGCCCTTACTATAAGAGGCCTTTTGTTCGGCTGATCAACACCCTGCTAAGGGATACATCATAGATCAACTCAGCTGTTGAGTCGGAGGAGCTCAAGAAGGTCACCAAGGACAAACAGCTGATCGCTACTTTCTTTTCCAAGTACTTCGAGTACGAGAACAAGCGAAGACAATAAAAAGAGCTTTCCGTCATTTCTGCTAAAATGATTGCCCAGCCCATGCCAATGATGGTGACACGCTTTGATATGGAAGCGTATGATGCTGCCAAGTAAGCTGTTCGTACAGCTAAGGCAGCAGAAAAGAAGAAGACATACAAATACTGTTGCCCGGGATATTCTTGTAGAGGCAAGAAAGCTAGCCGATGAAACGGAGCACATTTTGAAGCACTCCAAGGTTGCGAAGGCCAGGAAGGCGACTGGTTTCTCACCATATGAGGCTGAAGTCTTGGCTGACATACGTGCCAAGACCAAGGTAGATGCCAATGCAAGGCAAAAAGCTGTAACATAAGAGTTTCAACCAGCCTGGATACGGAAGGAACTGAAGACCAGCAGACATGCAAAGTTTGTTGGCAGCTCCTCTACTGTTGCTGGACAAACCTCTTCTCCCCAGCCATCCCAGTTTGAACCAACAACCTCCTCTGCCCAGCCATCCCCAAACCCTAAACGTAAGCCCTCTTCTGACCAACCCTCACCTAAGCCTAAACGTAGGCGTTAGCGTAAGGGCCTCCCAACCAAGCCACCAGTAGACCCTGTCATCTCTGCCGATGAAGCCTCTGGATCTCCTATCCAGCTGCTGAGGCAGAAAAGGAAGTCTGCTGGTAACCAACATCCTACCCCCTTTTCAACCAATCCTACTGAGTCATCTACTAAGGAGGAGCCAACCCCTCTGGAGGAGTCTATCCCTCAGGAGGAGCCTATAACTCTTGAGGAGTTTATCCCTCAGGAGGAGCCTACCAAATCACCTCCACACACACCTCTTTCTCCCTTCAACTACTCACCAAACCCATCCACTCCAACTTTATCCACTCCTACCCAAACCAACCCTACTTCACCCACTCCTACCTAAACCTACCCTACTTCACCATCTGAACGAAACCAACCCATTCCCTTCATCCTAACCCCATGGTTTCCCCTATCATTTCCTCTGCTGCTACGAAGTTCATCTTTGAACTTTCGTCAGCAACAGACCTCTTCTCCAAGTCTACTCCCCCTCCACCAGAATCTCAACCCATGAGACCAGAAGCCCTTTTCTATCCCCCTCCTTCCTTCAAGTTCTCCACCTTCACCGACCCACTCCCATCTCCTTCAAATATATGTAATCATTTGGACATAGATATTGAAATTCCTTCAACCCATCCTTCATCCCCACCTCAATCCAATCCCTTATCCACACATACCTTTCCCACACCTGATTCCTCTTCCACCTCAACCTCAAACACTCCACCCCTCCAACAGCCATTTCGTCCTGCTGCTGCTGCTGATGCCACCTCGTCTGCTGCTACTGAGCCCATTCGAGTAGACGTCAATACCTCTCAGAGCGAAGATATCTGGCGGTGGATGCCATCTGACAATCTTTGGGAGAATTAACAAGTATTTCCACCGCTAAGATTGCAAGCCGAATCATCCAAAGTACGCTTCGGGAATGCCGCCATCCTCCGCCAAGTTCAAGAGGATGTTTGGACCCGATTTGGAAAGGTCAGGCACGAGTCTACCGATCTGAAGATAAACATGGAGGCTCAGTGCAACGAGTGTGTTCCTCCCTGCTCAACTCTCTTTGTGGATCCCAACGGGCACAATAATAAGCTAGAAGGGGGGGGGTTGAATAGCTTATTATACACTTAAAAACTTTTAAGGATAGTTCTTTGAAAAGTACTTACAATCTATTGAAAAGATTGAAGTAGCGGAAGTCTATCAAAGAAGCTGGTTCAGGTCTGCCGATAAGGACTACCGGTAGACCTTAACAGGTTACTTAAGATATGCTGTAAAGGATAACGATAAATAAAGTAATAAGCAGTTAGTAATTAGACAGACAGAAGAGGAATTAACACAAGTATTTTGGGATGGTTCACACTATAAAGAGTGCTACGTCCACCACCAAGGCAGTCAACCTTGGATTTAAATAGTGCACTATGTTTTTCACTAGATCTATTACAAAGAATATTCCCAATGGATCGTGTACAAAATATTGACTTGTGTTTGGGGGTTAAGGAATTAAATATCTGAGTAAACAGGATATTTAATTCGTGCAGAAGAATAGCTTTGAATGAAAACAACAAGAAGTACAAATATAAATGTTGATGCACAGCTTCTTGTTGTTGACGAGGACTTCTTGATCTGTTTGAGATCTCTTGAATGCACTGAGTATTAAGACTGGAGTTGTTGTAGATTTTCAGGGTAATTCATCAAGAGTGTTTTTTTCTTCAGTCTTTAATGGCATCATTTATAGCATGGGCATTCTGGAGATCCGTTGGAGAAGACGAAGACTTAACAGCTCTATTAGGTTGAATGCATTAAATGCATGGGGCTGTCAATCAAGAAATTCCTCTTCACAAATCTCGAGCAGGGAATGAGTACAGAGATCTATTTGCAGAGAATGGAGTTGGGCAATCGGATGTCGGATACGTGAGAGTAGGTGACGATGCGCTTTCACCTTTTCTTGTTCGGTTGTGAAAAGTCTTCTTGCTTTTCGGAAAGTTGCTTTCGGCGGGTCTGAGATGTCAGGGAATGTCTCAATTTAAATTCAAACTGATAAGGATAAATTTAAATTGATCCGTTACGAGTTGCTTGACTAGACACGTCATGGTTGACCGAGTGTAGGCAAGGCCTGCCGTTGTATGTTGAAGCAGGTCTTCCGGTGAAGCTTTAAAGAGGTCTTCCGCTGAACCTGTTGAAGTCCTATAAAAGCTAGACTAGGCAGAGTTCTATACACAGTTGCCACGTTAATCGATACGCAGTCCAATTAACCACTGATGTATCAAACTAATGTAATGTATGAACAGATATAAATCTAATTACAATAAGTATCAACACTCTTCTACCAGCTCTTTCACATCATTACCATCCACCTTGGTCATGGAGGCCCTCCAGTGCTACACCTCAACGATCAACCTCTCGATGCAGCTCATGATCGCATGGCAGCCGAGCGCGAACGTGATATGTCCACCATGGAGGAGAGACAACTATGGTCTATGAACTGAGTTCTGATGGACAAGAACAACAGACCTCAGCTGATGAATAGTACACCATAAGAGTTGAAAAACTCGAGCGCCTACGCCGAGAAACAGAAGCAGCTGCCAGAGTAGCCAAAGGAAAAGGAAAAAAAAGTCATGGTAGCTTATATCTTTCTATCCTTATCCTTTGTATCTATCTTTTTTTGAAAACTCTGTAAATATTAAACTTCTTGTTTGAAATACAGAAGTTCATTCCTTTTCAAAAATGTCTACTGTTTAATTCCATGTTATTTAAATTCATATATCTGCTTGAAATTTAAACATCCAGTTTAAATTTATTTAAACTTTGTGATATAATCCTTGTGCCTGTCCTTTGAATCTCTTTTGTTGTAAGCACTTAGATTAGCTGTTACATTTGAGGTGTTCTTTTTGATAGAGACATGTCTATTGTTATAAAACTTAAAAGGATTTTCTGACATGCTATTATCTATCCTTAATCTTTCATAGCCCTCACTTCTAAGTAATGATGACTAGATGCAAATACGAGGAGATTGTTGTTTCTCACTGTATCTTAATTTCCATTTACTCATTCATTACATTAGGTTATATACTTAGTGGCTAAATGGGTTGCTTACCAGTTAGCGTGGCAACTGTGTATAAAACTTTTGCCTTTAGAATAGTTTTTAGACTTCACAGGTTTCAACAGAAGACTTCGGCAAAGGCTTCACCATCAGCCTTCACCAGCAGTCTTCACCAGCAGACCTTGTCTGCCTTCGGAAAACATAACGTGTCAAGCTTATCAGGATGTCCAACTCTAGTGGATTAATTCATTAAGCTATCTTTGACTTAGATTTGAATTAATCCATCATCATCAATTCCTGACTTCCAAGACACGCCTTTCCAGCTTTTTCGAAGAATGAAGACTTCCGCCTCCTGAATACAGCAGAGCAGGTTTACAGTCTGACACAAACAGACTGCACCAACTACTGCAGGTCTGCAACTCTGTATGTCGCCCACCTGCTAGTTTCAGCACCTACTCCTCTCCATACCCTGATCAGTTCCAATTGGAGATGAAGTCAATAAAGCAACTCCAAGCATTTAAAGCATTTAACCTAATAGAGCTATTACTCACTTCGTCTTTTCCAACGGTCTCAAGAATGCTCCGACCTATGTATACTGCCATTGAAGACTGAAGAAATCAATGCTATGAATTTATTCAACAACATCAAGTCATCATACTCAGTGCATTCAAAAGATCATCAACTGATCAACGAAGTCCTCAACAACAACAAGAAGATCTACATCAACTGTTAATCATTTACTTCTTATTATTGTATTCATTATTATTCTTCTGCACCTTGAATATTCTGTTTTACCAGATATTCAATTCCCCCACCCCCAAACACCAGTCAAATATTTTGTATACGATCCATTAGAATTTTTGTAAAAGAACTAGTAGAAAATATAGTGTACATTCAAATCCAAGGTTTACTGCTTTGGTGGTGGACGTAGCACTCTTTATAGTGCGAACCATCTCAAAATATTTGTGTTCCTTATGTTCTGTTGCTTACTGCTTTATGACGTTATCTTCATCTTAACTTATTCCTTTGAGCCGCAAACTTCAGTAAACAGTCAAGTCTACTAATAGTGCTTCACCAGTAGACGTAGTCTGTCTTCCTAAAAAGTCTTTCGTTACTTCAACCTTTTCAATAGGTTGTAAATACTTGTTCTATGATCTATTACGATTTTGTAAGTGTTATTAGGCTATTCAACCCCCCTTCTAGTCTAATATCGTGCCCTTTGGGACTAACATCTAGGCTGAAGGCGTTGTAGAAGAGAGAACCAGGGATGAAAAATCCAGCCACGGTGATTGTGAGTGCCCCGTTTCACACCTTCCCCGCTACTGAAAAGCTGGTGGTTTCAAAACTAAAAGCACATGGTATACGCCCGACCTCATTGTAGACTCAAAAATGTGTTACAGAGTCGTCACCTCTATTTTATGGTTAAACAGATAAAAGCCAAAAATACCAGAAAATATAGGTTCGAGGGCTAAGTTACGAGTTAGGAAGGGGTTAGATACTCAACTCGCCCTTTTGGTCTCACAATGAGTTTATCAATATGTTTGTTTTATTTTATACACTTGGGTTTAGAAAAATACATTTATATATATAACAAAAAAGAAATAAAGGAAAGTTATGTTAGATTTATTACAGAAAAGGAAGCAAAATTACAACTAAAATAATACAACTAGAGAATGATTACAACAATTTTATAAGTTATTTTAAGAATAAAATATCTATACTAACAACAAATTTTGTTTATATTACATGCATAAGCAAGAAATAAACTTATTAAATAAAAAGAAACATAGTTATTTCTATATTTGAAGTATATGCAGAAAAGAAAGTAATTAAACTGTAAAGATTATAACTACTTTACATTAAAGTAAAGATAGAAAAAGAAACTAATTTAAACAAAAGAAAATATAACTATTACTCCCTCCGTCCCCAAATTATTGTCATGCTTTCTTTTTTCGTCTGTCTCAAAATAATTGTCTTGTTTGAAACTTTCCTTTTTAGAACAATGCTTTTACCACTTTACCCTTACCTTTTCATCCTACTTTAATTATGGATCACATACACATGTGCTTTAAAGTAAACTACACATCAAACTAATATTAATAATCTAGTCAAATGTGCTTTCTTAAATCGTGCGCCAAATCTACCAAGACGATAATTTAGGAACGAAGGGAGTATTACATTTGAAGTAAGAACATAAAAGAAACTAATTTAAACATAAAGAAAATGTAAATATTACTACATTAAAGTAAGAACGGAAATGAAACTAATTTAGAAGTAAGAAAATATAACTATTTCTACAATAAGTAAAAACATAGAAGAAGCTAATTAAATATCTACATTCTAACAATTTTTATATTAAAGTATAAACAGAAATGAAACTAATTATATATATATATATATATATATATATATATATATATATATATATATATATATATATATATATATATATATATAATTCATAGATTAGAATAAATAACTACGGGGACAGAACTTACCTCTTGGAATGTAAGTGTCTGAACCTGATATATGCCTAGGCTTAAGCCCTCTATAACCGGTCTACATGTGCTTCTCATGTCCTTCCGAGAAAGGAAGTTTTTTTGTTGTTTTGTTTGTTTTTTGTTGTTGTTTGTTGTCTGTTGTTGTGTAGGCAGAGTGTTGCGCTTTACCTAGAATGGGAGTTTGTAAAATTTGGGCAACGTAACTGCTTGTATTTGTTGTATGTTGTGTCTGAAACCGGCCAGTGTGACTATTTGTTTTTGTTGATTTTGTTGTCTGAATTCGGGCGGCATGACTGCTTGTTTTTGTTGATTTTGTTTTTTGAATTCGGGCGGCGTAAATGCTGTATTGACGGCTTTTGTTGTATGTCGTGTCTGAAATCGGGCGGCGTGGCGGCAGGGCACGTTAATTTATCGGCTCGCTGGGGCGATGACAGAGGCTCGGATGAAGGCTTGCGGGGAAAGGATGGAAGGCTGGCTTGCTGGGAACTTTGAGAGAGAGCGAGAGAGAGTATATGGGCAGGGCTTCAGCAGATCACTTTCCCCCCCCCCCCTCTTTTGTTGTCCTTTGTCCTTTTGACCCTTTTTTTAGTTTTCTTCTGACATTTTGGCCCTCCTGAAACTTAACAATTGTTAATCCATTTATAATTTATAAATTATACTTTTTAGGACATATATAAATTAGGGGTATGAATTTGGAGTGTTTATAATGATGGAAGATGGCGGCTGCGATTCTGTTTGACCATAGGAGAGAACGAGAAGAATGGAGCGACGGGATCTCTTCTGGGTCGGATATAGGAGATGAAGATCGGACGTCGGCGATGGAGATAGATCTTGGAGGGTTGGAGCCGAAAAAGGGATCTTGTTGGGCCGGCTATGGAGGTGTAGATGGCGTAGTAGACGAAGCCCAACGATAGAGATGAAGATAGCTAGGTTGGAAGCTGCTCTGGATCATAGGCGACGGCGGATCTGGACTGAGATATCGAGCGGATGAGAGGGATAAAGATGGTAGGTGAGTCGTCTGAGAAGAGAAAGCGGTTAGACAAAGTTGGAGAAGTCTAGTGGAGGTCGGAGATGCAAGCCCAAGAAGATGAAATCGAAGTTGGATCTAGGCGAGGAGAGGACTGGGGTTGGGGTGGCTTGGATTTGAGAGTAGACTGGGTTTACCAAAAAAATTGGGGAAGAAGGCCTTAGAGTCATTTTTTTAATTCTAGAGATTCATTTATAAATTTTGATATAAGTTAGGTTTGAAAAAAAAATCATTTTAGTCCTTACAAAATGCACATATGCAACTTAACGGTATTTCGCTAACGGTGTCCATCAAAATGACTGTCGCTGAAAAATTTTAATACACAAAGGACCCAAATTTGAAAAAAAAAATTAAGGGACTAAAACTGTGACAGGTCTATACTCAAGGGACCAATGATGTGATTTGCCCTCAAAATTTTGTTATTATAACGATGCTTATTTTAAATTAGTGAATAATATGTTCGACCTTATTGATAAAGTATAGGGAGTACCTTTTATCAGTGAATAATATGTTTGACCTTATTGATAAAGTATATTGGCAAACCAAACAATATTGTACTCCCTCCCTTCCATTCTTGTTGAGAGCATCACTAATGCAACTGTGTATTTGATCTTATGTGGCCTTAAGTAACTAATACTATTAATCATATGTGACGAGTTTTTCTATTCATTCACATTTAATTAAAATAGATATCTCCAATGCAAATGTTGATTTGATCTAAGTAATAAGAAGAATCATCCAACATCTTTTAGTAGCTATACTAAGATCACTAATCCATAACAAGCTTCAACATCTTTTCATAGCTCATTTCTATTTAATTTTCATTAACTTAGTGAACTTTTTTTTTCTTGATAAGTCATAAACTTAGTGAACTTACAAGCTATTTTTAATTGTTGTACTTGAACTTCATAAACTTGATCCTCGTAGCTTATTGTTGTTTCACATGATGCGTCTTTTTTTCTTTCAACATGTTGATAATTAATAGCAGCCACTAACTACCCATTGATGTCTATTTGCCACCATTAATCTTTTGAGTAACCTAACATTGTTGCCGTTAACAAGTATGTTGGGTGAAATTCGGGTTGGTCTCCTTTTTTAAGTTTTCAATTACTTTAGTCTTATGTTTTTATTTTCAACCATAAAAAAGCCACTTTTGAGAGTAAAATGACTATAATACCATTAATGAACCAAATGTGCGCTACAGAGATTACTTACTTAGTGCATCGCGTTGTATCAACTTTTACATCGTGATACATTAATTTAATTGCATCAATTTTTGCACTGCGATTCATCAATTTAATTACATAATCCAATTTTGCACCGCGATACAAAATCCTAAAGAACCATACCACGTCCTTCACCTTCTTCTTCCTCCTTTTTTTCGTTTTCGTCTCAACTGAAAAATCTTTTCAACCCAACACAGATTTATTATAATTTTGTATTTCATTAATCAAAAAAACTGTTTATCTTTTCGTTGCATACAATCATGATTTTTTGTGGAAAAAGATGATCTGGGTATTTTAAGAACAATATTTTGAAAGGAAACTTTAGTAATCGATAAAAAAGAATACTGAACTGAAGAAAGGCCGGCCCGCAATTTCTCCGGTATGATTCCATTGGCTGATTGGCCCAACATGGTGCATTTCACATCCAAGCCATAAATAGACAGAAGCAATACAAAGTGGCTAAGCTCCGAGCCCAAAATAGATGGGTGTGAGCATGGTTAACAAATAATCATACCAAAATCAAAACAAAATCATCACATACAACAACCAAATTATTTAACGAAATAATTACAAGTCGGTACATTTTTTAAAACATGTTTTCAAATCAATCCAGTCATTTTTTAGACATAACTTTTATGTACATTTTTTGGGTAAAAATACATCACTGCCCCCAATTAACATACCGATGGTTTTAGGGGTGTGAGAGTTATAGCGGGATTGGTGTATCGTAACTGTGAGAAAGTTAGGCTTTAAAGGTGGAGAGAGTTGATTACTTATTATAAAGGCAACATTAGTTTCTGACAATGAAAATGCACTTCATCATCAGTCACCATTACACCTTCTGTATCCACACCAGAAAAAAGTTGAATTCCACAATTAACCCCCCCCCCCACTCTCTCTCTTCAAATCTAATTCGAATTTATTCTCAGCCAAACCCACTACCAAACGAATGAAGCCAATTTGATATCCCTCTCCCTCCCCCTGTGTTCTTGAAGCCAAAATCAATATTGCAATCACCCGCTAAAATCTCATATTTGCTTTCTCAATGAGAGGGCCTGCTTTGGTGGAGCTTGTTGCTGGGTCTTTTGGTCGAAGATGAAGCGGTAGGACTGAGGATGAAGGTCGGATCTTTAGACCGTTGGGTGTTGCCTCTTTGACTGGAAATGAAGATGATGAAGGAGGGTGTTGGAGGCTGAACTGACAATGGCGTTGGAGGCTCCGATGAAGACAGCCGGACTTTTCCTTTTTCTATTAAGCAGACACTCGAGAATTTGATGCTTTCCATCTCTATTAACAACAGCTAATTCACCGCTAGTGAGCTTTCCGGAGAACTTGCGAAAACATCAGTCATTTTTATGTGATATGTTTTGGGTTTTTGAGCATCAACAACCTGATGCCAGAAGATGAAAAATGAGTTTGTCAACCTGATGCCGGGAGCATTTGGCATCAGCAACCTAATAGATGGATTATTTGATTTTTTTTTTCACCTGATGCCAAGTCTTGGCATCAACTTTTTTGATTTTTTTTTATTTGAATAAACTGTGAAATCAATGCTGATGTCAAACATTATCAGCTTTTTTGAATTTTTTTCACCTGATGCCAAGCCTTGGAATCAACTTTTTTGATTTTTTTTTTTTTTTGAATAAAATGTGAAATCAATGCTGATGCCAAAACTTGACATCAGCTTTTTTGAATTTTTTTTTTACCTGATGTCAAGCCTTGGCATCCGCTTTTTGGTATCAGCTTTTTTGAAATTTTTTTTTTTTGTTCGAATAAACTGTGAAATCAATGCTGATGCCAAATCTTGGCATCAGTTTTTTTGAATTTTTTAGGCCGGATCTTCATTAATGGTATTTTTGTCATTTGGCAACCAATTTGTAGTTACATGAAATGCCCAAAAAATTGATGATCCTAAATAAAAACATGTTTCTAAAATTGTACCCACTTGAAATTTGTCATTATTTAAACTCAAATGGGTATCTTATTTGATTTTGTTTGATACAAATCAAAACCAAATCATAAAACCATTTTTTGGCATTTTAGCGATTCAAAAATATTTTTATTTTTTTTATAAAAAGAGTACATGCTTTTATTTATAAATAGAGAGTTAGTTTATTTCATTTGGACAACAAACCGATTTTCAAGATAAAGATGGTGGGGTATTTAAAAGTATCGGAGTTTGTGCTATTGTTGGAAGAGTTTTTTTAATTTTAAATCAAATAAGTATCAAATATATTAATTTTTTGATTTTTAATGGGTTATGTTTGATTTGATGTTTAATTGGGTGGAGTTGATGTAGCTCATCTTTTGGTCATAACTCATTGCCGATCTATGACTCTAGCATAGAATAATTATTGTCTTTATAACTTCTAGTCATTTGCAATTAGCTACCCTGAATTGTTTCTTCTTCAGTTTGATGAGTTGTTTAACAATGCAGCAGACAATTGCCTGAACTTGAAAAAACCTGATTAAACACGCACTGCGAACGCGATGCATCCTTTTAGCTTCTGTTGCTGTTCAGTTATGGGTGTTATCCTCCTCACCTCCTGAGCTGGATTGTGATTCCTTAAATTGTAGGAATCAATATTCCAAGATTTTAGTATTCCATTTCTTTCCTAATAAAATTTTGACCGACACCAATCGCTATTAATTAATTTCATGGAACCAATTCCGCAAAATTGATTCCAGTTCCATATGCCAATCAAGACCTTACTGCCTTGTCCGCAAAATTGATTCCAGTTCCATATGCCAATCAAGACCTTACTGCCTTGGCAATAACCTACGTTTCCCAATATCCACACTACACGATATATATTTTAAACATCTCACTCCATGCGCTGCACACACATGCATAGAATGGAGGGAGGCCGTGCAGGGGCATTGCGAGCCCATATACATGCAAACACAGTTCACGCACACCAACTGGAGAAAAACAATGCAAAAACAGAACATTATAGTAGATTGAGATAGAATCAAACATCACAAGTCAAATGTGGGTTTAATCTGGAATGAGTATTGCAAGCTTATCTCGGAAGGAAATTGACAAACAAAAAAACTGGTAAAGCCTGTTTAAAGTAAATTCAAGACACGAGAAAGAAATCTTGAAACCTCTATGCATCTCTCTTTTTTCGGAAACTCCATAATTTCTTGGTATAACAAGTGTTGGGTGTAAAATGGCTAAAACTCATGAAACATAGAGCGAAGCAGGATCTATTATAATAAGACGGACCTTACGAACAAGTAATGATAGGTATTTACTACAATGTCAACGAAACTAAACACCATGTCTCCTTTGCATAATTTGACCCACGTTGTCCTTCAAACGTGCTAACACCATCCCCGGAAATGCGAAGAGTCAGCAAATTACTGCACAGCACAAGCTTAACTTTTAGTTATATTTGATATACAAAAGATTAGAATTTAATAAAGACTGCATACCAGAAACGCAATTCATAGTAATGTAACAGAAACTAGTACTCCCTCCATAATATAAAGAGCCCACTATCCTATTTTAGGATGTTCCACTTAGAGAATCCACCAAAAATAATGCCTAATATCTATGACCTCTAAACATTGCTCTCCACATTATAAGCATCCAGAGAACTAAAGAATACTATTCCCTCCATCCCAAAATGGTCTCCAATATTGTTCATGATTGAGCACTCATTTTGAGAAAAGGGTGGGGGGAATATAATCCTTGGTTGAGATTTTTGAAATGTGGACTCCAAGAGAGGAGCGGAGGGAGTGTTTAACTACAGCAAGATACAAGACAAGATACAATGTTAGGGGGCTAATAACTGTTCAAGAATTTTGGGAGAGAATAATAACTGTTCTAAATGTCCTTTTTCTTAAATGGGTTGGATTTAGCTAAAGAATATAGTACATCTTTTTGAGTTTCCAAACCATAGTCAGTTCATTTATTTTTCTTCATTACTGCTTTCCAAGTACACTGTCATCTTGACTTGTAATGTAATGGTAGCATCTACACAGCACCTATGCAATGAAAGGGCCAATAGTCTACTGATTAATCTTTTAAGGAACACAAACATTATTATCACAATTATCTAGTTGACATCATTAGCTTACCGAACTGTCAATTGGCTCGACTGCTACTTTTCTTTTGTCCCATTATCTTGGGAGAAAGATATAGATAAATAGTCAAACAAAGAGCTTCGACACATGCATAACAATTTCTTTATCTCACCTGCTGTGGTGGCTGCTGCTGTGCTTGTGGGTAGCCTCCATATCCAGGGTAGCCTCCATAGTACATGTTAGGATCTTGGGCCGCTGGGGCATATCCATAAGTTTCATATCCTTGTCCATACCCATAGTATCCACTATTCCACTGGTTTTGCTCTACCTGAGGCTGAAACAAATACAACAGATGAATCAGGTTCATGTCAGAGAGAGCAAACTCCAAAAGAGAGAGGAGGGGGTAGGGGCACTGAGTTAAAAATAAACAAGCAACCTGCTTATTTGCAGGACTACGGCCCCATGAAAGACGAACGGTTTGTCCACCCAACTGAGTTCCTTGTAACATCCGTAGTGCTTCCTCGGCACAGCTCCTGTCATCATAAATAAGCATGAATTGTAGTAACGCCCCATTTTAATACTCCCCCCTTCCAAAATTGAGTGTCACTTTTTATAAATTAAAAAAATAAGTCCAAATATGAGTGTCATTTTTTAAATAAAGTTAGTAAATTCACATTTGCTATTTATCATATCTCATGTGCACTTTTCAAACTATAGTGAACACCAAGGGCATTCATGTATATGTTTTACTACAATGGCCTAAAAGTCAACTTCCTTAATTTTAGCCAAAAACTAATAAGTTAGGGACATAGGAAGAAGATGTTTAGTGTTTTCAATTCTAAATACAAATGAAAATCTCACAAGTATACAAACCTGTCAGTGAATTGAACAAATCCACATCGCTTGCCTACTGGTATCTTCACATGAACTAGTTGCCCATAAGGGCTGAAGACTTGCCTCAGGTGTTCATCTGTAACATTGGAATCCAAACCACCAACAAATATCTGCAATGAATATTGTCAGCTAGTGAGTATTTTATTTAGAAGGCAATATGTGCTCTCCGATAGAACAAAATACTGACAGTTGTATTATTTGGGTCATCCTCATTCTGAGATCCCTGAGTATTCTGGTATGAAGCTGCAAATAAAGAAAATACAAATGAAGGAAATTCAAAAGAAATGGCAGAGTGGTGATGAACTCCAGTTTCACATCAGAGATATAGCTTAATGCAGACAATGGAGGTCCTGGTACAAGAAGAGAAAGGCATAGCAATCCAAGAAACTATCAACAAAGGAGATCAAAATACTACAAATGCAGGCAAGCAAACAAATGATGAGCTAATAAACCATCAAATTCTGTCAATTTCATAAAGATATGGCACTTAGCAGTAAAATAAAATAAGGGGAGGATCCAGCTACTATTCACAAACTGGAACTGAGATTATGTAACTCCAACTTCTGAGCCACACTTTTTAAAAGATGACAAATTACACCATAAGAAATATGCTAGGGCATGCTCTACAACTAACACGTCTCTAGTGAGAAAAATTACGTACAACCAACGGACGTATCGTAGAAGTTTCTAATGATCTGACAGAGCCAATCAAATTGATGGTGCAGAAGTGGTCCTCAGAAGTTATACTTCATTAGTAGTTAGTCGAGTGCATATCTCACTCAAATCTAGTTTTACACCGTCTTTAATACACAGAAAGAAAAACATGCAAGAAGTCATTAAAATGTGTAGTCCACACACTTGTCAAGTATATTCATCATAAGAAGAAAAAATTAATCAGAGTGGAACTACTAAAATACTAATAAAAGTGAGTTTAGCTTGCAGAACACTTTTTTAAAGAAATCAAACACTTTTTTAAAGAAATCAAGATCTCTAGCCATCTAGCAAGGTAGAAATCACTAAGACAAATATCTAGCCTTTTGAAGAAAGAGGGAGCCTGGGGAATGGTTAAAGCTGGAATGCTGATAACTACAAGCAAACTGAGATGACCTATCAAGCCAATCAAAAAGCAACATACAACCCATGAAGATATAGACTGTTTCGATAATATATGCGGTGGGTAAAATCTACGCCGTGGTTTGAAAACTTGCCCCCTTCATAGCTCACGAGATAACAAAAGTCAGTTGACGTGAACTTAAAGCATGATAGACAGCTAAAAGCTTAAAACTACGAGAGGTACAATTCTATGCTTCATTGACATAGATGCAGATACACAAAACGAAGACTTTCCACACACATTTACATAAAAGAGAGGTTGACAAGCTCACATTAGGGCTACATTCATTCACCAATGACTTAAACATCCTCCTAGGGAAGGTGAAGAATGAGAAGACAAGGATAAAAGACCTATAAGTTAAAAGAACTTCATTGAGCCATCAGACACAGGCAACCTAATCTAAGAGTGCTAAGCTCCATAACTAGATGCATCATGTTAGCATCCACAGTTCGAAGCACCTAAATTAATGCTACCGTTCATTTGCCGTAGTATAAATTTGATTCCAATCTGGAAACATAAATTAGCATGCGACATAAGCTTTAGACAACAATATGAAGTGGGAAATCAGAGCTATCTAAAATGTAAACAGCACAAAGAAAGTTACGACAGGTGAATTTTGTGGCTGTTAAATGGGTATAACATTAAGACCAATTGAATGGCAGAAAGAATGTAACTTGACCGAACACTCAAAACATAAAACGAATTGGAAAAAGAAACGAAATTGTAATATAATGACACTAGGAGGAACTGAAATAAACGGCAGGGGAAATTAATGGCATAAAGCGGAAAACTGACCTAAGAAAGGCCATGCACTATAGGGGTAACCATTTCAGCTGAAATCAGTGCCGGGCCCTATATGATAGAGCCTCTTGACGCCCTGCTTTGAGAGAACAGGAGTTCTATAAGTTTTTGCATGTTTTAATATTTGAAGTGAATGAACGCCCAAAATTTCTCAATGAATGGGTAGGAAATGACTTTGAAAGTTGGGGAACATCTTCAAGCATCAAGAACGTAACTGAAAGAAGCTAACTGCTGAACATTGCTTGGATGATTTCAATAAGAATGCGACAAGTAATAACCTTTTTTTATAGGTAAGTGCGACAAGTAATAACCTACTATACCATCAAACTTCTCATATAATAAGTTCAAATCACAAGATGCTAAACAAGGAAAAGAGCATTCAAGTAACAAGGTACTATCGATGCTTTGCACGAACTGATGTCACCAATGAGGTAAGTTAAAAAAAAAAGTACATAGGCAGTAAGAAACATACATCTTGGATACTGCTGGTTATCCGCATTTTTCTTGTTTGCTGCTGGCCCAATCCGCATGGGTCTGCTTGAGCATACCCTTCCATTCATCTCCGTCATTGCACGCATCTGCTCACTTTCATCGCCAAACTTAACAAACCCATATCCCTTTGTGCGTCCAGTGAGCCGGTCAGTTACAACCTTTGCCCCCTTAACAGAAGGGTAATGTTGTCTAAATGTCTCCTGTAGCATGTAATCTGTGACATCAGCTGCCAAATCCCCAACAAATATACTGAAGTCAGAACCATCATTTGAACGCTTTTCACCAACACCAAAAGAAGCCCAGTTGAGCCGGAAGTTTTGCTCCACATTTGGCATCAATGAATTGTTATAAGCCTGTAAATGCCTTTCTGCAGCAGCATGATTAACAAACTCAATGAATCCATAACCCTCGGATTGACCAGTTTGCTTGTTACGGATAACTTTCGCTGAAGTCACCTGCAAATACAAAATGCTGTCAGTAGCCTGAAAGTAACCGAATACTTCCCTTCAGCTGCACAGAAGTGGACTGGCTTCCATTATATGGCATGCAAATTTCAGCCCCTACACCCCACATACAGCACAAGAGTAATTGACAGAAACGCCAAAATAATATCCATGTATAATCGAATGCCGACTCAGATAATCTTAGCCCATGCATACAGCGTAAGCATAATTCACAAAAACACCCAAAAAAATTCCATGTTACTAGGAAACATGCCGGTTATTTATTATTGCCGCCTTTCTGTTTAGAAAACCATATATGCCTATCCATATTGCACAGAGATCCCATAAAAACAAAACATGCAACAAAAAGTGAAAATAAAGCAAAGACAACCAATACTTTACACTTTGTTTGTCTAATTAAGAAACTTGCATTTTGACTTTTCAAAGTCAATTTCTTCATTTTCTGTTTATCAAAGTCAATTTCTGATTAGCAAACAATATATTCCTATCCACATTGCACAGAGATCCCGTAAAAACAAAACATACAACAAAAGTGAGAATAAAGCAAAACCAATCAAAACTTCGCACTTTGTATGTCTCATAAAGAAACTTGCATTTCGACTTTTCAAAGTCAATTTCTTCATTTTCTATTGAGCATATCTATATGGATTGAATTATTGAACTAATTTTTAAAAAACTATAAAACATGTGGTTCATAGTGCCTCCTGTGTAGTCTGTAAAGGATTGATTTCCGTCCCAATAACAAAGAAAGATTATGTTGTATGCCATTCCGCATAATGGTCAAGACAATTTTAAAAAGTCAAACAAGACTATTTTTGGTGTCCTAAAATAGCATAGGTTGTCCTGCAATATGAAGTGGACTTCAAAACATACCCATTCCCGGTTTGAAAGATGGACCAAATACAAGTCGGGTAACATTGCTTCATCCAAATCATTACTCCAGTCCCTTTCAAAAAATATAGCATGCAATTACCACCACGTGTCAACTATACATCATGCATAAATTTGCTTATATACAAAGTGGCTACAACAAAACGAGGTTGCCATGATAGTTATTTTGAAAGGGTAGAACTAGTTATGTATAGCTATATAGCTTAAATAGTTTGACAAATTTCAAAAAGAAAAGGCACTTCGAAAGGAACAGAGAGGGAGTACATTGCCTTAGCACCAACCTGAATTTGTAAGAATCAAAATATCTATACCTGGTTGAAGATCAAACTGCTACTGTATGTATAATTTTGTAAGATTTCCAATGCCTTAGTCTTTGACCTCCAGAACAGACATAGAATCTACCTATTGCCATTTTGTTCAACAAAAGTTTGACCTAAAAACTATATTCCAAATCTGTCCATCCAACTATGAAACTACCAAAATTTTTGCCATTTTGTTCAACAAAAGTTTGACCTAAAAACTATATTCCAAATCTGTCCATCCAACTATGAAACTACCAAAATTTTTACAATAACGAACAAAAACAAGGATAACCCAATCTGTTTATATGTTACAAGGAGAGAGACAGAAAAAAATATACCTCGCCGGATTGGGCGAAACAGCTAACAAGATACTGTTCATCCATCCAGTACTGGAGATCGCCAATCCATAGGGTGCGGATCTCGTCCGCGCTAGTAGGCTGAGAGGCTGGGGAGACCACAGCGTACTGCTGCTGCGGTGGTTGCGCGGTCTGAGGTGGTTGCTGGTTGTAATACATTTGTTGTGGTGGTTGAGGCTGGAATTGTGGTTGTGTTGGTGGTTGTTGGTGTTGTTGATTCATCATCATCCATTGTTGATGTTGATACTGTGGATCCATTGGTGGTGGTACGGCGCTTGTTGCTGGTTGCATCATTCTCCTAAGGCCTAAAGAATTCGAGAGAGATTATTTAGGGTTAGCGGGATTTGTGTTTGAAACCGTAACCCTAGCAGGATATATGGATGGCGATTGACGAGTTATGAGGGAGATTATGGGCATAGCCCGACATTTTAGTCCGACAGGCTTCGCCCCCATATACTTTTATTTCCTGTATTACCCTCATGCTTTGTTTAGAAGTGGGCATGGTGTCGGTTCACCGTGTCAAGCTAAAAACTGCTCCCAAACGGTTACTATCGGTTTTTCCTAAATTCAAAATCAAAATTGAACGAAACCAACAATTTGATTTTATAACTGTACGAACTTTTGTTGTAATACCGATTTTGATTCACTTTTTATTAGGAGTACTATATATATATATATATATATATATATATATATATATATATATATATTTGTAAAAACGCAAAACAAGTTTGTTAAGTTACATACTCCCTCAGTTTCGAGTAAACAGTCTTTGTTTGAAAGTCAAACTTTTTTAAAAAATAATACTTTTAGTAGTTCATTAGTAATAAAATGACATTTTTATGCTTTGATTTTTGAAAGCGAACTTTTTAAGTGAAATATCGCAAAATATAATAATAGACTACTAGGTTATTACCCATGCGATGCACGGTTGACTTAGTGTTGTTTCTGAAACTTAATTTTGTATATAGAATTTATAAGCTATTTGAATGAAAACAACAAGATGTTCACATAATTAATAAATAAATAAATAACGTAAGATGACACTGAATCATCAAACCGAAAATTCATAGGAATTTTGTAGATAGAATTTGTAAGTTATTTCGTAATGGTTGCTTGTGGTGTTGGTGGAACATGTTTAATCAAATTAAATAAAATCTATTTTAAATTAACCGAGTTTTGGTAAAATAATAAAAATTGAAAAACTTCTACCATGAGAATTGAGAAGTCTTAATCAAATTAAACTTGTCTAAAACAAATGTGATAAAATCTATCCGGTACAAACCGATTTTGTAAACAAAAAAATGGTTTAAAAAAACTTTTACCATGAGAATTAACAAGTTTTAATCAATTGAAATACGTCTAAATCAATTGTGATAAAATATATACGCAAAAAAAAAACTTTTATCATGAAAATTTGGAGTAATAATCAAGTGAAACATGTTAAAATTAAATGTGATAAAATCTATTTGGTATTAACCACTTTTAACAACAAAAAATGGTAAAAAAAATTACCATATATAAAGGAGACAACGGTTTTAAAATCTATCAGATTTTAATTTTTGGCAGGAAAAAGAAATAATTTATATAGATATATGTAGTATCGTATGCATGGTTTTAATATTTATTTATTTTTTGCAAAAGTTGATTATAATAAGATGATTTTCTAAACTTGTAACAAATAATTAATATTTTTAAATTAGAATAATTTGGAAAAAAACAAAAAATAAGGTAAATATTCAAAATTGATCATATAGTTATGTAATTGAAAGATTAAAATCTATGAGAATTGATAAAAATCTATCCGCAAAAAAATACCATAAAAATTATGAGTCATAATCAAGTGAAACGCGCTTAAATCAAATATTATAAATTATATCCGGTATAAATCGATTTTGGCAGCAAAAAATGGATTTTAAAAAAAACTTTACCATATATAAAGGACGCATCAATTTTAAAATCTACCCAGTAGGTAGCAGCTGTTGAACGTAAAAGCGGTTTGGTTTGGTTTGGTTTTCTTTTAATCAATAAAGTATAAAGAATGAATTAAAAGACTATATATATATATATATATATATATATATATAAATATATGATTCAAGAATGTAACTGATTGACACTTAAATGGATTGAAGATGATTAAGTGTGAGAAACAGTTCTATTAGGTTGAAGATATAAAACAAGATATTTGGAGTGGTTCACGGTGTAATAACTGCTACGTCCACTATCAAGTTTGTCAAACTTAGATTTTGAAGTGGACTAAATATATTGAAATTCTAAGTGATCACTAACGGATTTGTGTACAACAAAAACCAGTGTTTGAGGAGTATGATTGAGCATCAATCATACTCGTGCAACAATAAAGTATTCTTTTAAAGTTAGGAAGAAGTAAGAAATAATACAATGATAGTTTAAACAAGAACTAAAAGGAATAAAAAGTGAAAGAATATCTAGTAAGTGGTTGAGGACTAGAACAAATCAAGGAAAGAATTGCTTGAATGAATATGTTGATTGTCCAGTCCTGGGCTGAAGTAAATCAAAGAGAGAATATCATGTGATTAATGAATGATAACTTCAACCTCTCTATCCTCTAAATTTGTATCTTCCACCACTGTCTTCAATCCTTACTTAAACGTTTATTTATAGATATCCTTGAATGATAGCCGTTTTGAAAGAGTAGGAATGGTCTTTGAAGAATGATGATGAGATCTATCTTTTAATGCATAGAGATCTTGTAGATGATTTTTTATCATATCTCCTAGCATAAGATAATAAATAGGGTGGTTAGTTAGAAGACAATAAACTTAATAGAACATTTAAGACAGACATAAAAAGTCTTCTATGAATAGTTTTATATTTGAAATGTGTTGGACAATAATGATTAAATATTTTGAAAGTGAAGACCACACGTTTTTCATAGATACTCTTTTGGAAACTCTTTTAATAAAAATTGAAGACATAAAGTCTAGATAATTTTTAGAGCATTATTCCAATAGAGTACAATGTATTAGCAGATATAGATTTAAATAATTTAAAGTATAGCGGCTTATAAGCAAAGGGATCAGCAGCTAGCAAGTTGTTGATGACTAAGAAGCGACACGTAGATGAAATGACTTATGTGAACTGTCTACCTTAGTTTAAATTTATTTTATCTTGCTTAAGGTTGTAAACCAATAGTTGTAGGTCTACCTGCTAAAGTTCAGTGGGAAGAGCTTTAGACTTGCTAAAGTCTAATAAATTAGATTTTAGTTCACAACTAACTAATTGTTTAATTTAGAGTGATCATGCAAGACTTAATTAATTCAGCCTACTGAATTTCACTTAGATAAGTCTATTAAAGTGACATAATCTAAATTCAGTAGGTGGGTTCTTATAATTTCTTTTAAATAAGTTATTTGTTGTTTTATGACCCTGAAGTCTAACTAATGGATTTAAATAAGTTTTTTATTCTTAGACATTCATGTTCCAACAGATACCTACATGAAGAAAAGTCAAATAAGTTACTCCCTCCGTCCCTTAATAATCGTCTTGCTTGACCCGGCGCACAGTTTAAGAAAAAACAATTGACTTGATTATTTATATTGGTTTAATGTGTAGTTTCCTTTAAAGCCCATGTGTATGTGGTCCATAATTAAAGTAGAGTGAAAAGTAAGGGTAAAGTGGTAAAAGTGATATTCTAAAAAGGTAAGTTTCAAACTGGACAATTATTTTGGGACGGACAAAAAAAGAAAAGGAGGATAATTTAGGGACGGAGGGAGTATAAAGTAGAGACTAAAAAGTTGAAAAGTCAAACAAGCTATAAAGTAGAGACTAAAAAGTTGAAAAATCAAACTACTTACATATTCAAAGTAATTATTTCAACCAAAAATAAATAAAGATGAAAAGAGATGAAGACTTGGATTTGAAGACTTCGATGTGCTCATTGGTGGGTTGAAAATATAGAGTTTAGGCTACGGTTGTGGGTGTGTTTCTCTTTCTTGTCTTTTGTTTCTTTGAGAAGAGAAGACTTTCCTTGTTGTTTTGTTGGTTGATTTGTTATTGGTTTGCTTGTAGAACTTTGCTGTAGTGCTTAGGCTTTGAGGAAGGATTTGATTTAGATGAAGAACAAGACTTCAAGAGAGAATTTTGCAACAAACAGTTAAGCTCCAAATGTCTCTCAAGAGCAAGACTTCCAACAATGGCTTCTTGATTTGGTGTGGCTTCCAACCTTGCAAATGGATGAGGAAAAAGTCTTTTTATAATCAAAAGGACATGCAAGAGGCTCATTCCACATATTTTAGTTGCTGACCATGTTGAGGGACACTTGGGGTGCTCAAAAATGAGTCAACCAAGGAAGAAAATTAACCAAAAATTGTCAAAAGCTGAAACTGCTACTGGCTAGTGCTGCACCAGAATCAAAAGAAAAGAATTTCCAGAACAGCAGCACAATTGGTGCGATACCAATCCTCCAATTTTGTTGCTTTTGCACTTTCTTCCCCTTCCTTGACCTTTGACCAACTTTGGACGTTTCTTTTTCACTCTTAGGCCCTTGAACATCTTTATTTCATAATTTGACCCTTTTGAAACATTTTACAAGATTTAATTAGTTCATTTAGCAAACAAAATTTGTAGAAATATAAACTAAAATATAGGGGTACGAGAATGGAGTGTCAACAGTGGCATAACATATCCTATACCATTGGCCGGATGGGCTCAAATATAGGTTGAGTTATGATCTCTCTTTCTATGCCAAGAGCTACTTTTGATTTTCCACCACTTACTTAAGGTAAAAGGAGGTTGGTAAAAATTTCTTTCTTTTTCCATGGAAATTTAGTCAAGAATATAGGTCTCCTCTAATAGTCCACAACATAGGCAGATGCCCTTCTTTGTTTTTGTCTTCTCCAACCAACCTCTAGTTCTGACAAACAAGAGTGATAAAACATGGAAAGGAATTCAAGATCTTCTCGGGAATCTAGAAATCTTATTGAAATTGATAATTGTTGTTGTGTACAAAAAAGGGAAGGTTATCTCTGTATATATACAAAGAAGATAACCAACTTAACTGACAAGAGAACAAATAGACACCCGCTACCCTTCAAGATAGACAAAATTACACTCGCTACCCTCCTAAGATTTATAGGCCAAAAAGAACAAACTACAAAGTTATTACACTTTCCTCCCTTGTATCTTCTATATGGATGAAACTGCATAAGCTGCTATAAACATTAATATGGCATACATTGATATCTTTAACATTCCCCTCAAGCTGTTAGTGGAGAATATGTTTTGTACTTGCAGCTTGGATATTAGATGAAAGTAAGGAGCAACAGGCAGGGCTTTGGTGAACAAATCTGCAGGTTGTTTAGAAGAGGAAATGTAGAAAGTTGAAACCAAGCCTTTTTGAACCATTTATCTGACCAAGTGGCAATCAATGTCAATATGTTTGGTCCTCTCATGGAACACATGATTAGCAGCTATGTGTAAGGCAAATTGATTGTCACAATGCATAGCTATAGGCAGATTAGAGGTACTATTGAAGTCCTTAAAAAGAGATAGAAGCCAATTTATTTCACATCAAGTGTTGGTCATACTTCTATATTCCGCTTCTGCAGAGGATCTACTTATGGTAGATTTTTTCTTGCATTTCCAGGATATGAGGGAATTTCCTAAGAACACACAGAAAATTAACAGAGATCATCTAGTAATTGGGCAGGCTACCCAGTCAGAATCACATTAGGCTTTGAAGGAGAGAGAGGAAATACTAGAGAAAAATAGCCCTTGTCCAGGGTTCCTTTTGAGATACTTAACAAGTCTCAGGGCATCAAGCCACTTATGTTCACAGGGATTGGCCATTAATTGACTAAGAACCTGAACACAATAAGCAGTGTCAAGTCTAGTAATAGATAAGTATAACAGTCTGCCAATGAGTCTCTTGTAAAGAGCATGATCTTTTAAGAAGGGGCTGGAGGTAGTAGCCATTTTGTGATTTTTCTCTATAGGAGTGATAGCAGGTTTGCAATTGGATAGGCCTGTATCACTTATGATGTCAAGGGTATATTTCATTTGGTGTAAACATAGACCAGATCTATTTCTTGCAATTTCCAAACCAAGAAAGTACCTTAAAGGTCCTAGATCTTTAACAGGGAATTTAGACTTTAAGTAGGTCTTGACTTCCTTAATAAGCTCAGCATTAGTTCCAGTGATAAGAAGGTCATCCACGTACACTAAAATTGCTATAAACTTGGACTCAATATTCAGAGTGAATAGAGTGTGATCATTGGGAATCCAAAGTGGAGGAGAGTTGCGATGACCTGACCCCCAATCTCTATACGAGCCTCGGGTCGAGCGTCGAACAACAAAACAAAACACACTAATCCAAAATAAAGCACGTGTAAAGCCCCTACTAAAAGTGGGCTAAACAAAAACCTGATTAAAACATAATAATCCTTGCTATGATAATAGAAACATCACGGCTCTAAAAGGCCGAGAAAACAAAATAACAAAGTCAACGAGCCATTACCCGGACTACACCAGGCTCTAAAGCTAACCAACACTACAGTATCATATACAAGCACGACGTTACACGTCGGCAACAAATGAATAATATCATACTAAACACAAACCCAAGGAAGAGTTTACATAACTCTCTTATAAGCCTCTGAAGTGCTGCATACCAAAGACTATGGAATGAGCCTCTTTACACATGCAAAGCCCCTGCTAAAAGTGGGCTAAACAATACAGCCTCTTGAAGTGCTGCATACCAAAGACTGTCGACGTCTAATAAATCTCGCCAACCTCACCGCGTACTTTCTGCTTGACTGGGATCTAAGGAAAACAAAAGGAACGGGGTGAGTGATAAACTCAGTAAGTTACTACGTGATCTATATGGCATGCTGTTATGCACATATAACCAATACATGATACACCACCTATAGCAATTCATATACTTGCACACAATTCACGTTGATCATGTTATAATGCACATTGACTCAACGTAATATAAACACATAGTCAGGATATAAATCAGTATCTCCATCTGACTTGTATCTGAGCTGAATTTGCAGGGGAGCTTTTGACTTGTCCTGTTATAAACACTATAGATGTGCTGCTGAAGCAATACACATATATAAATGCACCATAAATCCAGAAGAACACTGTAGATGTGTTGTTGTCGCGATACACATAATATATAGTCTGAATCAGATAGTATCCAGAACTGAAAACCAAAGCCATGTCTGAACCCAATAGTATACAGAAAACACCAACCTTGGGACTTAACCAGGAGTCTCATTACCCCAAGTTTTACCCAAGAGTCGTAGTTGCGTTGCTGTTACAGTACACATGCTGAAATCATGTCTGAACTCAATAGTATCCAGAACCAATGACATTGGGACTTAACCAGGAGTCTCATTACCCCGAGTTTTACCCAAGAGTCTAGCCTTCTGTTTGTCATGCAAATTTCTCTAACAAAGGCTACATCCTTGTTACGCCAATAACAAATGAGAGACCCATGCAATGACCCGTAGCGATCACGAGATTTAACTCTCGTAAAGACTATTGTCATCATATTGTTGACACAACCACATATGTCAGCTAGACTCAATGCGATGCACAAGTTGTTGTTTACTTGTAATTAAGCACAACCATCGAGTCCCAAGTACGGGGGCTCGACGCACATACAAGCATATTTAATTATCTGTAAATAAACACTTAAGCATTTAATTGCTTAAACACAAATACCAAGGTATGTAATATTTTACATATAACAAACTATACCAAAGTATTCCCTATTATCGTAGGAATCTAGCCCCTCACTCGTTATATTTTATTGTCCCTAAATCGACTCCGTTGAGTCATTTGTTTAATATTTATAAATTTTGGGCATCACCGCGATTTGCGAGATTCATCCCAACACAATCTTACCGACGTATTACTCGGCATAATAATGGTTTAAAACCATTTAATACATTAATCAGATAAAATTAATAATAATTCGTAACTAAATTGTTTATGCTCCATATTCAAAACAAATCACATGGGAGTAGCCCACAGTTCATGTATGTAATTGTTACATACAAAGGGAAGGGAATAGTGACTTACATCTACCGAAAAATATCGATGAAAATACAAAATATTTGGGTGTAAATGTAGTTCTCAACACATAAAACATCCCTGCGGAGTCAGAATTTAAAACGGGTAATATTTCATTAACAAATCAAACCGAAAAGCTAAACCCTCGGTAACTCACGTCTGACGCTCAAAAAAGGAGAGAATGAAGGCAAGAAGGAAAAATGAGAGAAATTCTCATTCACTCAAATCAAATTAAAAGAAAACGGAGGAGGGCCACCAACCGCCCAAACAAAGGAAATAAAACAAAGAAATAGCCGAAATTGTGGAATGTCAATCGAATGATCACTTAGGAATTAATTAAATATTCAATATATACATAGTTTGTCAATTAAAGTAAAAACTATGCTCGGTCAAAAGTAAACAATATCAACCCAATTAATTATAATTATACCAAATTAAATATTAACTAATCATTATTAATTAGTCAAGTTAAAATAAAAATATATTTTAACAATATAAAAGATACACGTAACGTATGATACATTTCGGGTCAATTTAGCCGAAAATAATTATTTTTTAACTCTAACATGTCATTTTCTATTCCAACGTTATAAACCATAATTAACGTAAACAAAGTCCAATATGAACTTTAAACACGTCACACATCAAGTCCAACATATCTTGAGCTCAAATGGACACTCGTAGGGTAATTACCCAAGTTTACAACCAAAAACATATAAATAATGCAAAACACATAAATAACACAAGCGAACTTCAAGCGTGATATTGAACAAGTCCAACTCACGGTATAACCAAGTTGTCATTAGAACCCAAAATTCAAGTCAAAATACTATTTGACTAACATGCTAGCATTGAAAGTTTAACATTAATCAATTTGTGATTAACAAATAAATATCATAATAAATGCAAGGAAATTCTCGAGCGCTACAAAGAGTTGTGCAAAAATTTTCAAACCATTGCCTTGGAGCTTGCTTCAGACCATAGAGAGATTTGGCAAGTTTGCATACAATAAGATAAGATATTGGAGGAAGGTTGTGAGAGTATCTCTTAGGGAAAGTCATATGCACCTCTTCATGGAAATCACCATAAAGAAAGGCATTAGATACATCCAACTGAGAAATGGGCCATTGTTTGGCAGCTGCTATGGTAAGGAACACTCTGACAAAAGTCATTTTAGCAACTGGAGATAAAGTTTCAAAGTAGCCAGCTCCTTCCACTTGAGTGAAACCTTTTGCGACAAGCCTTGCTTTAAGTTTGTCAACTATACCATTAGGTTTGTGCTTGGTTTTGAAGATCCATTTACATCCCACGGTCTTCCTGTTAGGAGGAAGATATCCAATTGTCCAAGTACCATTGGTTTTAAGGGCTTGTAGTTCTTTGGCCATGGCCTTGCACCACTGGGGTCTTTAACAGCTTCATGATAGGTCTTAGGATCATGCATGGGGGATATGTTGCATGAAAAGTTTTTATAGTCAGAAAAGATATTAGAGTATGAGCAGTATTTATACAAAGGATAGGGGTGGTGCCGTTTATAGTATTTTGAGTTAAACTAGAAGGTAAACCTGTATAATCCTTTAAACTTAACATGTATATTCTTATTTCTTTGAGGTCTGATGTGAGTAGAAGAAGATTCAGGAATATGATCAGTATGGGCACTGTTAGTAAAGTCATTTATATTGGTAGGTTCATTCTCATTATGATCTCTCTCATTGAGCTCATCATGACTAGCATTAGTAGTTCCAGTGTTTTAAGAAATTACTTCTTCAAGGCAGGCATCCATATGTTGGTTATAAAAGTAATTTCTTGTACTGATCTGAGTAGTAGGTTTGGTGATGTTTTTGAAGGGAAAAATGGATTCATGGAAGATAACATCCCTACTATAAAAGACTTTATTGGTTTCTAGGTTATATACCTTATAGGCCTTTTTTGTTGCTAGGATAACATATAAAGACACACCTTTGGGATCTAGGGGAGAATTTGTCTTTGTTATGGGAAGGAGTAGAGGCATAGCAAAGGAAATCTAGGGTCCTAAGATGATTGTATTTAGGGGGAACCCCAAAGAGGATCTCAAGAGGGGTTTTGAATTTAAGGACAAAATTTGGAATTATTTTGATTATATAGGTGGCAGTTAAGAGGCAATCACCCCAAAATTTTATTTGGGAGATTGGCTTGAAATCTCAAGGCTCTTGCAAGTTCAAGTAAGTGTCTATGTTTTCTCTCAACCCTTCCATTCTGTTAAAGGGTGTCCACACAGGTGTATTGGTGAATGAGGCTTTGAGAGGCTAACAAACTATCAACACCATCATTAAGGAACTCAGTCCCATTGCCAGTCCTAATTTGTTTAACACTACTTTTGAATTGATTGTTCACCATTTTTAAGAAGTAGTGGAGAATCTGGCAGACTTGGGTTTTAGATTTCAGGAGGAAAGTCCAAGTGGTCCTAGAGCAGTCATCAACAATGGTGAGAAAAGATGTACAACCATCATAAGTGCACTTCCTATAGGGGCCCCATACATCACAATGTATGAGGCCAAATAATATAGGACTGTGAGAGTCCCTTAGAGGAAAGTGTTGTCTAATTTCCCTAGCAAGATGACAGACATCATAATAGATATGAGACATAGAATTGAATTGTAAGTCAAGAGCTTTAATATGTCTCATAGAACGAATATGAACATGACCTAGTCTAGTATGCCACAGATACAACTTGTCTATAGGTTTAGTAAGAACAAAAGAATTATTGAATTTATTATGCACAGAGGTTGCCATCTTGGAATCATTACAATCCGATAGATTCAATTTTATAAACCTCCACCATGGCTACCAATCTTCTTAATTTTCTGATGGATGTGGTCCTGTATAAAACAAGATTTGTCATAAAATATCAAGTATATATCACTGTCTGGAGTTAGTTTGCTACCTGATATTAAGTTCACATGAGATTCTTGAGCATAATAAATATTTTTAATGTGTGTTGACTTCTGACAGAATGACACTTCCTTTATGAGTAATGGTAGAGGCCTTTCCATTGGGAAAATGAATCCTAGTATAAATAGGAATGGGATCAGCCAGTTGTTTGAAATTGATAGTTATATGGTCACTTGCACCAGTGTCTATTATCCAGTCAAGAGAGGTAGATTTCATGCTAGTGTGACACACATGATTTGAGGTGTTAAGATTAATAAATGATAGATGATCTTTAGGATTGTTTAGAATAAAGAGCTGTTAAAACGGGCATGCGGGGTGGATTTTCCCACGAGCCAAGAAAGTCTAACATAAAACAGGACGTGGCGGGAATGCCCGCGAACATAACAGTCCTTAAAAGTCTCGGTCCAGCCAATCCCGCGTAAGGCCGCGGGCAAGCCCGCAAAATTTAAAATTATTTAATTATTTATCTATTATCAATTATCAATTATTCATTTTGTGTGATCTATTATCAAAGTTTACTGTTGAGTGAAATACATAGAAGAGAGGCGAGGAAGGGAGGGGGCAACTAGCAAAGGTATAGATGCGAAGGAGGGAGAGGCGGAGGCTAGAGGGTAGTAAGGGGCGGTGAGGCTATAACTATGACAACGAGGTAGAGCCGTCGTGTGGTGCTGGATCTGGAACTGGAAGCAGAATGGGAGAGAGAGAGAGAGAGAGTGCGAGACTAAGAGAGAGAGGTGTAGAGCCGGAGCACCACCGCAATCACTAGAGTGTGCAGACAAAGAAGGAAAGAATAGAATCCGTCCGTTCTGCTCTTTGCTAGGGATCTCTCTTATCTATGCTAACCCGTCCGAACCTTGGTTGTCTGGTAGGTGGTAGCGAGTCTTCCTCTGGAGTAGACTAGAAGAGAATGAGTGTCTGATCTAAGAGAGTGATATTTTGAGTTTTGAACTTTTGAGACCTAACCTAACCTGATTTTAATTTAAGAGGATATGAATGGGTTATGGACTTATGGGCCTGGATCGCTAACTTATGATTCATGAATGGGTCTGAAAAAGTGCAGGCAGCCCGTCCCCGCCCTGCCCCGCACCGCTCAAGCCAGCAGCCCGTGCATGTAAAGCCTGTGAAGTCCGCATCCAAACGGTTCTATATTTCATCGGCCAACCCGCCCCTCTTAGGTGGCGAAGCGGGCATTCCCGCGGGCTTTAGCCCAATTTGACAGCTCTAAGAACAACAGTTGCAGAACTGACAGTTTTGACATTGTTAAAGATAGCGATAAGTTATTGATATTGGCCTGGACTGAAATGGTTGGTGATATTATCTGTAGGAATAACACTATTGTTCTTGATTCCAGGGTCTTTAAGAGGGACTTGGACAGAAGCATTGTTCCTAGCAAGATTGTTCTTGGCCTTCCCTCTATTCTTGGGCATTCTTGAGAGGTCTACTTTTGTACCAAATAATTGATGCCATTCAGGATAGCCAAGGAGAAAGAAACATTTGTCCTTGGTATGAGAGTCACCATGGCAAAAATCACAAAAGAACTTACCTTTTGAAGAAGACGTCTGATAGCTTCATGTGGATCTACCTTTGCCATATTTGTTCCCTTGATTGTTGTTGATCTTACCCATTAAAGCAGAGGAGACACCTTCAAAGTTCACAGTATTTCCATATTGTATTTTGGCCTCTTCTTGAACTAACATGGACACATCTTTAGTCACAGAAGGAAGAGGAGTCATTCTGAGAATCTGGCCCCTCACATCAATGTATTTGTCTGACAAGCCCATTAGGAATTGAGTCAATTTGGTAGTGTGTTCATACCCTTCTTGGGCCATATTAGCACTACAAGTACAGTTGCAGACACACTTGGGCATTTACAGAAGATTGGTAAGTTCATCCCACAATCCTCTAAATTTAGTAAAGTAGGCATTTATGGTCAGGTTACCTTGAGTGCATATAATGATATTCTTTTGGACTTGAAAGATTTTGGGGGCATCACTTTGGATGAACCTAATAAGTATGTCATCCCAGATCTCATGACCAGTTGTAAGATATACAATACTTTGGCGAATTTCTGAGTTCACAAAATTAAGAAGCTAAGATACAACCATGTTGTTGCATCTTTCTCAGGAGGCAATATATTTGGAAGGAGGAATGGGTTTCTTGTTTGATCCATTGATCATTCCAAGTTTGTTTTTGGCAGAGAGGGCTATGGTAATGGAATTTTTCCATTGGTTAAAATTGGAATCAGAAAGAACTTCAGAAACAAGAATGATTCCAGGATGGTCATTGGGGTGAAGATAAAGGGGATGGCCATAGGTTAACTGGAGAGATGCCACTAGTAAATCATAGTCATCCAAGGTGGTTGATTTTGATGGGTCATTCATTGTGGGTTTAGTCATAATGCAAGAAAGGGATAGAGGGAAGAGAACACCACATAGAAAGAAACGAAATACATAGGGCAGAAAAAGAAAGGAATCAAGAAACAACCACAAAACCAAAGAGGATAGAAAGGATTACTTGTTTGAGTTTCTAGCGGAAGTAAGGATGAGATCGTACTTCTCAGGCTCTGATACCATGATAAATCATGGAAAAGAATTCAAGATCTTTTCGAGAATCCATAAATCTTATTGAAATTGAGATCCGCTACCCTTCAAGATAGACAAAGTTACACTCACTACCCTCCTAAGATTTACAAGTCAAAAAGAACAAACTATGAAGTTATTACACTTTCCTCCCTTGTATCTTATGTATAGATGAAACTGCATAAGCTGCTATAAACATTGACATGGCATACATTGATATCCTAACAAAGAGGATCATCAAAAGAAATCCAAATGCAACTCCTCTTATCTTTTTAAATCTACAATTGACGAGGAGGAAGCAGATTACTGGCTACTTATTTTATAAAAAAATTAATTGGAAACTGCGATTGACAAGCAGTAGGAAAAGCATTGACGATGAAGCCAATGGACTCAGCATCCCAAGTTTTCACTTTTATCGATCTCAAAAGATAAGTTGAAGTCATATTAAGGATATTTTCGAAAAATATAATACTAAAATAAGTGTTGACTACCAAACATCATATTATATAACTTGTAACATAATTTAATTTTATCTGTAGTTTACAAAATGTCGAATAACCCCATGGCCAAGATAAAATAATGATGAATAAATAAATTTGTTTTCTTGGTATTAATTAGTGTTATCCGACTTTCCTACCAAATAGTCTGATCTTTTAAAAATAGGATGCTAATAGCCTATCCATAATGTTTTTCTGAACAATATATTTGAAGACATGTTTACTTAAGTTTGTCACCCTTGAAATCAAATCAAACAATTAGCGAATGAGCACTCATGATAGCCTCTCGTGGATGTCGGAATATCAAGACAAAAAAATATTACTCCAACCATCCCTAAATAAAGATCCCATATTTTATTTTTGTGTAGGTCTTTTGTGAGGTGGTCTTAGTGCATCTTAATTTGTATGACGAAGCATCACTCTCTCACAGCTCAACTTAACAACACATAATGGGTTGGGTTACGAAGATCCGTTTTACATAAAATATCCGTAAGACCCTTTTTTCAAAGTTTTTGCCTATATTTTTGGATATCCCAAAATAATTGTCTCATTTTCTAATTTCAAAAGGTTTTCAAAATCAATTTACTTATGTCTAATGTCCACAATATTTCAACTTTACCCTCCACATTTGATATTAATATACTAGTTTTTGTGCCCGTGCCTATGGCACAACATCACTATGACACGATATCAGTATGGGACGGTGTCAGTATGCGATAGTCCTAGTATCCAAATAAAAAATATATGTTTTAATCATGTATGAAAAAGGAGTCTGAATCTTCTATTCCAAAAGTATATTCCATCTTCTATTCCAATGTCAGATCCACCGTTAACTTACTGCCCAATGACGAGCACCCCATCAAAGGGATTTAAAAAATCCCACCCAAAATCATTCTGTGGTAATGCAAAAGCAATTGTGGGTCACCTAAATGTAGGTATCCTAGTGGCTACTTGTCATTTTATATTTTTTCTTCATTGAAGATTTTTATTTCAATGACTGATCTGCTTGCTTGCTTCTTTTGACTCTAATTCTTCATTGACTACATGACTATGACGAAAGTACTTAGCAAGGAGCCACGGGTACGATCTTTTCTTACCTCTGGATATATTTGGTTCTTCTTGATATCAGTTACAATTTAATACAAAGGGATATCTTTGGTTCTTCTTTGGTTTTTCTTACCTCTGGATATCTTGGGTTTCACTGGTGGGCACTATCTCTCTACATCAACGCCCATTTCCTTCAACGAAGAGTTCCTCTTCTTTGGTGATTCAGTCCCAAGATTGAAAAATTTTAAAAATAACCAAAAACACATAAAATCGGAAGAATTCCTAAGAATCCAGCAACATACATAGATCTTAACCCCACTTGGGTTTCTTGAAAGAGTTGATTCTCTAGTGCATCCCCACCGCAAATATGTGGTTACCGGCGTTGCCGCCGGTTGGCCTCCTTTGTCAGAGTAGTTATGTGATGAGAAAGCTTGTGATTCCATAAATAAATAAAAAAACAGGGACCCGGATGATGGTCAGATCAAAAATCGTAGGAAAAGGAATATGCTGGGAAGAATACGCAGAGAGAGAAAGAGAAAACAAATTGTAAAGAGAAAAGAGGGAGTCAATGGAAATAAAACGTGCTTACAAACGGTTGAGATATGTGAGAGTTAATCCTGGCCAGTAATTGTGTTTGGTAAAAACCAATCCTGGTAAGTAGTTAGCTTTTCACAACTGCCTAGATCTTCATGTCTGTGCCTATGGTACGGTGCCAGTATATCTGATTTCGTCAATTAAAATGACAGTGCCTAAATAGAAGGTGCGATTTAAAAAAAAATGTTACAGTTGGGGGGTACATTGCTTCAAGTGATATTTAAAGGCTTGATATTTTATAAGGGGTGACTATTCAAAAGATTAATCACAAGGTGTGACTTTGTAATATGAAGATAAAACATAGGGAGAAGAAAAATAGGTGACTACTCATAATATTAATTGTAAGGGGTGACTTGTAATAGGGAAAGAAAAAAATAGAGAGTTAAAAACGGATAACTACTCTGAATATGAGGATGAATCTCAACAGTTAATTTTTTTAAAGATAATTTAATATCAACCTCTGAATAACCCTAGTCAATTACCTAGCTGTTTTATAATATAGATTAATTTTACTTAAACATTATTTTTATTATGACCAACTCTAATATTTGTTTTATACTCCATCGGTTCCAGACAAAGAGTTTATCGTACTATTTTGATATGTTTCAATTAAAAGAGTCAACTTTCAAAATTTATAATTAACAATTTTCATAATATTTCAACATTACCCTTCACTATTCATATTAATATATTAATTAACTCAAATATATATATATATATATATATATATATATATATATATATATATATATATATATATATATATATATATATATATAATGATACATTCATCTTAACACACCAATTTTCCGCCTAAAATCATTAGCTAAAAGAAAGCTCTAATCTAAATCCATACACTTGAAAATGAAATATTTCTCATGTTTCTATGCCTCCAATTTTGACCAATGGATTGGTAATCACGAGACAGAAAATGGTCGTTTGGTTTCCCTTCACATGTATATTGAAGAATCTTAAACAATATAAATTGTGATAACCCATCTTTCATAAACTCACATTGAGCTCCTACAAAACTCACATGTATATTTAAGAATCTTAAACAATATAAAATGTGACAACACATCTTACATAAACTCACATTGAGCTCCTACAAAACTCACATAAAACAGTATGTCCTCCAAAACTCATCTATTTTGCAAGAAATTTAGTTAAATACTGATAAATCAACAAAAATTGCAACAAATTAATGTCACCCTCATTTGATTCAATTATAATTTCAATAAGTATGCAAAGGTAGTATCTTATGAGCTACTTCCTCTGTTCCGGGCAAAGAGTTCACTATTCAATTTTGAGATATTTCACTTAAAGAGTCCACTTTAAAAAATTAAAGTATAAAAGTGTTACTCCCTCTGTCCCAAAATTATCGTTTGAATTAACTTAGTGCACAATTTAAGAAAACATATTTGACTGAATTATTAATATTGGAATAGTGTGTGGTTTCCTTTAAAGCCCATGAATATGTGGCCCAAAATTAAAGTAAGAACAAAAAGTAAGGGTAAAGTGGTAAAAGTGATGTACTAAAAAGGAAACTTTCAAAGAAGACAATTGTTTTGGGACGGACGAAAAAGGAAAGCAAGACAATAATTTTGGGACGGAGAGAGTATTTTACTATATAAAAACTACTAAAAATGTAAATTTTTTTAAAAGTTTGACTTTCAAAAGGAGATTTTTGAAGGGAGTATTTTTTTCCTTTTCCATAATTAATGAAGTTTTTTCCTTTCCATTAAGGAATACGCTAGCAAAGCATGTCATGATTTTTTATTTTTATTTTTGAAGAAATTAAGCAAGTCTAATATAGGGGGTGTTACAAGCATCAAGTAAAATAATCCCTATAGTAGAATGGGGAATGTCCAATAAATCGTGGAAGGTTGTGTCCGAGAAAGTATCACAAGCAAGATTAGCAAGGCTATCAGCGGCCTTGTTGGCTTCACGATAATAATGACTAAAGGTAAAACGCATCTCTGTTTGGAACCTGGAAATGTTTCGAACAAAATAGGAGTGGACCCAGGGAAGCTTGTGGACTTTAGAGAAACAGTCAAAAATAACCTTCGAATCTGTTTCAATAATGGCATCGTAAAAACCCTGATCATAAAGTCATTTCACACCAAAGTAAAGAGCTTTAATTTCGGCAACCATATTCGAACCAGTATCATAAAATTGGGAGTAAGCAAAGATGCATCTACGCGTAGAGTCACGGATGATCCCGCCTCCACCACTAACACCCAAGTTACCTCGACTGACACCATCAGAATTGAGCTTAACACGGCTTGAAGGGGGGTTAAACCAAACAACTTGATGAATCAAAACCTTCTTCCTATAGCCATGCCTTATGTTGGAATGAGTTAAAAAACTGGGGAGATGGTAGTTGGCTGCGGAGAGAAAATGATGGAGATCAATGGAAATATTCCTCATGACGACAACAGGAGGAGGCCTGTAATTATCATAAATAACGGTGTTGCGAAATTTCCAGATGTGCCATAATATAATAAAGGGAATCAAAGAAAAAGGAAGAGCCCTGCGATGAAGCCACCACGAGAAGCACTTTTGCTGAATAGAGCCTGATTGATTGGGGACCCCGAAGAGATTTTGGAAGTACAGCCAGATGGAGGAAGCGAGATTACTAAGCAAAAAATCATGCATAAAAGTCTCTTCATAACCTTGGTCACAGCAGTAACATTTTGAAGCCATAGAGATTCCTTTTCGGCAAAGAGCCTCATCTAATGGGAGTTTATGATCAAATAGCCTCCAGATGAAGACACTTATGTGATTTGGCAAGGCCTTATGCCAAATGAAAGTCGAAGAAAAGAGCTTAGGCTGAGGATCACGAAGCATGGGAAAGACGAAGGATAGGGAGAATTTACCAGAGGTGGAAGCAGTCCAAAAGGGGCAATCTTCAGAATCATTGATTGTAATCATTTGGTTCCTGATAGAATCCAGAACAGCAGGAGGCAGAACTGGAGCATTATTAAGATTAGGAGCAGGCCTGAGTAACTCCCTCACCATGGAAATAGAACAATCAGGAGGCTTGTTAATCTGAGAATGAAAAAGCCAGTTATCGAACCAGGGAGAACATAGGCCGTGACCAATGATCCATAAAATACATGGATCTGCAATGGCTCGAGCTTTCAGCATTCGTTTCCAAACGTGGGAACCTTTAGAAGCAGCAACTTGCGAAGGATGTTGATCTGGACAGTATCGAGCTGTTAAGAATAAGGTCCATAATTTCTTCGTAGTGTGAAACCGCCACCAAAGTTTGACTCCGAAAGCCTTGGTAATATTGGACATGCAGTGAATGCCTAACCCCCCTTCAGCATTAGGACAACAACATTTATTCCAGGAAATCCAGTGGCTCTTGTTCTTCCCGTCCAGTTGACCCCAGAAAAAATTCGAGCACATTTTGTCTATTAAATTGCAAACAGACGCCAGGAGGGTCAATTGAAGCAAGCTGGTAACTAGAGATGGAGTGGAACACATGATTAATAAGAGTAATACGGCCAGCAGAATTGAGAAAATGCCCAGACCAAGAAGTAATCCGATTCTGCATTTTGAGAATAAGAGTATCAAAGTAATGGCACTTTTTACGACCGAAATAAAGCGGGCAGCCCAGATACGTAATTGGGAGAGTGCCAGCACCGAATCCCAAAATAGAAGATAACAAGGAAATACGATCAGCATTAACAAGAGGGGCCACAAAGAAGGAACTCTTTGAAATATTAACAAGCTGACCCAGAAGCTTCTTCATAGTCTTTAATCAGATCCTAATGAAGCTTAATAGAATGTTTGCTACCATTGCAGAAAATTATAATGTCGTCAGCAAAAGCGAGGTGAGAGACGACATGACAGCCATTGATGGAAGAGTAGATGGAATAAGAAACTTGCTGCTGCAATTTATTAATGCTCCGACTAAAGTAATCAGCTGAGATGATAAATAAACTTGGAGAAAGGGGGTCTCTTTGACGAAGGCCATGAGTCGAGGAAAAAAAACCAGAAGGACTCCCATTAATGAGGACCGAGAACCAGTTGTCTGAGAGAAGCCGCCAAATCAGTTCTAAAAAAACCTCATGGAATCCGAATTTACGCATAACAGCGATGAGAAAAGACCACGAAACTATATCGAACGCCTTGGCCATGTCAAGCTTGAGAACAATGTTGGAGCCAATTACCTTTTTCCCTAAGAAGCACATTAATTCTTGGGCCAATAAAATATTGTCTTGGATAACACGGCCTTTAGTGAAGGTGCTTTGATTATCTGAAATAATATGGGGGAAAATGGAGGCGAGCCAAGAAGAAAGAACCTTAGAGATGACCTTGTTGCAAAAATTGCAAAGGCTAATAGCCGAAGATCCTTGAAGGAAGCAGGTTTTTCTACTTTAGGGATAGCCACAATTAAAGTGATAGACCAAGACCTCGGGAGAGAGAAGCCGGAGAAGAACTCAAGAATAGCTTCGCAAAGATCTTCACCAATGATATCCCAACAAGACGAATAAAATTTGCCGTTAAACCCATCCAGGCCTGCTGCACTATCACCGCTTAACTGGAACACGACATGTTTAATCTCCAAATCAGATGGAAGAGAAATGAGAAGGGCATTCCAGTCATCCGTAATGAGACGAAGGATAATATCAACGTTGAGAGAAGGGTTGTAGAAGTCGTCTGATTGAAGTTGATCTGTGAAGTACTTGACTGCCCCTCTTTTAATAGCCTGTTCAGAATCAAGATAATTGCCCTCCATGTCTTGAATAGAATGAAGATAAAGACGACGTTGTTGATGCTTAACCGAGGCATGGAACAACTTCGAATTTCCTTGTCCTTCTTTCAGCCATTTAAGCTTCGATTTTTGCTGCCAAAAATTCTCTTCTCGGGAGAGATAAGACCGAAGATTGGCTTGGGCAGCCATAAGGGCTTCCCTATTAGAGGGAGAAGCGTTGAGCTCGAAATAAAGCTATTTCTCAAGTACATCATCTTTAGCCTTGCGGAGATTATCAAAAATGTTTCCGAAGGTATCTTTGTTCCAAGTCTTTAAGGCTTCTTTGACATATTTGAGCTTGCGAGAGAAACGAGTCATAGGCCGACCATTAACATGACAATTCCAAGCATTAGAGACGGTAGCTTTAAATGCAGAATGACTAGTCCAAGTATTGAGGAAGCGAAAAATAGAAGGACCCCGAGTAGCCGGACTAGAAAAGGTAGCAAGAAGAAGAGAGTGGTCGGAGCAAGTCCGATCGAGATGAATTACTGAAGAGGCTTGGAAGGTGTGCAACTAGACTGTGTTGCATAAGACCTGATCAATCCTTTCATGTATAGTAGCATTGCCTTCTCACTTATTCCACTAAGTGAAATCGCTTCCAGAATAACCTAAATCAAAAGGCCCGTGGCAGCCAAACAAGCATGAAAATCTAGAGCTCCAATGCGATCCCATCCTTTCCCACTAGATTTTTCAGAAGGATGTAAAATAATGTTGAAATCCCCCCCCCCCAACAATCCACGGGGTACGCTGAGAAGAAGAACTAATGTGAATCAGGTCATCCCAGAGATCTTTCCTATCTTTAATGTTACATTTAGCATAGACACAAGTGAGGAGAGCGGGCGTTGGCCATGTAAAATGTTGAATCTGAAGAATGACTTGTTGAAGAGATTCATTAATTAAATGACAATTAAAAGCAGAATGAACAAAAATCCAAATAGAACTGGTGGAATTGGAAGCGAAGAACCTGAATCTCAGATGGTGAGTTATGAGGTTTACTTTTTCCATATGCAGCATAGGTTCAAAAACAACAACTATCGAGATGTTGTGAAGTTTGACGAGGAACTTGAGACGGCTAACTGATGGATCATTACCAATACCCCTAATATTCCAGAAAAGAGCTTTAATATCCATAAAAACCATTAAATTGAAGAGCCTGTCGATGGCTTAGAAGCCTGGGATCGAGTGAGCCTGGTTGAAGGAGGAATGGGAGGCTTTTGCTTGGGATTAATAGGGATCTGGGAAGATTCAAGGTTAAGGTCATTAAGAGAGGTATTATCATCTTCTTCCGTTTCCAAAACATCCAACACCGCAAATCTATTAGGAGAGGTGTGAATGGCAGAGGGGGGATGATTGTTGTCGAGGGTTTGAGTCGAGTTGGTAGCACCAAAACTGGGAGATACAATAAGTTGTTGGCCATTAATGTTATGAGATTCATTAGGGGTTTTAGATGGTCCAGGTTGAAGGCGGTCTGATTCAGTTTCAGGAGGGGGATCTTGTGGCAAAACCGAAGAAGAATTATTTTGATCGTCAACAATGATGGGACTGGGTGCTTGGGGGGGGGGCTTTCTCACTTATCGTAGGGGGAGCACTTCGTTTGTCAATCGGGTCATTGAGGGGATTAGCTTGGGAAGGAGCAGTCTACATGCCATTATCACATGTAGTTTTTTTTTTGGTGTCCAACGTTGGCGGGGAGGAGGGTTTGGCTGGAGGGTTTCGGGACGATTAAGATCGGTGTTTTTGATTCTGCAATTGATTTCTTGGTGTCCTTGACGAGAGTAGTGCGAACAATAGGCATGTTTATTTTCAGCCTCAATAGGTTGCTAGAAGCTTGGGTAAGAGTTGCCACAATCAATCCATATTCGAGTTGGACAAGGATGAAGTAAGTCTATTTCGACACAGATACGGGAGACGTTTGGCCTAAAGAGATTGATTGTTGGTTGATCAAGCATGAGTGGCTTACCAAATAATGAGCTAGGGAGAATAAAGCTGATTTATTGAAGAGGTAGATAGGGAGGCCAGGCAAAGAAAACCAAACTGGGACGATGGAGCTCTCGACATCAGGTCTGAAGTTTGGCGACCATTTAAAGATACACATAGGGTATTTTCCAATGTACCAATGATCTTTGATCCACAGCCTTTGGTAATCTTCATTGTTACTCGTTTGAATGAGGACGTGTTTTGGGTCCATGTGGCCTATAGTGAAAGAAGATTTGAGACCTATTGTATTAAAGTGTTTGTGAGTATCTTCCATGGATGGTCTGCCGTGAGAGAACTTCCCTACTAAGGAAAAACGAAAAGGGGCAGCCAAAGTTTCAATGACTTCTGGAGAGAGCTTAAGTGAAGACTCACCTTTGTAGGTTGAAGGCGGGATGGAAAAGGGAGAGGGAATGGATGTGGGAGAGGAGCATAGGGTTGCCGCAAAGGATTTTGGAATGGAGGAAGAAGATGGATCAGGCGGGGCAGGAGGAACCACGACCATAGCCGCCAAAGAAGGAAAACCCTAATGGAAGAAAAAAATTGGAAGCACAATCGCACCTTTAGTACGTGAGAAAATGTGTTTTTTATTTCCCTCAAGTCAGAATATATATAGCAGTCGACGACTCAACATACAGATCTGAAACTTTTACGTGAATTTCAATTTCTTTCATTATGTTAAAACAAAGCAATTTAAACAATAACAAAAAATATCTTGAATAATGAATTAATATTTATAATTTTCCCAATATTTGAAACAACAATTGAAAAAATTCAACTAAAATTTTCAATTATTTTCCCTAAATTATTATATAAAAATATACATGTTTTATTATGTAAAAAAAAAAACTTCATTGCTGTCGTCCCATGGTCCGCATCCCTCATTAACACCAGCACTGCATTCTACCTAGGTTTGGGATTTACATGCGGCGACGAGAAGGTGGTGTACGTACGAAGAGGGAAAAGGAAGGTAAATGTCAAGTAATTCCAACTTGCTAACAAAAGACTCAAAAGTTGGCTTGAAGCCTTGAACAAACCCTTAGTTAGAATATCAACCGTTTGTTCTGTTGTTGGAATAAACGGTATGCAGACCACACAATTCTTGAAATGTCTATGGGTTATCCAACAATTCTAAATTAGGGTCATTGGGTCAATGACATCGATAAATAAAAAAATTTAGTCTTTTAGTGGATTCCAATTAAAACATAACTTTATTCTTTCATTCTCTCTTTGGTTTTTGATCTCTTAATTGAAATGTCGTGTATATAAAAAATGTTATGGTCAACATTTTTTATTTAAGTTTTAGTTTCTTCTTTTTTATTTAATTGTTGGTTCTCAACAATGTATGGTTGAAGGTTCTACAAAAAATGTTAGGTATCGTATTATTTAATAATTAAATTAATTTTTATTAATTTTGTCGTTTTGCTTGAGTATAATATAATTAAAAAAGTTTTGTTTTTGTGTGTTAAACACACGGCGTAAAACTAGTTATTATAATTATGACAAACTTTAATATTAATTTTATATCACTTAATTATTAGACTTTTCAAATATAGATTTCGATGTGAAATAATTTGCCCAAACAACAAGCCTGCCTAAAACCAATAAAGGCAGCAACAAGCTATCCGAAAATACTAACTAAGCAACCCCTAAATAAGTAGGAAAGCGTAAACAAAACTATAGTCCTTTTAGGACTTTATTTCAAACAACCTAATTAACTTAAAATCATTACTACTTGCTTCCTCCTTCTTTTAGAACTCCAAAATATTGTCCCCCTTTGCCATTCCAACACTGTCGCCTCCTTTTGTGATCACATGCATGTCGTGCCATGCACACCACTTACCTCCTATCCATGGATTTCCCCTCCAAGCCTGCCCAAATCGTGTCCATCCCCTTTAGGAATAACCAATGTACCCGTGCCCTTGTTGAGTCCCCTTAACCTATTTTGCGTCCATCCCTTAGTAAGTCCCAAACTGTCTTGGACCTCCTTAGTGAGCCATAATACATAGCAATCCCAAACATCTCCAAACTCGCTAAACCTCCTTGCTTGCATACGTGCCTTAGATTCAACCCATTCTTCTAATGTACCATAGTCCTTCAAGCAACTTAAACACAACCCATGAGTGCTCCCAACCAAGTAATCCGACACCCCCCTTTGAGCTCACCTCCTAGTTTAGGTCACTCCTTTAAATATTTCGCATCAAATTCTGTAAGATAAATAGTAGCTATGATTCACAAAACTGTTAATGCAGTTCCCAATATAGCTTGTACAGAAGCTACACTGGAAGGTGCATTGATCAGAAAATTAATAACAGAGGAAGACTTTAATAATAAAACAGGAATTAAGCACAAATGTTTACCAAACAGTTTACAAGCCTATGCTTGTAAACCCAACCTTATGGCCAAAAAGATTTCACTATAAAGGTGAATTGTTTTTACAAAAATTATGTGAAATCACCAAATCAAAAACTCTCACAAGACAACAAGTCTTGGAGAGCAAAACCCACAGAAACAAGGTAAAGAAAACATGAGATTAAAAAATCAACTTCCTAGAAAATCAAGGAAGATAAACAGCCAGCGGGCCAATGTAGTTTCGGATGTTACATCATTCGGAACTGCATTCAAATTCCAGTCGCTTTCTAAATTTTCTGTATGATCTAAATATGATGTTCTTCTATGCTCTGCACTCTATCATCCTCAAACCTCTGACCAAGTAGAAAGTGAGTAATAGACAGATAAAAGCAGTTTTAGAAAAGACGGTGAGACCGAATCGTAAAGATTGGGAGTCAAAACTCAAAGATGCTCTTTGGGCATACCGCACTGCATATAAGACCCCAATAGGAATGAGTCTCTATCGAATGATGTATGGCAAAGCTTGTCACTTTCCAGTTGAGATTGAACACAAGGCTTATTGGGTCGTTAAAGCTCTAAACTTTCACTTAACTTTGGCTGGTGAAGAAAGACTTTGCCAGTTAAATGAATTAGAAGAGCATATGTTAAATTCGTATGAGAATGCTAAAACTTATAAAGAAAAGACCAAGAAATACCATTATATGGGATTAGCTAACAAGATGTTTCGTCAAGGATTAAAGGTACTTATTTTCAATTCTAGACTCAGATTATTTCCCGAAAAATTAAAATCGAGTGAGTCTGGTCCTTTCATTATAGTTCGAATTTATCCACATGGAGCGATTGATATTAAAAACCCAAAGACCAATGAAATATTCAAAGTTAATGGTCACCGACTCAAACCGTACCTTGAACCCATGTTAGTAGAGAGAACAATAGAACTCATTCGTCTCTCTGACAATGAACCTCCAAGAGATTAGGTTTGCAGTTAGGTCGAGTCAAAGACGTAAAACAAGTGCGCTATGTGGGAGGCAATTGATCGATGTCTTATTTTAATTATTTTCCTTGCAAGTGGACAAGACTATTGGAGAATAGTTTTGGAAGCAAGGGTCGAACCCACAGAGACAAGAGATCACAGATAGTGCAATTTATTGATAGCAAATTATTAATCTAAGGGGGGGTTTTTATATTTATTCTATTCTAAACTTATTATTATTATTCAGGTGTTTAACTAATTAGCAGCAATTACAGATAATGAAGATCGTATGGTGGATGGCAATCTAGGATTAGGGTTTCACTTGTATCTCCTCTATGCTTAATTTAAAATAATTATCATTCAATCTCTTGGGTTCGTTCACAAAATATAGATATAGACTGTTGAATTACTGGTTTAGCATCCATCCCCGAATAATTCATCCATTCTATATCCTAAGCACAAGAACATATAATCTAACTATCACTTAGATCATATATGGAACCTGGCCCTAACTTACACTCTCGTGTATCGATAGGTCCAATTTATTGTGATGGTGAACCAGTGTACGACATATGCACATTGATCATGCAATTATCCGCACCTCTAGGCCTTTATTATTTGCGATTACATTCATTTGTTCAAAGCGAAATAATATAGGGATTAATAAACACCATAATCAACAAGAATTGAATGAACATAAATATAAATTAACGCATAGATTCGATACAAGTTACCTCCCACCTCCTAGATTAATGATGATTTAGTTCATCCTTGAAGATGAACAACACATGGAGATGATAGAATTCATGAATCGATCTTCAATACTTGAAAATTACACAAACTAATTATGTTATACAACCTAAAATCTATTCTAAAGCTATTTCCAGCCGTTTCTAACCATCCTATGCTTTGGCTACCGGCCTCTATTTATACCAGGGAGTTGTATTACAATTGTATCTCTTGTGAAAACACGAAATTTGACATTCTAACTACCTTGCGGTTGCAAGGTCTGGGACACCTTGCGTCCGCAAGGTCCTTTAAAAATCCGGGGTTTGAGTTCTCTTGTTTCTGTCCACCTTGCGACCGCAAGGTTCCCAGCATGATTCTTCTTCTTTCTTCTTCAATTTCCACTCTGACCCCTTCTCGGATTTTGCACTTAAAAGCTTGATAATTTGCATATTTTCACTTAAAACCCTGAAACTCACAAAATCATTAGAAAACGCATATCAGTAGCCAAAAGCCTCGTGAAATAGCATAATTTAAGTCATAGAAGTATAGGAAATCGACGTATAAAATACATCGATCAAATACCCCCAAACTTAAACTTTGCTCGTCCACGAGTAAACAATACTTATAAATACAAAAGCATTTAAAATACAAAAATAACGAAAATCTTTTTGGAGGATGACACTATTTACACTCCTCTAGAAACCCACAAACTCAAGGACACTCTTTCGAGTGACTCGACTATGCAGATAAATACAAAAGCAATGAAAAATTAAACTAAACAATAAAATAAAATAAAAATCTTTTTGGCTTCAACCTCAAGTTATAATAGCATGGCATAACAAAGCAGTCTCAGTTCAATGCTCACCACGTATGTGCAGACTAACTCACATAGAACCAATTACCATTTTCTTAAAATTGCTATTACTCTTAATTTCTCCGTGTGTGTGTGATCACCAGTCTTAGAGAATATCTTAACTAAAACAGTTTTATTAAGCTAAGCACCACATTCATACGAAAATCAGACTTTAATTAAAACCCATGCATTGTGAAGTATGAGATCTACCATCCAAACCCGGTCTATTACAGAAAGAGAGGTCACCAAGGATTTCAAAAACTTATACATCCATCTCATGCACTTCTATGTATGACATACAATGCTCTCCTACCCCATTTACTTGTAATAGCTAAGATTATGCTAACACAGTGAGCTTTTGGCGAATAAGATGAACATGAAGTATTTGATCAATTCTATATGACTCACTTAGCAAAGAAAACATGCACAAGCATTGACAATAAGATCATTAGGTCTTTATTAGCTTGTAATGTAGGGCCAAGGTGATGGGGGATATGAAGGAAAGGAATTGGAATTCAAAGTGAGAGAGTAAGACTACCCTTTATCCCTCATACTTCCAAGCAAAAGGAAGTTTTCCCTATTTAGGCTAGGACCTGCAAAGACTACAAGTGGGGGGTGGTGCTTTTTGTTACTTTTTAGTTTTCTTCTTTCTTCCCCCCCCCCCAAACTTGTTTTGGGCAATACATAATCTAAAAACATCTCATCATTTTTCTCAACAATATTTTTCTAACATATTTTCTTTTGAAAGCTATGCTTTCATTTGAATCTTCTTGCACTCTTCTTCTTCCGTTTCATTTTTCGTCGATCTATTTTTATTTTCTTTTCTTTTTCTATTATTTAAATTTTTTTTTCGACGACGGAAGGAAGAAGTCTTCAGAAAAAACTGCCTAACTGAAAAAAAAATGGTCCTCTATAATCAATTTCCCACCCACATCCTACTCTCTCAAAGGGTAGGCTAAAAGTGTATAGGCTTTTAGGGTTAAGTTAATGTGGGTAATAGAAACGATGTCGAATGGGGGTTTTAATGTGTGCTTAGCACACTCCATTCTTTTTAATTAGGCTCAAAAGGGGACACTAGGAATATTTTTAGTAAAGGTTAGGGAATATTTAGGCTCAAACGATCCAACGATGGCCTAAGTCATTTCTTAATGTCAAATGCTCATGTAGTTTTTAAAGCAAGTAAGACACACAAAATCTCATATCAACTATGAGAATTGTGGGGTTGAATGTTTAGCATCACTGGATTTCACATAAGCATTCGCTAAGACATATGGTAGGGACAATCGAGACTAACATGCAGACACGGTTCGAAAGTGTGCTTGAGATATATAAATGAGAAAAATCCAAGGGATCTAACTATCATGCAATTGACCCTAAGATACAATTTAATGCAACAATTATGTTCGAATGGATATGCATCATATTCCTGTGCATATCTTGTTGGAATGAAGTAGGTGCTATAAACTTTATAAAACTATTTTAACTAATCAATAATTATGACTGGTGTATGTGCATGAAGAATTTGGAGAAAAGTAAAAGTTTTGCAAAATCAAGTAAATTCCAGAGAGATCTATGGATAAGCTATGTGGTTTATTGCATTAGCTCTTCATCGACTAGTACTACCACACCAAAAACTCGAGGATGGAATTTTTGAATAAAAATATATTCTTAATCTTTTTAAACTTTTAAGTTTTTTTTTATAAAGAAAATTGGAGATGTTGATGATGCAATTGATGATGGATTCCCATAGCAGGAATCCACGAGCATCCAATATTATATTATTCTGGTCAAGGCAACATCTCCGAAAATAAGAAAAATTTAAAAACAAGAAAGGCGGGTGAGGAGAAGACACGATAGAGGGAAAAGAAAATTTTCCCCACCCTAAAAACGTAGCCCAACTCCACTCCTCCTTAGGCTAGGACCTGCTAAGACTCTGAGCTTAGAATCCCCCCCCCCCCCAAAACTTAATTTCTATTTTGTCCTCAAAATTGAGGAATATATGAGAGGAATGATGGGGAAGGGCAAATATCAAAAGGACATAGCAGGCCCACCTAACGAAAGAGGGTGAAACTTGGGCCTCGACTCATGGTGAGTCGGGTGGAAATAACGAATGAGGACGAAACTTCGGGATCGTGCTGTGGCGGCCATACAGTTGGAGACATTTTGTCCCACTGTTAAACCGGTGAATAATTGAGTGCCGTATTTGTGCCCGGCGACTCACCATATCAGTTTGGAGGACGGTTTCCTCCAACCTGTTGGAGATTTCCACCAACAGATCCATCTCCTCCTCTGAGGAACCCTCACTCACGGCTGCTGCTGGTGCTCAAACAAAATTGCCCTAGTGATATCGGGCACATCTCTTAGCCTCTCCGCGTGTCGAGGCCATCTCACTCCTGCGTCCTTACACAGTCCAGTAATCAAATGCGGGAACGCGAACCCCGCATTTATGGTACCTCTAATAAGGGTAATTTGGCCGTTGATCAGGCGGCCAACATCACCGAACCCACCAGTCATGATGGTGTAGATCGGGGCAAAGATTCGCCTTAGCCCAAGTCACCGTGTGTTGGTGACTGGTGGGCATAAGGCGGGAGCAGATGAATTTGAACACGGGCTTGGCCGTGTTCAGCAGGAAGGACTCCTCCATGGTGCGTGGACCGTAAGGTGGGTTGCGGTTTTGGGTCCACACCACACCAGGAAGGGAGATGGTCGCATTGACCACCTCGACGGGGACATGGGAGTGAAGGTGGTGGCTATAGTCGTTGGCACCCTCCGCGAAGTTAGAGGTGACGTAGTCCATGTTAATGACTTGGGACTCGAAGCTAACTTCATTGCCCCTAACAAAAACTTCCTCTTCAACCCCACCGTCTATGCTAATGCGGCCATTGGCATAGAACTCGCGAACTAATAGGCACGATTGCCTTGTTCGGAGACTCAGTCAAACTCCCCCACCTACGAGCCCTAAAATTATTTTGAAGGCCGAATTCTTCGTCCTTGAATCCCCTCTCGGGAATCAAGGACTTGGAGAGCCTTGCAACGTATCTCTCCGAGGCCTCAAAGGAAATAAAGCGGCAGGTGGTCATAGTTTTGTTCTTCCTCCTGAAAAGGGGGAGAAGAAGAGGCGCTAGTATTTCTACGCTTATGGGACATTTTGTTTGAGCAAATAAAAATTTAAACAATTAAAATATTACTATTTTTTAAAAATTTAGAATTAAAAATTAAAATTATTTCCTAAAGTATGCAAAATTTATTCTACGTAAAGTTTCTAACACCCTAACATGCAAATATAATTGTACGTCAAAAATGAAAGAGGGTTAGGATTACTTGGTTTACAGCTTTAGGGAGGAGAGTCGCCGAGTTCAAGCTTCCTTGTCGGCAAAAATGGTGTCTCCTTTGCTTCAATCTTCAAAATGAATTGAAATGGGGGATGAAAGTGGAGGGTGGAAGTTGAAGAGTTTGAAGGAGGTGAAGGAATTCTTGTAGAATGGCCGGAATTTGGAAGGATTCTTGAGGATTTCGTCGGATCTTGGAGGAAGGACGGTTGATGCACTGCCTTGCTTGAAGGTGGAAGATTTTCTGGTGATCTGCTTGAAGAACCCGGTAGTTTCTTTTATAAAAACACCTTGCGGTCGCAAGGTGGCTTTTACCTTGCGTCCGCAAGGTCGGCAGTGATGATGGCTCCGATTCCCCACGTACTGCATGATGCGTTTCACGAAATCCGTATTTATGGAGACCTTGCGGTCGCAAGGCCCTGAGCACCTTGTGTCCGCAAGGTGGGCAGATTCTGCTTCTCTTGTTTCCTTTTCCTATTTTTCAACAGTTTAACATTTAAGTCCCTCCGTTACGTTTCGTCACTTTCCTGCATTATAAAAACTCTACAAAAACTCTAAACTACAAATATTAGCAACATATAAATACAACATTAAGACGCTTTCTCTCCCAAACTTGAATTTTGGCATATTTTAATTTCAAAATTAAATGTCCAAAATTAAATTTAACGGAGAACAACATATTTAAATTAACTACAAAAGCAATAAAAATTCAAATAGTAGGTTGCCTCCCACTTAGCGCCTTTGTTACCTGTAATGCCAACGAAAAGTCGTTGCATACAGAAGTCTTAGCACCAAAACTAGTCATCTTCATCACTGAATTGAGCAGGTGGGTATAAGACTTTGTTCCCCATGTATATTTATTGAACAAATCCAAGTTCTCAACTATACTCAAAACACTCATATCAATACTAGTATTAGGTGATGCACCCCTCAGCACATACTCTCAAACAAGTGCAAGACCAATCTTCAGCTTATCATCTATGTCAGTTACCTCTCTAAATATTTGCCTTACCTGCTCAGGCTTCACTGTTTTTTCTCTCAGTCCAGGAATATATTTCTCTACTAGTTCCTTGGTAGCAGGGATTTCAGGGGCATAATCTTCCAATAATCCAGGTTTTAAACCTGTGATTAAGGTGTAGTCCGAAAAAGAAAATCTAATTTTTTACCACCTATACAGAACCATAGTTCATTTTTATTGTTTGTAGGTGACTCAATCCTAAAAAGTGCCAAAACATGAATGAGCACATTGCTCTTATTAATATTTTTTCTCATCATATACAATTTACCAAAAGTTGATTTCCTGAATATGGTTTTGTGTGCACGATCTAATGCTTTATGTACCTCATCTAATATTAACAAATTGCATCTTGTAGTAACCTTGCATTTGTACCAGTCATCCTGTGAAACAATATATGTCATCTGTAATAGAAATATAAATTAAATATTAAAAAAAGAACTATAATATACGACTATTAAAACAAGGTTTACTTCCATGGTTGATTCAAGTGATCATATGAAATTACACATGATTTACTCACAGGGTTGATTCATATATCAGGTTATAAAACACATGATTTTCTAACCTTAAACAAAAACTCAAGTACATGGTTTACTGACATGATTTATTGATGAACAGATGCATTCAAGAGAAAATCAAATCTTTTTTGTCTTAACAAACCAACTACATGGCAAACTGATAAACAAAAACATAAACCTGGACATAGAAATAAAATTCAATTTTGGACAATTGTTCATGTTTATTTCAATTGATCATATGAAATTATATATGATTTACTGACATGGTTTATTAATAAACCAAATGCATTAAAGAGAAAATAAAATCATTTTTGCCTTAACAGACCAACTACATGGCAAACTGATAAACAGAAATAAGAACATGAACATAGCAATACAATTCAATATAACAAGTATTCGTGTTTATTTCAAGTCGTCATATTCATTTCAAATGTTTTAAAAGTTGGGGTCGTAAAAAATGATCGACCATAACTACAACACTAAAACCCTAAGCGAAAAAGCAATGTGAGGTTTACCTGGTTCTGAATTGATGGTCACCAACGAGTTAGAGTTTCGAATAATTGAGAGCTCTTGAGTTTTTAATCGAAATCAAATGATTTATTAATGGTCGTTGTTGAGAAGATATAGGTCGACAATGCTCTGTTATGCCATAATGAAATGAACTAAGTGTCTTTTCACTTTCACTCGTGTTATATATGTATTTTTTTCTCAGCCAGTGTATATCGTGATCGTCAAGTGGTCTATCTAATAAACCACTGTATATGTAATTAAAAAATATTATTGCTCAAAATTTATTCATGATCAACTAGTCGACTACTTGATGACCAAGGTTGACCAGCATATGTGCCAAAGACCATTTCGTCAGATCCCTTTTTTAACTAGCCAAAGACTATAAATATTTATCGATCGGATCAAATAACCATATTTAACCGATCCCAGCTCACAGAATCTTACAAATCGGCCTAAAAGTAAGACCTGTTGTTATTTACGGACCTGTCCTAATGGGGTCCACAGCACCAACACAGGCCCACGCCAGCTCGTTGACTCAAGTCAGACCCATTTCGTTAGTAGATCTCTTTGACTCCTGTTCAAATTTTCATTCCATCATCTCCCCCACAACACAAGAGCTTCCGGAATAGCAATCATCATCTTCAAAAAGCTTGTATGAACTCTTGATTTCTCTCCTCCCTCTACATTCACATATACGTACATTCATATACATGATGCTTGATTTAATTTCAAATTCCAATTATTTTTCATTAATCTAAAAGTCTAATTTCAAAAATTTGCTACAACCCACTCCCTGATTTGCCTTTGAATTTGATATTTGGTTTGATTTAGAGAACATATACAGGAAATTAACACTCTCGTTCATTCAAAATCTGCTACATTTTCCCGGTGACTTGTTTAATTACTTCACTGACATTTTAGGTTTCACTGGGTTTGGAAGGATTTAGCAAGATCAGGATTTGGGGTTATCAATTATGGATGTGCATTTGAAGAATTTATTTACAAGATTTCAAGAACAATTTGGGTCTGGCCCTGGGCTTGGTCCTGGATCCGGAACTTGTCTTTTGAAGGTGGAAGGAATTGCCCCCTCTTTTATCAAGTCCATTTATAGAGCTGCTGCTGCTCTGTATAGGACTGATCCATGGAAGCGATTGCGTCCAGAGCATCTTTTTGGTATAAGGGTTGGGAAAAATTTGGATTGGTCCAGTAAAAAACAGCCTTTCCCTTGTATTCAGTTCCTAGGTGGGGATGGTGGAGATTTGGGGTTTTATATGTTTAAATCAGAAAATGATGCCAAAAGAATGATGGGCTCTAGAGAGACTATTCGGGTTCCAAATGTTGAGATTTTGAGGGTGACTTATGAGGTAGTCTCGTTAATGTTTCCTTCTCATAGGAAAATGATCAAGTCTCTGTCTTTAGAAGTTTCGGGCACTGATCGGTATCCTGTTATTGATGTTGCTCGTTGCAGTTCATCTGGTGAGCTTCAGTTTAGAAATCCCACAATTGAAGAGCTTAGATTTGTGTATGGTGTCATGAGAGGCATATCTTTATTGCACCCTTTGCTTCAGCAAGACTATAATTGTGGTCCAAAGTGGTCAAGAATAATATACTTTGAGCCATTTATTGAAACTGTTGATATCCAATGGCCTCCGGAACTGGCCAAGGGTAGTAATCTTGTTGCAGTTACGGTTTCGCACCCTCCTGGTCAGGGGTATGTCGAAAAAGTCAGTTCAAGTGCTGGCTCAGCACCAACCAAACATGCAGAATGGGGGAGGGAGGAGACATTTCTGGATGAAGCTGTACAAGCATAAGAGCCCAATATTTTGGATTGAAGTTTATGAAGAATAGTCTAATTATCAATTGTTGTGTAGTCCTATTCAAGTTGAGGTGAAGCCTTTGAGCTAATAACTCTGGCTTCCTGCCGTCTTCACAGATCAGTCTGGTACATCATGCAAATTGCTGATAAGCCTCCAGCGTGCTGAACTGGATGTTACCCACTCCGTGATGCCAATTCCTTGACGTTCTCGGGTGAGGAATTATGTGCATTGTACAAGTCTCCAGCCTTGTGCTTGGAGAGAACACATATGTTTCGAAGTACCAAATAAGAGGTCTCCCTCCTTTTCATTTACTGGCTGTTTGTTATTTTTAATCAACTTGGCGAAAATTTTCTGTGTAAATCATAAGGTATTACAAACTACAGTCATTTGAAGTTTATTACAATCACTTTTAAAAACGTAATTTGTTTGGTTTAAACTTGTGTGTGTGCAGACATGTATATAGAAATTTATTTGTTCATTTTCATTAGAAACCATGGTTTGAGTTTTCAAGGCAATGCAAGTGTTTTTTTACACACTTGTTAGTTGTTACAAGTCTTTAGATACACAAATACGAGATCTCGGGTTCAATCCCTTCCATAAAAAAAAAAAAAAACAAGTCTTTAGATAGAAATATCTTGTATTGAGAAAATTCTACCCGTTGTTTTTTAAAAGTATTATGTGCAAGTATAGCTTTATTTAGAAAGGAGGTTAATCATGCCCCAAAATCCACTTTTTATGCTCCATTTCCTGTATTGAGGTATTGTACCTTGTGTTGTACATTGCAGAAAATATGATGTAGAGAGTGGATTTTGGGACGTAGTTAGTCACACCCATTTAGAAATGTTTTGTGTGGTTATTTAACTAAGCACTACTCCCTCCGTTTCAGGTAAAAGGTCATTTAGTAAGGTCTGTTTGATTTGACTTATTGATATGTGTTTATGACTTAATGACTTATGACCGAAGACTAATGAAACTAGTATTGTTTAATTTCACTTTTTGATAGTGCTGATTAGCTGTCATAAGTTACTTTGTGTATTTAATTAGTAAGTTGAAAATTTGTTGAATTAAAATATAAAGACTAAAAAAACATCATCATAAAAAGTGATTTACATTATTATTAGTAGTGTTATTATTATTGTTATTATTTTATTAATATCACTATCACTATCACTATCACTATCACTATCACTATCATCATCATCATTATTATTATTATTATTACTATCACTATCACTATCACTATCACTATTGTTATTGTTATTGTTATTGTTATTGTTATTGTTATTGTTACTCTGTTACTCTGCTACTCTGCTACTGCTACATTATTAATATTTGAAACTCCGAATACTTTATACTATTCAAAAACTCTGTATAAAGAATGTTTTCGAATAAACTTGAATTTTTTCCGTCATGCAAATAGAATCTGAATTCAAATAAGTTATTCCTTTTGAATGATTTTTTTATTAAATTATATTTGTATTTTATAAATAAAGAAATTTCCGAGAAGAAAATAAGCTAAAATCAAAATAACTAAATTATTTTTACCGTTAACTATTATTTTTGTTTTGTAAATTATTTTTATTTTGATAACTTCCATTATATTTTTTTGTTTTATTGGCTTCGTAACTATTATTTTTATTTTATTTTTAAGAATTACTTTTACGAAAAAAATTTATTCCGTAAATCATTTTTATTATTTTAGTAACCTCAGTTTAAATTGTTTTTGTTTTTATTGACTTTGTAACTATTATTTTTGTTCCATACAATATTTTTGTTTTACTAACATATTTCTTTACATATATATTATCAAGAATTTGTTTTAAACTTTTGTTCCGTAAATTATTATTTTTACTAACCTTCGCATTAAATTATTTTTGTTTTGTTGATTCTGTAACTTTTATTTTTATAGTGACTTGTTCAATAAATTATTTTTATTTTACTAACCTCTTATATTTTTGTTTTCTTGACTCTGGAACTATTATTTTTGTTTTAGTTACTATTTTTTATATTTAAAGAGAGAAAATTGTTTAAACATAATTAAAAGAGAGGATATGGTGGTGATAAGAGAGAAAATAGGGAGGAGACGTGAGAGAGAAATAGTGAAATTGTGGGTCCCAAAGGGCACAATAATAAGCTAGAAGGGAAGGGGGGTTGAATAGCTTATTGTACACTTAAAAAACTTTTAGTAAATACTTTGAAAGGTACTTGCAATCTATTGAAAGAATTGAAGTAGCGGAAGACCTTCAAGGTAGTTGTTCCAGGTCTGCCGATAAGCACTACCGGTAGACCTTTTACAAGTTACTAAAGTTCTGTTGTATTTGGATAATGATAATCAAAGCAATGACTAGATCAAATGACAAACAAATAGATAAGAAATAACACAATTATTTTGGGATGGTTCACACTATAAAGAGTGCTACGTCCACCACCAAGGCAGTAAACCTTGGATTTAAATAGTGCACTATGTTTTCCACTAGATCAATTACAAAGAATATCCCTAATGGATCGTGTACAAAATATTGACTTGTGTTTGGGGTCTATGGAATTAAATATCTGTAAATACAAGATATTTAATTCGTGCAGAAGTATAGTAAATGAATGTAAACAACAAGAAGTAACAAGCAATAAATGTTGATGAGCAGCTTCTTGTTGTTGACGAGGACTTCTAGATCTGTTGAGGATCTCTTGATTGCACTGAGTTGAAAGACTTGGAGTTATGGAGTTTCAGAGCAATTCTATTATTGTTCGATTGATTCTGTACAGTGCTTGTTTTTCCAGTCTTCAATGGCAGCATTTATAGCAGGTGCACTTCAAAAGATCCGTTGGAGAAGACGAATACTTCAGCAGCTCTTTTCAACAATGCATTAAATGCATGGGGCTGTCAGTCAAGGATTTTCGTCTTCACAAATATCTAGAGCAGGGAATGATTTCTGAGATCTTCAAAAAGGTGGGCGATTTAGGTGTCAGATCAGAGAGTTGTTGCAGAAAGTAGGAAACAGTCTGCTTTTCCTGCTTTCACTGTTCAGGACGAAAAGTCTTCCTGCTTTTCGGAAAGTTGTTTTCGGCGGCTTGATATGTCAGGGAATGTCTTGGATTAATTCAAACAATGATTAGATTAGTTCGAATTAATTCAATGAGTCATTGCTGGACAGGACACGTCTTAAGAGACCAGGTGGACACAAGGTTTGCCGTTTGTAGGATTTGAGCAGGTCTTCCGGTGAAGCTTGTGGAGAGGTCTTCCGCTGAACCTGTAAAGTCCTTTAAAAACTATACTAGGCAAAGTTCTATACACAGTTGCCACGCTAATCGATACGCAGCCCGATTAGTCACTGAAGTATAAAACTAATGTAATGATTTGAACATATATAAATCTAACATAATAATCAACAATCTCCTCCTATTTATATTTGGTCATCATTACTACAAATGAGGGCTAAAAACAGACTATGTGATAGATAATAGCATGTCTGAGAGTTTTATATATAAAGTAGCAGAAGACATGTCTCTATCAAACAGACGAGCACCTCAAGTGTAAAGAACTAATCTAAGTGCATACAAGGATATAAAAAATCATAGCACAGTACACAGATTAGCAGCATTTTAAAATAAATTTAAACTAAACGTTTAAATTCTAAACAGATATGAGAAGTAAAGTAACAAGAATTTAAACAAGACAATTTTTGAAAAATAGATATTCTTCTGTATTTATAAACAAGATGTTTACAGATTACAGAGTTTTCAAAATATAAGATAGATACAAAGGTAAGGGAAGAAAAGATACAAAACTACCAAGGTCTTTTCCCTTTGCCTTTGTCTGCAGCTTCCTTTTCCCTTCGTTCTCGTTCTAGCTCTTCCATTCTACGTACGTACTCGTCATCGGCATCAGTAGGAGGTCTGGTGGAACGAGAGCGGTAGTCGAGTTCTTCACGAAGACGACTGTTCTCTTCCATCAGCATTCTGTTGATTGACCTCATTTGCTTCTCCTCCGTGATGGTCTGATCACGATCACGATTAGCATTCATAACGTTGTGAGCAGAGTCGCGAGCAATGCGGTTGAGCTCTAGAACCGGAGGGCGGCCATTGCCGAGATGAAGAGTGATGGCATGGAACAACTCGTAAAAAAGGGAGGAGCAGATACAGACACATTCATCTCGTTGAGCTTCAACGTTGATCTTTACATCTGTGAAGTCGTGTCGTATCTGTCCAAAACGAGTCCAGACATCCTCTTGGAATTGTCGTAGAAGTGCTGCAGTTCGGTCATTGGCTTTGGGACGGCGGCGGTGGCTATCTCGGTATAGCGGTAAAGATGCTAGTGAGAGCGCCTAGTCTTTCGTATATAGCGTCCAGCCGTGACAAAATTTCATTATTGGCTGGCTGATGAGAAGTAGTTGTCTGGCCAATATGAATGGTGCCGGCAGAGGTAGAGTCTGCAGGTCGGATGGGCTGTTGGAGTGGAGGAATGATGGAGTCGGAAGAGGACGAGTCTTGGGTTGGTATGGTGTTGGTTGAGGAAGATATGGTAATGGGTGGAGGGGGAGGTGGTGTTGGTGGGGAATCCAATTCCATATCAGTGTCAGAATTTTCACTGATATGGGAGGATTCGGGAAGAGGGTCAGAAGAAAACCAGAAAGAAGGGGCAGGGTAGAAGAGGGATTTTGGTTTTCTAAGGGAAGATTGAGGAGGTTGATGGGTAGGGATAAATAGGTCTGCTACTGACGAAAGTTCGAAAAGGAACTTGGCAGCAGCATAGTCTATTGGCTGAGTAGGAGGGATGGGAGTTGGTTGCGGTGTGGTTGAGAAAGTTGGTTGGGATTGGTGAGGTGTGGAAGGGGTAGATGGGTCAGGTGAGTAGTTAAAAGGGGAAGGAGGAGGAGGAGTGGGTGTTCTGGCTGGCTCCTCCTGAGTTTTAGGCTCCTCCGGAGGTGGTGAATTCCTCTGAGTAGAAGACTCAGGAGGAATGGGTTGTTGAGTAGGTGAGGTGGTAGTTGGTTGGGCGTCGGTAGAGGATTGGCTGGCGGTAGAAGGTTGCGCGTCGGTTGTGGTCTTGGTACCAGCAGTTCTCCTTTTCTTCCTCAGCGGCTGAATAGGAGGCTCAGCGGCTTCATCGGTAGTGGTAGGAGGGACTGCTGGTGGTTGGTCTTCAAAGGTTTTACGAAGTTTCCTTCGTTTTGGTTTGGGAGTGGGTGCAGGAGAGGGTGAGGTTGATTGACTGGTTTGGGTAGGTGGCTGGGAGGAAGTGGTTTGTTGAGTTTGAGAGGTTGGTTGGGCTTGGGCTGGTGAAGGTGAAGGATGGCTGGACTGGCCTGGTGCCTTGTTCTTTTGGCCTTCCTTCATCTCCTTCCTAATCCATTTGGCATGCTCCTCTTCAGTTGGAATGGCCTCTTCCGGCCTTGTCTTCTTTGTTTTGCCTTTGGCAGCCATCTTGGTTCGAAGCAGTTGCTCTGCCTCATCAGCCAGGTCTTTGGCCTTTTGATGGAGGGACGCAGCCACTTGATCATTGAACTTTGCAGAGGCCTTTTTGTGGGTTCTGCTAGCCGCGTCATGTGCTTCCATGTTGAAGCGAGTTACCAAGATCGGTACAGGCTTAGCAACTTTATCAAGGGTGACTGGCGGTAGACCCTTCTGCAGCCGTCGCTTGTTCTCGTATTCAGTGTACTTACTGAAGAACGAGGCTGTGAGTTGCTTCTCCTTGGCCACTATAATCAACTCATCTTCCTTCAAGGAAGAGTTGACATTAGCATCATCTCTAAGAAGGGCATTGATCAGCCTAACGAAGGGGCGCTTGCAAGTGGGGTTGTTCTTGGCTTTCTCCACCCACTGCTTTAATTCGTTGAAAATGACGGCCCCCCAGTTGAGACGAAGCTGAAGGTACACGGCACTGGTGAGGTTGATTTGTTGAGCCGTGAACATGTCATGTGCTCCACTCTTGAATAGAAGCCCCTTGTCTATAAGGTGGCTGGTGCAGTAGACGTCAAGAGGGAACAGATTTCGGAGCATTTTCCCTTGAGGCTCTCTGTAAGTGTCTACTCCTCTCATTGCTTCCCAGGCATGTACAGCCTCAGCAATGGTTGCTTCAAGAGGTCCACCAAAGTGTACGCCGATGATGGTGGAAATTGTCTTAGCGGTAATGGAGATTGGACGGCCTCGAATCCACCCTCGAAGAGCATTCTTGTTCATGAGCTCCATTCTTTGATAGAATTCTTCTGCCAGAAAGATGCTGTAATTTTTGTCGTTGAGGCAGAAGAGGGGTAGAATACCAGAGGCGTTCATATCCTCGCAAGCTTTGGCCGGCGGCTATTGTCTTGATTGATTGAAGGTCAATGCACATTCTGGAATGTATACCGGGTCAGGCGACTATGATGTCATGAGGCGGGGAAAAGTTGGATATCCCGGAAGGTTGACATCCGTACTTGGAGGAATGTCAGTTTCTGGGTTTAATTTCTTTCCACTGTCGCTCTTCGATTTTGAAGTTCTTGCCTGAAAGAAATACAAATAAAATTAGGGCTTTTCACCTCAACATCTAAACAAGTAGGAATTTCAAGGTTTTCTGAAATAATTAGAATTTTTCGAAACGAAAACTTGAAACCCTAGAATGTTTAGAGTATCCACACCCGAGAAAAGTATAATAGAAGTTTTCATAAGAATAAACATTGAATATAAATAAACGACTGTTAGTATTCAAGGTTTTTAAGAACAACAATGGCGAATACTGTAGAAACTCGAAAATGACCGTTTGAATTCCAAAATAATTTTTGGGTTATGAAATGAAATGCAGAACAGTACGTAGTAAGTTTCAAGTAGAGAAGAGAGGAACGTACCATTGTCGTTGATGAGAAGAAGAAACAAGAAGATTTTGGATTTGCAGAAAGCAGTTACACAGAGAGAGAGTATGAATAGAGAGAGAAATATTTTTGTCAAATGGTTTCGTAAAGTTTTGCAAAATGCGGTTCAAGATCTATTTAAAGGCGAGAAAATTTTAGATGAAAAAGCGGGAACTTAAGATATTTTCTTAAGTGCCAAATTTTATCCTTGACCCCCCTTTTTGCCTTAGAAACCTCTTTAAAAAATAGACTAAGTAGTAATACTAACCTTGAAGTCTTCTGGTAAAGAGAGACTTACGTCTTCCGATTAGTGTAAAACTAGGTCTACCGGTATGAAAGAGACTTTAACAAAAAAACTTTGAATTTAAGCAGTAGGATCAATCATACCAAGATTTCTCCTTAAATAAGCAAACCTGGTGGCATCCAGTGGTTTTGTGAGAATGTCAGCCAATTGATGCTCAGTTGGAACGTATTCCAAGCTGATGTTACCTTTCTCCACATGATCTTTGAGGAAGTGATAACGAATATCAATGTGCTTTGTCTTGGAGTGCATCACTGGATTTTTGGAGACTGAAATTGCTGATGTGTTGTCACACATGATTGGGCGGTTGCGATCTTGATGTTGTAGTCCACTAGTTGTTGCTTCATCCATAGTAGTTGAGAGCAACAGTGCTTGCGGCAATGTATTAAACTTCTATGGTTGAGTTTGCAAGCGATCCTTGTTTCTTGCAAGACCATGAGACAAGTCTATTTCTAAGGAATTGACAAGTCCCACTGGTGCTTCTTCTGCTCACTTTGCAAGCTGCATAATCTGCATCTGAGTATCCAACTAGATCGGAATTGTTGTTTTTGGAATACCATATGCCTAGATGTGTTGTTTTTGAAACATATCTGATGATACGTTTGGCAGCAAGCAAATGTGACTCCTTTGGATCTGCCTGAAATCTTGCACAAACACAAACATCAAACATAATGTCAGGTCTACTAGCAGTAAGGTAAAGAAGTGAACCTATGATTCCTCGGTACTTGGTCACGTTCTCTTGCTTTCCCTTCTCATCTTTGTCAAGATGGCAGTCGGTAGACATTGGAGTTTCGAATCCTTTAGCTGAATCAAGACCGAACTTCTTGATTAGTTCCTTTGCATATTTGGTTTGGTGATGAAGATTCCGTCGGAAGTCATTGTATCTGCGGTCTAGAAAGTAGGTAAGTTCACCCATCATGCTCATCTCGAACTTGCTTTGCATCAGCTTCTCGAATCTTTTACACATGCTTTGGTTAGTTGATCCAAAGATGATGTCGTCCACATAGATTTGTACCAGAAGAGAATGGCCTTTGTGCTTGAGGATGAATAAAGTAGTGTCTATTCTTCCTCTCACGAATCCTTGTTCTATTAAGAACTTGGATAGAGTTTCATACCAAGCTCTAGGAGCTTGCTTCAAGCCGTAGAGAGCTTTCTTGAGTCGGTAGACGTGATCCAGTTTGTGCGAATGACAAATCACGGAGGCGTTCACGTATACTGTTTCTTGAAGATCACCATTCGAAAGGCACTCTTTACATCCATCGATACACTTTGAAGTTCATGAGCGAGGCATAGGCTAGAAAGATTTCGATTGCCTCTAGTCTAGCAACATGAGCAAAAGTTTCATCAAAGTCAATTCCTTCTTCCCCGGTAGCCATGCAACTAGTCTAGCTTTGTTTACGGTGACATTTCCGTCTTCATCTCTTTTGTTTCGAAAACCCACTTGGTGCCGATGATTGGATGATCGGTCGGTCGGTCTTTGAACTAAGCTCCACACCTTACATCTTTCAAGCGGTTCAACTCTTCTTGCATAGCTTCAATCCAGTTATGATCTTCGATAGCTTCATCAATCTTCTTTGGCTCGAGTTTAGATACAAATGCATAAGCAAACATGGTTTCTTCTCGAACTTTATTTCTCGTACGAACTCCTGTGTTGAGATCACCAATGATTTGAGAAATGGGATGATCTCTGGCTTCAATAATGGTTGGAGGAAGATCACTTCTGGTGGATTCTTCCGTCCAGAATTCCGGAGTAGGTTGAGAGGGTGATTCACCAAAATCTGGTTCAGAAGACATATGATCTTCAAAACTTTCATTTTCTGATGAACAAGAAGGATGAGTGATCTGTAAAGGTGCTTGGGGTAAGCAGAAGAAATGGGTTCGAGGTCACAGAAGAGTTGTTATCGATACCGCGAGTTCTCGTCTACGGTGAAGGGTTAGCGGTACTTGAGGTGTCTGCGGTTGCCGTTTTCTGATGAGGAGTGGAAGTAGATGCTGTATTTGTACATGTCTCATCATTATCAGAATCATTAGCATCGTTCGAAGCCTTTCTAGGCTCTAACAAGTCATATTCATCAAAAGAAACATGCACAGATTCTAAGATTTTTAAATTAGTTTTACTGAAAATGCGAAATGCTTTTGAATGTTTGGAATACCCCAGAAAAATTTCTTCGTCTGATTTTGCATCAAATTTTCCTCTATATTCTTTTCCATTATAAAGAATAAAACATTTACAGCCGAAGATTTTAAGAAATCCTATGTTGGGGGATCTTCCTCTCCATATTTCATATGGAGTTTTGTTATGAAACTTGTTTACCGGGGATCCATTACGGGTAAAACATGCGGTGTTGGCGGCCGCCTAGAAATACTTCGGAAGTTTAGCTTACGCGGCATTGTTCTTCTTTGCTTCAATCGTGTACGTTCTTCCGTTCGGCTACACCGTTTTGTTGAGAATGCCGGCGAGAGAAGTTGTGGCGATCCGTGGTCATCGCAGTACTTTTCTATACCATTGTTCTTGAATTCAGTGTCATTGTCTGATCTTATGTCGCTAATGTCTTCAAGCTTTTGAGTTTGAAGTCTTCTAAAAAGAGCAGTGACAAGATCATACGTTTCATCTTTAGATGTCATAGTTTCAATCCAAGTGAATCTAGAGTAGTCGTCAACTACTACAAGTGTGTACTTGTCTCTGAAATCTTGTTGTGATTGGTCCAAAGAGATCCATATGCGAGAAGTTGAAGAGGTCTATTTGTTGACAAAAGCAGACTTTCTTTTGAAGGAAGACTTGGAGTTTTCCTAGATGACAAGCTTTACAACTTCGTCATGGTCGGCGGACACCGTAGGTAGACCTTTGACAAGCCCATTTTGGAGAGCTTGGAGAGGTGCTTAAAGTTGAGGTGGTCGAGGCAGCTTGTGCCATAGCCATTTGTTGTCACGAGCGTTGTTGGCTACTAGGCAGGTTTGAGAATCTCCCTAGAAGATTTAAGTCCACGACATAGGCGTTTCCTTGTCTATTGCCGGTCGGTGTAGGCGAGGATTCACCTTGTCTTTGATGAGGCCTGGTTGGAGTTGAATTAGCATAGAAGTCCTTTGTCGCAAAATTGAGATATGCTCAGAAGATTGTGTTTTAAACCACTTACTATAGAAACTTTGTTGATGGAGAGACTTCCTTTAGTAATTGAGCCATATCCAATTGTTTTTCCTCTTGCATTGTCTCCGAAAATAACAGTGGGTCCTTTAGCTATATACGTAAGAAGACTTGTTCCCGTCATGTGTCTTGGCGACCCTTGTCTAGGTACCGGATGTCTTTGTTTTCTGATTCTATAGCCATGAAGCATTCCTGAAAAGAAATTAAAGCAACAAGGTACCCTTTATTTTCTTTCGGGTCCTAAGGATTAGCAACCTTTTGGAACCCATACCTGCTTGACCTTGAGAGAACTAGGTCTCTCAGATCTTGGAGTGAACCTTAGCAGAGCATTCTGGGGCCAGATGGCCTAGGCAATTGCAAGAATGACATAAATGGAAATTCCACAGTGAACTGTTAGAGTCTTCAACTGAAGAGTGCTTGTGATCATTCCTTTTCTTGACATCCATTCTTGGTTCAACTTGCTTGTTGATGGTAGACTTAATTGGTTTCTTTCGAATCTTCCTAGGTAGGTTACCAACAGACTTAGCTTTAGCTTTTCTGTTGATTACCTTTTCAGGAGGATTTGGTAGAATACCTTTAAGTTTACCTTCAACAGGTAAAGGAGCCTTGCATGTTTCATAGACAAACTTGATAGTTATCGGTAGAGGTTTAGTAGGTCTACCGCTAGCAGACTTTGCCTTAGTATAGTTGTTGCCGGCAGACTTCACTTTCTCTACCATTACCTTTTCAGGTTTCTCATTTGAGTCAGTCATTTTGGCTTTACCTTTCTGAACTTTGGGGTAAATGTAGGGGACACTTGAATAACCAAGGCCTTGTTTCCCTATATTTCCGAATGTCTGTTTAGAGAAAGATATATCATTAGCAGTCTCGGAGGATTCACCTTTCTCTATGACTGAAGAGATTGTCGGAAGAGGCACATCTGAATATCCTATGCCAGTTTTATCATTGCTAGATTTTTGGCTTGAAAGGATTTCTTCGAATGCATCCTTGGAGCTGTTCCAGGAGTCAATTGTCTTTTGCAAGGCAATTTTCTCTAGATCAAGTCCTTTGATGTGCTCAGATAGACAATCAATTTTGTCATAAAGGAATTTGTTTTCTTCCTTCAGCTTGATACTCTCTTGTTGGACTATTGAGAGTTTGAATCTCATTTGCCATCGAAGATTTCTCATTTGTAAGTTTCTCGTTCTTTGCAAGTTTAACATAGGCTACTCTAAAGGAATTAAATTCTTCAAGCATATCCTGGTTATCCTTGAGAAGTTCTTCCTTAGTGAAGCTGTCACTGTTGGTTTCATTTTTGTCTAAAGGACTAGGTGTAACTTTGACTTCATTTTCAGAGTCATAGGTAGGGCCTGAATCATGAGCTATTAAGCATATGTTAGCTTGCTCACAATCCTCTTCCTCCTCTTCTGAATCAGTCTCAAACCATGTAGTAACATGTTTGTCTTCTATGTCCTCAGCCAACATACCTTTTTGTTTTTGAAATTTTCTGAAGGAGGGTTTTCGGTATGCTTCAAATTTTGGCTTAGGACATTTTGAGGCAAAATGACCAGGTTTTCTACAGTTGTAACACACAAGCTCTTCCTTAGATGAGCTTTCACCATTCTTTCTGAAAGATTGTTGGTGAGTGTTCTTCCTTCCATATTTTGCAAATTTTTGAAAACGTTTTACAAACATGGCAAATTGTTCATCAGATAAAAAATCATTTTCACAGGAAGAAGTGGAAGGTTTGGTTTCAACAGTGATTTCTTCTTGGACCATGGCTGGCAAGGACACAGTTCTGAACTGTTTGTCTTGCTCTAGAGCTTGATTAACTTCAAGTTCATAAACCTTTAAACTTGTGTAGAGACTACGAAGAGTCATCTCGTTTAAGTTCTTGCATTCTTTCATAGCCGTGGTCTTCACATGTCATAAGCTACCTAGAGAGCCTAGAAACCTCATGTTCATTTCCTTTTTATCATACGTTTTACCTAGAGAAAAGCAACTATTTATTACCTCACTGAAGCGATCGTAAGCTTGTCTCAAGGTTTCCTTAGGATCCTTTTTGAAAGAATCAAACCTGCTGGATGTATGTATATTTTCTGTTATCTCTTGTGTCTTGGTCTCCTTCCAAGTATTCTACAAGAGCTTCTCACATCTCTTTTGCAGTTGTATATCGAATCACTTGCTGATATGTGCTTGTGTCTAGAGAGCTGGTGATTATGTTTATTGCTTTGCTGTCAAGTTCTACCAGCTTTCTATCATCCTCTGTCCATTCAGATTCTTCCTTTGGTACTTACAGATTCCCAAAGCAATGGAGGCTAGAATATTTGCCTTCATTGGTACATGTTGACCTGCAGTAACACATTTCCATAATCTGTTGTCAATAGAGTTCATAAATCTCATTACTTTATCCTTCCATACATCAAAATGTCCTTCGTCCAATATTGGGACGTGGTTAGCATTAGATGTAGGCAGCATGTAGTGTGTTTGTGCCATTATATCATATCTCTCAAGAGTTTAATCTTGGAAAAACTTGTTTTCAAAGAGTAAGGCTCTGATACTAATTGTGGGTCCCAAAGGGCACAATAATAAACTAGAAGGGGGGGGGGGAGGGTTGAATAGTTTATTGTACACTTAAAAAACTTTTAGTAAATACTTTGAAAGGTACTTGCAATCTATTGAAAGAATTGAAGTAGCGGAAGACCTTCAAGGTAGTTGTTCCAGGTCTGCCGATAAGCACTACCGGTAGACCTTTTACAAGTTACTAAAGTTCTGCTGTATTTGGATAATGATAATCAAAGCAATGACTAGATCAAATGACAAACAAATAGATAAGAAATAACACAAGTATTTTAGGATGGTTCACACTATAAAGAGTGCTACGTCCACCACCAAGGCAGTCAACCTTGGATTTAAATAGTGCACTATGTTTTCCACTAGATCAATTACAAAGAATATCCGTAATGGATCGTGTACAAAATATTGACTTGTGTTTGGGGTCTATGGAATTAAATATCTGTAAATACAATATATTTAATTCGTGCAGAAGTATAGTAAATGAATGTAAACAACAAGAAGTAACAAACAATAAATGTTGATGAGCAGCTTCTTGTTGTTGACGAGGACTTCTAGATCTGTTGAGGATCTCTTGATTGCACTGAGTTGAAAGACTTGGAGTTATGGAGTTTCAGAGCAATTCTATTAGTGTTCGATTGATTCATGCATTGCTTGTTTTTCCGGCCTTCAATGGCAAAGATTTATAGCGGTGCACTTCAAAAGATCCGTTGGAGAAGACGAATACTTCAACAGCTCTTTTCAACAATGCATTAAATGCATGGGGCTGTCAGTCAAGGATTTTCGTCTTCACAGATATCTAGAGCAGGGAATGATTTCTGAGATCTTAAAAAAGGTGGGCGATTTAGGTGTCAGATCTGAGAGTTGTTGCAGAAAGTAGGAAGCGATGCGCTTTCACGCTTTCATTCGAGACGAAAAGTCTTCCTGCTAAAGTTGCTTTCGGCTTGATATGTCGGGGAATGTCTTGGATTAATTCAAACAATGATTAGATTAGTTCGAATTAATTCAATGAGTCATTGCTGGACAGGACACGTCATAAGAGACCAGGTGGACACAAGGTCTGCCGTTTGTAGGATTTGAGCAGGTCTTCCGGTGAAGCTTGTGGAGAGGTCTTCCGCTGAACCTGTAAAGTCATTTAAAAACTATACTAGGCAACGTTCTATACACAGTTGCCACGCTAATCGATACGCAGCCCGATTAACCACTGAAGTATAAAACTAATGTAATGATTTGAACAGATATAAATCTAACATAATTATCAACAGAAATTGTAACTTAAAAGTTAATAATTCAAAAGTGAGATTTTGGAGGGAGAAATCTACCATTACCATTATATATATATATATATATATATATATATATATATATATATATATATATATATAGATTTTATTATTTTGATTATTATTACTATTATTAGTATTACTTTTATTAGTATTATCATTATTATTAATTATTATTATTATTATTATAACTATTATTATGAAGAAAATGGCTTACATGTTTTTGAAAAATAAAAATAAGCGCATGGCTTTGAGATGTTTTACTATTAGAGTCCATTTTTAAAAATTATGCGTATAATTTTCTTTAACATTTCATCTTTACCCTTCATTTGTATTGTAAGTGTATTGCTTGTGCTTAATTATTTTTATCATTATGACTAACTCAAATAATATTAATATGTCTCTTTAAAAATTAGACTTTTCAAATAAAGACTGTTTGGATGGAACGTAGGGAGTACTATTTTGGAATACTCATTGACCTCTGTACAAACGTGTATTAATTTTGGGGAAAAATGCTAAAACGCCCCACCAAATAATTCTCATATCTAAAAAATCTCAAAAATAATTTTTATATCCAAAAAAGTCTAAAAATCATAACTTTAAATACCAAAAAGTTTAAAACTTTACATATCTACGCATGTCGTTATGTTAAAAGTTTTCATTTTGATGAAAACATTTCATTTGTGACAATGATGATAAGAATTGTATTGAATATTATTATTATTATTATTATTGTTATTATTATTGTCACTACTATTAATATTATAAAAACAATACTATTATTATAATAGTAATACTATTATTCTTCATTAACATTATTAGTATTAAATACCAAAAAGCTATTTAAAATTAATTTCACAATGATCTCAAAACAACTATTCAATCTATAAAATCTAAAATTAATCTTTTCATATTAAGATTTAAAAAATTAACCTTTACACTTTTATGAAATTGTGGTAGTAATAATAGTAGTCAGAGTAGTGATAATAATGATGATAATATTAATATTATTATTATTATTTATTAATAATAATAACATTATTAATAACAATAATAATATTAATAACAATTTTTTAAAATGTTATTGTTATTATAGTAGTAAGTTATTTGTTGTTGTTTCTTTTATTATTATTATTATTATTATTATTATTATTATTATTATTATTATTATTATTATTTTATCTACAATATTGAATCATTAAAATCATTAAAGTTAAAAATACGTTTTTTTTTTCAAATAAAACCTCGTACTAACGATTTAGAAGAAACGTTAAATTTTGGACTTTTTGGTATTAAGAGTTTAATTTTGGGACTTTTTAGATATAAGAATAATTTAGGGGACTTTTTAGATATGAGATTTTTGGTATTTTTCTCTTAATTTTTTCTAATCAAATTTAAATTATAGGAGTGATAAAGCAAACATAAAAATTCTATCCTCAGATTCATCATTTTTCCAACTGATGGCGCACTTGTTTCCTAAATATCTGAAGACTGAAGATCCAATCATTTTGCAGTTCCAACTGCCAATTTCCAAGGCCACCACCCAAGTGGTCTATATTTAAGTCAAAGCTTCTTTTTTCCCTATACCAATCCCCCTTCTCTCATCTTTTTACCAAGAAATGGCAATGGAGTTCTCAACCTTCCATCCCTCTACCTGGCATTCTTTCTTCACCTCCCCACTTCTCTTCCCCTATCCGTTCATCCCTGAAAACTATGTCCACTGGACCCAAACCCCGGAATCTCACATTTACTCCGCCGACATCCCCGGTAAATCTCTCTCATGATCTTGGCTTGTGAAGCCGCGTGCTTTGATTTGTTTCGGATTATACTTTTTAACTTTATTTGGATATAATTGCAGGTGTGAAGAAAGAGGAGATCAGGGTTGAAGTTGAAGATTCAAGGTACCTAGTCATACGAACAGAGGCATCAGCAGAAGGATTGACAGAGCCGGCCAGGAGCTTCCTGAAAAAGTTAAGGCTGCCCGATACAATTGACGTGAATGGAATCTCAGCTGGGTATGAAAATGGAGTCTTGACAGTTATAGTTCCAAGATCATTTGTTCCAAGGGGATTTTTTATCGAACCAACTGATTTGTCAGAACAAGTAGGAGTTCTTGCCAGGGCTGCCTGAATTGAAATCATTACTGTATAAGCTTTACTTTAGGCATTGGTGGCTTATGTTAGATTTGAAGATTCTGGTCTGTAATGTACAAAGGTTTGTTAGAGAAACAGCCAAGGAATTCAAATTAGACATGATTGGGTTTTTACTTTCTTGAATGTTGTTCCTACGGATGAGTCAAAATTTGAGGTTATGATTTTGTTGTAATGGATGGTGTACACTGTACAATGATATGTTTGCATCTTATACAAAAAGTTATGTTGTTTTGTTTGAATTGGATTTGGGGATGTAAGCTGGGGTGACAATTAGGTGTGAATTGATAATTTTGGATTAGGCCATTATCTATTGACAATGGCTTTATCCAAAGCTATCCATTAACACCCAATTGTCACTCCAATGTAAACTTAATAAATCATTCTAAATAAATAGGATAAACTACAAATAGTCCCCTCAATTATGGGTTGGTTTGAATTGCCCCCTTCAACTAGTTGAAGCAATCGTTTTATGTAATCACACCTCCTTTAGAAGTACACCTAAAATGCTCACCCGAAACTCTTGTGACCATTAGATACTCTCTCCTTTCTAAAATTATTGTCTTGTTTGATCGATATGGATTAAGAAAAACCAATGAACTTAATTATTATTAGGATAACATTATATAGACCTTCATTTCCTACAAGTATACCTCTTAAAAATCCAAATTTCTTATTTTACCCTCTCCAATCCGATCACACCCCCTCCCTCCTTCCCGCCAACTACATCCTCTTCCCTTCTTCCACCACCAACTTTGTCCTCTTCTCCCTCTCACTCTATCTCTTCCCTTCTCCAATGAGCACAACTCTTTACTTTTTTTTGTTTTCAACACCAATAATAATCCATCTCTTCTTCCCCATCTCCTCTCCTTTTTTTCAATTTAACTCGGGTTGTTCAGCTTTGGTCGACCGAACAACCTTGTATTATTCGATCGACCAACCAAGCCTGGTTAAATCGAAAAAAAAGATTAAGAAGGGGAAGAAAAGGAGGGAGATGAATTGAACATAAGAAGAAGAGGAAGAAGTAAACAAGACACTTGCTCGAGAAGGGAGGCCAAAGAACGAGGTCATTGCGATGCCAAGAGTGAGAGAGAGCAAATGGATGGGAAGGGATAAAGTTAGAGGATGCAAAAGGAAAGGGGGGCTACGTGTAGATTAATGAGCATAAAATAAGTTGGATTTTGGGGGATATATTTGTAGGAAATGAGAGTCTATATAATGTCATCCTTGTTAATATTAGTTTGATGTATAATTTCTCTTAAAATTCATGTATGTAACCCAAAATTAAAATATGATAAAAAAAAATGTAAATGTAAAGTGGTAAAATTTATGTCTTAAAAAGAAAGTTTCAAAAAAAAAAAAAACAATTATTTTAAAACGAACGATTAAAGAAAGCAAAACAATAATTTTAAGACTCGGAGTTTTTTTTTTTTTTATAAACCATAATCCTATTTACAAGCATCATGCCTTCTTTTGTGGATTGGAGGTCAGTGAAATTAGACATAATCAATGAAATTAGCATGTAGACATAACCTACAACAGCTGGACTACCAAAGCTGAGACACCTTGAAGGCCAACCCAGTATTCTAACAATCTCCCATCTCCACCCCCAGTACATACAAATTAATCAACCATCTTGAAAAATTCCTCCCCCACATACTTCCAATCAGCAGCAACACTTAAAGCAAATAAAATATTCTGCCCTCCCAGGCAAAGACTATCAGCAGCCCGAAAACACCAGCCTTGAGATTTCAGCAGCTTCTTTCAACCTTCTTTCTGTCTGCTCTCTTGCTATCTGCATGTGGACATTCCTGCACATAGGCATAAACTGTTTTATTAATCTAAAAGGAGTACCAGGATAAAATCGTATGTATTACCGGTATTGGAGAGAACCACTATGAGGTTCCAGTCATGAACATCACCAATTAACTTTAAAGACAAGTTATCATTAATATAGCATCTAACCTCCTCTCATTTATGGCTTTCCTTTTCAGTTCTTCAACATGGTTACGCAATCTCTTCAAGAGAGCGGGCAACCTACGTATTGCTTCAACACCTTTCTGATTGGAACAAATGTTCCGTAGAAGCTCTGAAGCAATAAAGTATCCCTCCCCTTTGTTTCTGAAAGGGTAATAAATGTATAAGAACTAATTCAATTCAAATGAATACTTATCAAAAAAATAATAATAAGAATTCAAATGAAATGTAAAATAAAAAACTTTGTTATGCAAACTTCTTTTACAAACCGTAAGAGCTCCCGAAGAATGGTTTCTATGGATCCTTTACTATCAACTAGTATTTCAGTCATATGTGGATGGCGAGCAAGGTTTCTGAGAGTCGAGAGCGTGAGTCTTAGGACCTCTTGATCAGGTATGCTTCGACTGACTGAGCAAAGTAGCTTAAGTAGAGTGTTGATTGCCCCAGCAGCCACAAGCTCCTCACAACATTTCTGCGAATATTTCGTAGCCATATCTGCAAAAACAGATTTTATATTGTCGATTCAAGATTAGCAAACTGAAGCATAGTTACTTATATGCTTATCTGGCTAACTTGCACTTAATATGGTTAACCCACAAACCTTACAAAAAGTGACAAAAAAGCCACTCTGTGAATCCGCATCAAAGTCAACGATGGTGCTGACATGGCCATTTTTTCTTTGAGCACACATCAGCACATCCCATTACGTTCTTTAATGGAGGACATGGTAACGTCTATTTTGCACCTTACGAAAAGTTTGTGAACTTTTTTGGTAATTTAACTTGTTGTGGGGTATAAAAGGCACTTAAAGCAAAGTTTGATGATACTTTTTGTTATTAACCCCAGTTAATAATCAGAGTTTCAAGACCATAATCAACTTAACTTCATTTCAAATTAGTACACATAAACTCTAAACTAGGCTGTATATGTGTTAAAAATTCTTATGAAACAAAACTCTCAATGAAAAACGAATATAAGCATCGCCAACGGCAAGACCACACTTTTCTTACCAAATAGCATACTAGCATATAATATTAGTGAAACGAATAACTAATTCAGATCTGAACAAATTCTTAAAAGACAAAAGGGTACAGTTTAATAATTATGTTCAAATTCTATGTTGCCCATCCAAATAACCTATTACAAGACCATATTAGGGTGAAACGGAACCTTGCTTTTGTCAAGAACACAGGTCAAAAGCTAATAAATTTTGACATGTAGAAACTGAAAACTGTTAATGCATGAGCATTGATTTTTTGAGTTTGGAAATGCATTTATATTTTTATAATTCATAGCAAAGTAAAATTAGTTCATTAGTTCACCAAAACTACACACCTAATAGAGTAAAGCCAATATTCTTATAAGCATTCTGCATTTATGTTTTAAACAAGTTACATTTTTTAAGAAATTTTATGGTATAATACGCAAACACAAGTTAAACATAAGTATTTAAACCATGTTTCCGATATTAAGATTGACACCAAACGATCAAAGGAGGCACCTTTCTCTTTAAAGTTTATCTTTCTAATAAAGGGATGCATGGAAGCTTTAGTACTTCCATGCGTTATGATGCAATGCAGTATTCAATAAACATCTCATTTTCGGTATCTGGATTGCAAGCACAACCTTTTAAGCTAGATTACAGAAATGAATGGGGAGACTGGAGAGAGAAAGAATCAGAAAATTACGCACACATTTTTTTCACAGGAGGTTATCTCAATTAGTGAATATGCTTGATGAATTTCGCTATAATTTCTTCCTACCTGATAGTCTATTTGCTGTTTGTTATTTTTATGAAAGCATTTGATAGAGTTGACTCTTAAAATACAGCAAAGAGATGCTTGAATATAAATGGACACGCGCATAAAAAAAAGCTAAAGAAAACCTGGTTTGGATATATATTTATGTCTATCTGTCCCTCCTTAAAAACCATCAAGTTATCCACATGTTAACATTGCATTTCAACGAGATTCTTAAAGTGGTGTGAAAGAGTAATTGGGATGAGATATACATAGAACTCTCACAAATCAAGGGCACTACTGCACAGGACACTCCTAGAAGATAAGAGTAACTGAGATATTTTGAACTAGCAATAATGCATGAATAGGTGATAGGGCCAAAATGATTTTCTAACAAACATTTTTCACTGGACGTAAACATTGAGAAGGCATGATTAAATCCTCTTCCGCCCTCTATATCTTAATTAATTGTTCACTCTTCATAAGCCACAGTTTCTTTCTCGAATTGTGATACAAGCTTTTGCATTTATATATCTAGTTATAGTTAAATTGAGAAGTAACAGACATGTCCTTGTTAACCAAAAATCTAAACAAAACTCAGTAAAATACTCACCGAGAGTTGCACAAGTATGAAGAATGCCAGTGACACTTTTCATGCCCAGTAATTCTGAAAGTGCTGCTTTAAGTCTGTTTATAAGACGCATGCCATCATCCACATTTGCAGTAGACTTCTGGACTCTTAAACGTATCTCTCCAAGCTTTCCTCTTGAATCTTTCCGTACAAGATAACCTTTCCAGTATGACTATCAAACAGAGGAAACAAAACAGGAAAATATAAGAACTGAAAGAACAATATCACAAGGAGACGTAGAAGCTACACCTATTCTGGCATGCATCCTCGTGAAAAGTAACTTTAAATGGATTAAACAGTAAATCCCTCCCTTCATTTATCTTTCTCCTTCTCTCATATAGTCAACATGACTTAACAGTTAACATGACCACTATAACCTGAAGTGATAAATGCAGGGCTAGAAAACTTGGGATTGAAACACCATCAACATCTACTTATGAAGTGTTGAGGGTCAATTCAAAGGTCAAGGAAAATGAGAATACATCATGAATAGAATAATAATCTATTCACTCCATCCCAGTATGATTGTCCAACTACTTCCTGTCCAGCGGTCCACTTAAACATAATATTTCTGTGTTCCCTTCAACAAATTTAACATTTTAAAATAATATTACCATTTTGTGATAAGCAAACCAATGAAAATCTTGAACATGTGCTCCTTCTGGAAGTAAAAGTACTTGATTTTTATCACAGATAAATGGATTGAGCATGCCAACAGAGATGGACAAGTAAAGCCTCTGACCTCATTATGCATCAATAAAAAGAGATGCACATAATAGGGTGGCAGTGAGAAACAAGCGACAAGGCCAAAATGTGAACTTGAAAAGGTACAAGATAACATCCCAAAAAAAAAAAAGGCATTACAAGAAAAACAAAAAAAAAAGATAGTCAGCTTTGATTAATGATACTCCCTCCATCCCAAAATAAGTGTCCCCTATTCCATTTTGGGACATTCCAAAATAAGCGGGTCCCACCGAAAAGATTCTTTAAGCCAATTGTCTATAATATCCTTACTAATTGTGAGAGAAAGAAGAGGGTCCCATTGATTTGACACCACTAACAATATTTTGAGGGTATCAAGAGAAAATCACATAAGTCAATTACTTTCTTAAAGCCCGTGAAAAGACTATAGCTAAACTTATGCAGGTACAGAGGAAGTATAATATAAAAATAAGGCATATCAAAGCCAAACAAATTAAGAATATTTTATGTTTCTCACTTGGATCACTGCAATACGGTCTCTCTGTCTGGTAGCTCTTCGCCTAGCAAACCACCCGCGAATATGAGATTGGATGAGAATCGCCGACTTTTTTCTGGCTTTCAAGAGTAAAATACTCCTCCACCACCTTTGCAACTTCAAAATTGAATGTAGATATATTTTCAGTTCAAGACTTTGAAAGCAACCCCTTGAGGCTTCACAAATGTGACCTGTGACAGAACCATCACGAAGGCATGATGCACCTACATCAAGACAACTATAGATAAGTTGTTCATAACAAGTAACAAATAAAATGAAAAATCACTGATGGAGAGAAAGAATGTGACCTAAAAGTTTTGTTCTAGTTATCATTCCCCTGATAAATCGTTGGACTTCTATAGCAGCATCCTTATAGCAATGAAATGCCTTCCAGCATCTGTAGCATCGAAAGGCTCTTTGCATCCTCGTTACTGCCTCCTTTTGCAACAAAAGCTCCCTTCTTGCCAACCAACCACGGCAATGGCTCTGGGATATTCATTGAAATACACAATCCACAACTTACCATTAAAAGTATAATCTACAACTCACAAAAGGAGTACTTTCTACACTGTACACAAGTAGATTATGCTAAGGGTAGGATATTGCTGGACAAAGACACACAACAACACAGATGAAAGATTAAATTCTTGAGTAAAGTTGGTTGGATTTTGTCTTAAATAAATCCATGTACACAAAGGTTGAACCACCACTGAACGGAAAATAAACATTAAACCATGTAATGTGGCCGCATATTTCACTCTTCAGTAACATGATAAAGTAATATCTGTGAAGGTATGTACACATGTAAATTCCACAAAAACTCAGCAAAGAAAGAGACTGGGATGTCAAGAAGGCCATATGCTTGAGAGAGTTCAAAATCATGTACAAGAAATGAAAGTGAGCACTAATGCAAATTTAAAAGACATCAGGGAAAACTTACTTGAACCATAATAATGAGGTGTCTTTGATTATAAGCCACTCTCCTAGCAATCCATCCACGTACATGTGACTGAATACAGATAACAGACCTTGTCACAAATTTAAAATGTTGGAAGCTCCTCATAGATTTTAGACATCGGTAGGCCCCTTGTATTTTCATTACAGCTTGCTTCTGATTCTTGAAACTCCTTCTCAACAACCAACCACGATAATAACTTTGAATTTTAGTGGCAGATGAATGCTGACTATGGAGAGAGTTGTATACAAGATGTTTTTTCCAAGCACGCTGAATATTTAATGCTGCTTTCGTTTGAAGAGCATTCTCTAAATTTTCTCGAGTCACAGTTGACATTTTCTCTAGGTGAGAAAGCCTTTGATAGAATATACGCCTTGCTATAGATCCATGAATACATTTCTGAATTACAATGGCAGCATTCATCAGATCACTACTGGGCATATCAACGGTTAATAGCCTACCAATGTCACACCTTCGAGAAATCCAAGCCCGTACTGCACGCTGAATGATTAGCACAGACCATTTCAACTTGACAAAACCATGCCTGTCAACCATGAAGGTCATATATCTGCAAATGGTTTTCGATTGTTTGCCCCTTCCTGTATGGAAAAACAAATACCCAGGGCAAAGTTAGAAATTAACCAACATGAACAACATCTGCAAATCTTACTGAAGGATAAGACAATACCACAGGATGCTTTAGGAACATTGATGGTACTGAATTTGTTTATTTCTTCTCTCTTCTTCACTGTTAGCCAAGCCCGAATAAAAGCTTGCAAGAAATAAACTGCTTTCTTTATTCTTGTATACTTGTGAAATTCAACTAATCGCCTATAATGGCACTGAATGATTTTTGCAGCAGCTTCTGGAACCAATGCATGAGAGGATCAGATGCTGCTAGGTAAGGGAAAGGGGCAAGGGGGTGCATTATATAATTCATCAGCTTCTTTTACCAGCAAAAGAAAGCAGCAAGCATGAATTTGATGTTAGTCTTTAAGGGGCATCAGCATGCTTGCTCCCCTTGCTTCAAAAAGACCAAGGAACTGTACCTTCTTTGCTATCACTGATTCGTCTGGCAGTTAAACACTTTTGCAATGCAGGATAAACTGGCTTCGAGTTAGATTTGCTGTTGCGCTGAGCCATTTCTCTCCACCAAGCCATGATGGCCTTAAAATTTATTGCATTGTCTACATGAAAAAAAAAAAACAGCAAAGAGAAGTCAATTACTAATCTGGTTGGTTTGGAGAAGAACACATATCCTGATCAGTTCAGAGAGCTAACAGTAGTGGAGAATTAATTCACTAGAATCTGCGTATTGAACATATAATTTGTAATAGAAAGATCTAATGCTGAAAAATAAAGAAGACAAAAATAATACTCCATCCGTTCCAAAATAAGTGTCCCCTTTCCATTTTGGGTCATTCTAAAATAAGTGTCCCCTTTCCATTTAAGAAAGATTTTTTAAACAAATTGTCTATGATGCCCTTATTGGTTGTGAGATAAAACAAGATGTGGGACCCATTGATTTGTCACCACGAAAGAGTTCTTCGAGGGCATTAATGAAAAATCAAACATTTTCTTAGAACCCGTGTAGAGTCAATTGGGTACACTTATTTTGAAACATAGGGGATATTAAATAAGAGAGCCACAGAGTGCGCTAGACATGTTTATCGCAAGCAAAAGTGTCACAAATAGAAGAGTTTTCAGTTCTTAGGATGTAGAACACCACATTATTCTTAAATCTTCTCTTTCAAAAAAAAAAGAAAGAGAGAATTATGATTTAGCATAGGCCATATTATGATTATGCTTTGATGTAATAATGCATTAAGTTTAAATTCAACATCATTTTCTACTTTGTTTTATATTATCAAGATTTGAAAATCCCCTGCGCTTGCGAAAAATATTTTGTCTTAACGAGAGTAATTGACTGAAACATGATTTTCAGTAATACAACCTTCTCTGACACAATAACCAACAGATTAGATAACATCAAGTCATCAACCCAATAGATCTAAGGAAACATAAGTTAAACTATGAAGAGAATTCCAAGTCAACCAACTATGAGAACCTTCACTGTTGTTCCCATATCTTTCGTCTACTGCTTCAGAATTCGCAACCCATCGTTCCCTACTGAAGCATTTCCTCCCTGGACCTCGACAACTATAACCCAAAAGTTTATGAATGTTCAGCTGATCCTGGTAAGAAGAAAAGGGTAGAGATTGTTTACTCACATTTGCATCTAACAAGATTCGGGTGTTACTTGGGTTAATCGTTTGGCATTACCGTGTTTCTCTTGATCAGCTGGGATGACAGAAATACCAACAGGATAACCACACTTCGATCATTACTTGCACCATTATATTCAAGTATATCACTGACTTGCATAACCTGTAGACGGAAAACGGGGCACTGAAACTATGACGTTGAAACTATATTTCTTCATGGATCCTCCATTGAACAAGACACCACTATTGAACTTCCAAAACCGAACAGCCATTACATGTGATACTACCAACTTGATTCCAACAAAATTAGATTCTATTAGCTCAAACAACAGCTCTCGTCAGAAGTTCCATAAGCAAGATCATGCTTGATCAAAATAAAGGTTGAAATGAAATGATGCCTTCTCATTTGTATGTACGAGATTAAGAAAACTCTGGTATCCGAGTATCTCAAGGTAAGAAGTAACTGTCTTAGGAACAGAATGAATATAATAAACCTGTTGCATTAGATCCTAGATAGACCCAGCATACAAGAGCCTACTATACTTCGTACTTTTAAAAATATTCATCTTATTTATGAGCCTTAGATTCAATTATAGTGGCTTTCATTTCAGGAAAATTGGATGAAGTATTTCTGAACTATCACGAGCCTGGCACAGTAAGAGATATAAATTCATCTTATTTTTCATCCCAGTGAAGTGGTACACAGAGCCAACTACATTTATTATTAGTTATGTTGTTAATCCATTAAGAGAATTATGTTGGTCAAAGAATATCGTCCTTAAGACTTATCAAAAAAAAAACGTCTTTAAGGGATGATGTGGTTATTTCCAGCAGACAACATGACTTCATTCTTCTGTGAAACCATCTCTGCATCAAAAGTAGCAAAACTGTTGCCTAATGCGTTAAATTACATTTCTTAGAATGTTATGCAATTAACTTAACTATTTTCATTTTTGCTTTTCACAATATTGTACTTTTCAAAATGTCTATGTCATCTAAATAGTCCTAACATACTGCTTTTTGTTACTTGCAAGTCATATGGCTACTCATGCAAACTCGCATGAATGTGTTCATATATGCATATATATCAGATGCATATGCAGTCTTTTATCTTTATGTGTTGCTTTGAATTTACTATTTCTTCATTCAAGAATCACATGCATTTCATGCTAATTGAAGGTTACAAAGGCATGAGCATGCATTGTATATGAAGGTAACAACATTATGACATTTATGTTGCTCCATTCAAACTACAATGTCTCCTTAATATATGTTCAGGGTCTGTAGTACCTCCGGAAAGTTCCCCAATAATGATGTCAGTTTTTGTGTAAGTATAAAGTTGTGCACTGCATCTGCATAATCAGCAGCTGACATGATTGAAACTTCTCCCCTTGTTTCATTGAGATCCTGTATGCTCATATTAGTAAAATGACTTGCAAAAAGTAAAAAGAAGGAGAAAATTTTTAATAAATAAAGAGGTGATCGTAAGGCACAGGGTACATACAGTAAGTGAGCTAGCACAATGATGTTCCCTGCGAAAATAATAATCAAGCAGGCACCACATGCCTTTTCCATCAAGCAATGAAGAAAAACTCTCAACTCTGTTATCATAATGCTCGCATATTCCCTGCATATAAAGAAACACATGAGCGTAAATTATCAAAACATATGCAAATGATGCAACTAGGAGGACCAAGAAGGTATGAAATTTTATAGAATGTAACAACTAATAGATACAATGTGCAAATAAATACATGTCAAAAATTCACTAATTCTGACACTTCACAGGAAAGAAGAGATAGATGGAGGCAGTCCCTTCACTGAAAGTGACACAACATCCTTTAAATTAGAGAATCAAGCAAAATTGCTGAAGAACAAAAAAAATCAACACGGAACTGAACTCTCTTGTTAGTTGTTATCCAACTCTCATGCATATGTTCCACCTATGCTGATTATCTAACGCATACCAAGAATCATGAATATACAAGAAATTCATAATGAATATACAAGTAAAGTTCATCAGACAGAAGCATAACCTGAATCCACTTTAAAAGCATGTCCAAAAGACCGCAAGTGTTCGAAAGCTCCTGAGAAAGTCACAAATGAATAATAGCATTTAAAAAAAACAACTTTAGGGGGTGTATAATAAATCAATAAAGTAAAAAAAAGATCATTCCATATGACAAAGAATAATAGAAATGTGTATCCAAATCGAAGCATACCGCTCTACATCCAAGAATTTTTGTAATTTCATCTGACAACAGCATGTGGTCGACCAAGAGTGGCAACTGCGGTTAAAATACACAATTCAGTAATTGACAGAAGTCTAACCATAACATGGAAGGTTTTAGATCCCTGAATCCTGCAAGTAGCAACCTAGGATAGTGATTTGATAATAATAATAATAATAATAATAATAGTTATTAAATATTATGTTTATTGATATCTAAGCATGTATTAGATTTTATTATAGTTTCATTTGAAATTGAAAAGTTAGACTTCTGAAATTAGATACATAGAACAACTCCAAAAAAAATCAAAACAAGAAACTTACTGAAAGCTAATATCATAATAGAAAAGATAACAGTTACGAAATTGGTTACAAAACTTGTGCAACTGCAGGGTAATTCCATTAAACTAGTATTGTGTTCCCAATACAAGTCAGCAGTAACAAAATCTCGGTTAATGTGAACAGGATACTACATATCACTGGAGTATTAAGGTCATGTGATTAAATAAATATTGACTCGGATACAAGATATCAAATTCAACCTGCAAGTGGACAAACATGTTCCAGAGCAAGGATACAGTGAGCTCCTTGTCTCCACTCACGATATCCTCTCCTATGATGGTAGTCCCATCCTCATCATATAATGGCACTCCAGCCTGCTTCAATTCTTTCAGGGAAATTCCACAATTAACCAGATTCTTCTTACGATTATCTGATGGAACTACTATTTTCTGTCCAGCCAAAAGAGCAAATCAAATTAAGCATTGTTTATCATTAGCTAGAGAGAACCAAACCCCTTAAAGTTTCATTTTCAATAAGCCAACCATGAGAATAGAGGAGTCGTGGCACAAGAGCTGAATGGCTCTGCAAAGCCGAACTCCATCTCGAAGATCTTCAAACAGATCTGTCACTTTGAAGTCATACTCAATCAGAGGACCCTACAAAATAGCACAGAATGACAGATTTACCACTAAAAGAAGTAAAAAGTATTAGCAATCTGTGGGTAGTTTGATTATGCCCTTGTCATTATACATATAAAGCCTAAAAGTCAAAATCTAAAAACTGGCCTAATAGCCTATACAACCCACCAAACAAGAAATATATATTCATATGAGTAATGCAGATTGTTGTTTACCTGCTGGTAAGATACTTTGTAACCTACAATCACTAAATGAGCAAGAAGATTACCCTCTCCATGCATCACCTCTGATGATAAGAAATCTATTTGGCGGTACAGAAAAGAGTCAATAAATGAGCTGTCAAATATGCATCCAAAACCCAGACAAGGGGTATGATGAGAACTATATCTGTAATTTACCAGAAATCACTTGACGACTGGATTTGATGTTAGATTGCAATGTGAACAATAAAGGGGAACCTCCATCCACTCCATCAATGCCATAGTTAATAGGAAGACTGCTCTGGGATTTGGCTCGATCAAGTATAATGACAAGCAGCAAAAATCTCTTCAAGATAACTTTCCCCAATTTCTCAAAGTAGCCAGGTCTATATAGGCCATCAACCAACTTGTTATAAACATAGGCTTTAGCTAGACCAGCATGTGCAAAAAATTGTTTCTCAATGACAATTTTCAGGAAAGCAATGTCTTGCTCAGAGCTGACATCTCCATTTGGCAGCAAGGAGTCCCCACCAAAAACAATGTATAGTCCAATCCGAAGCCAAATAGGGTTATAACACATCAAAATTCTCATGGCCTTCTCCTTCATTCCTACATCAGTAACTAAAGGGCAATGTGCCTTCATCTTTAGTCTCCCTTCATCAATATTCTGAACAATTGAAAGATATAAAAAGAGGCTTGATTAAAATCATAACAAGAATTATACAAGAATCAAAACCAACCCCAGCATTAACGGAAATAATAGTAACTAAAATGAAGATTTTACGAACTGATCTAAAATAAATGACAGCTTTTGCAAAACCTCGAGACCAACAATTCTATTGGATATCTAATATTGAATCTCTTTCAAAGAGAAAAGTTAAGAACATGAGAGGTAACACATTTTTACACACAATAATTAACTTTAACGGACGTGGAAATAGCATATAATCGTATGGTAGCCATCACATTTTTGTGATTAAATGTCAACAATGATTTATAGACACTATGAACCAAAAGGTAAAACCAAATAAACTGCAAAACTAATTGACGAACAATGCTTGATAATAAACAACATCACCACACAAATTTACACATATCAGAGCATGATTACATACTCCTACATACAATGAAATTGTCAATGTTCCTGAAACAAGCAAAATTCCAAAACATACATATAATTATCCACTAACAAGTTGAATATGCATCGTGTGTTAAACTATATACCTCAATGAGCATGAAATGCTTGAAGGGAGCTGGAATTGGATATGAAATAAATAAATAAGCCATACATACGCTCAAGTCATAATATGAATTCCTAAGTAGAACTAATGCTAATTTACATGAATCATGGTACAGCAAAAGGAAAAAATCAAACCTTTGTTACTCGAGTCATCACATCAAAAATCTCCTTGCAGCTAGTTAAGGTCAAGTACTCTCTCATTCTCTGTTCCAAATCATCCAAACTACAAATTTCCCCCAATGAAACCTTCAAAAGAGGAAACATCGAATTAGGGAAGGAAGTTTTTTCCCTCTCCTCAGCGGCCAACCACAACGAATCCCTCCGACGCTTTGGGCCGCGCCAATGCTGATCAACCCCAACTCCACCACGGGACAAACTATCCCTCTTCCCACCCGGAAAAACATCCACACTCGGTTCTTCATGCTCATCCTCGCCAGTCAGTTTGGAAACATCACAGCCACAAGACCTAGGGTTCTGCAACAAAAAGTTGAGCCACACCGTGAGGGACTTTGCTAGAGATTTGAGTGAGTTTTCCTTGTTAATTTGGACTTTCCGCGCGGATTTGGACTGCTCGAGCTCGAACGCTTTGAGCCTGCGAGAAGCAACTGAAGGACGGGGACGACGAAGGGAGGAAGATGAAGATGAAGATCTAGGGGTTTGTTTTGAAGCGGTGAAGAATTGGGGATAAGGGGAGTGGAAAAACTTAGGGTTTTGAGATTGGCGTTTGGGGGTTTTGAAGTTGGAAATGTCTTTAAGTGTCGATTGATTAGGAGAAAGACAAGCTTGTTTCTGATTTGATTCCATTTTCGGTTCTGATTTGGCCGGAAGTGTTTCACTGAAACGTTTTGTAATGGGGAAAGAGGGGACTCAGGGGAGAGATCTGGATTTGAATTTGAATGTGGCGAAAGGTGAAGTGGCGGCAATTTGAGTGAAGGATGTCCGAGCACGTGCCGGCTAGTACTAGTATTGGACTTGTGCAAGTCGCGTAGTCCGGGGCATCTGTATCGACTTACCTTTTTAGGAAAACACATGTTTAGTTTTGAGGAAATTGCTTGGCCATCCATTTTCTCAACTCTATAACCGTTTTAATTTCTTTTTTTTGTCAATCGCTAAAATTTACTTTCGAAACATTATTTTTAAGATACCTAGATCATTTTCTTACATGTCTCTAACCAGTATTTTTTCCACAACTCCAATGCAGTCTTCCTAAATTGTTCAAAAATCACAATTGTTATATCAACAAAACATGATCGACCTTCTTGATCAAGTCGCGGGGGTCGAGCAGACAACGCCCTGTCGTGGGGGTTCAGGGGCATTGACGATTTTTTCGATTCGTAAAATACGATACTAGAATGGACTTGAGCTAGGTTTGAGGATTTTTCAGAAGGAACAAAGGCGGAGGAAGAAGAAGAAGACTTACGACGAAAGAGGAGGAAGAAGGTGGAAGTGATGCAGTCGAAACCGTTTGCATGATGATGTATTGAATTTCAATTGTGATATCGATTTAGATTTGCGATTCATCAATTTTATAGTCCCGATGCATCGTTATGAAATGAGATATTTTTTATTCATGATTGTGTGCATCACGATGCACAATCATGAATCGCAATGCACAATCATGAATCGCGGTGCACATAAGTATTCATCAAAATCTTGCATCGCAATTAAATTTAGTGCATCGTAATGTCCATTGATGCAACGCGATGCACTGAGTAAGTAATCTGTAGCGCGCCTTCGATTCATTAAGGGTATCATATTTTATCCCCCGAAGTGCCTTTTTCCTGTTAAAAAAAAAACATAGAGTAGTGTAGCAGTTTAAATTGTCTAAAGTAGGCTGGCCCAAATTTCACCCTTCAGTTTAAGGGTTAATTAGGAACGACAACAAGATGGATCGGGAGAGGTTATACAAAATATCAACTCAATATCCAATTCAATTTTAAGCCCCAATAAGTCTATAACCGCCTCATTTCCAATGGGTGAATCAATACGTCCCCCCATATTCATTGAACACAAGCAATTATTAATAGAAAATTCTTACAAGAAATTTATCAAATTAATAATTTAGTTTAAACCACTTTGATGATTAAAAAAAAAAACACTCAATTTACCAAAAAATAAAGACATACTCATCATAATCATGCTCATAAAAACTAAAGAGTCTAATTAAGTAGTGGGGCATGCTACAAACTCACCAGATATTAAAAAAGCTTCATTAAGTTACAATATTAAAAATAAAAATAATGTCTAAAAAAGCTTCAATTTACCATGTATTAAATACATACATGTGGCGACTTGACCCGGATTCCAATGCGAAATCCCAAGTCGAACCACCCAAATATTCACAAGTCAAGCATGCATAGGTAGGAATATAAAATTTCACATGACACACATGGCATACGAATAACAACTCACCTACACTAGGCCGGAAATCAATATAAAATAAACAAGTTTTCGGCGACGTTATAGCCGGAATCCAACAACCACTCCTATAATTATAATGCATGCATAATAATAACCTCAACGGGCACAACATGTCGGTGACAACAATATCAATACGAGTTTAAAAGAGTATTAAACGGAATAAGCTGTAGTGAACCATAACATATAAACAAAGATCGACATATATGTCGACATACAAAAGATTCATAAGCCTAGAATATCAAAGAGTTGTACAATTACAAATTCCCAAGTCAAGTCTAGATGACTTGCTTCCAATCGTCCTTGTCAAAATAAAAGAACAACTATACATAGTCTCAAAAGAACAACCTCTAAGCTCACTAGCTATCTAGCGAGGACCTCCACCTTCGCTCAGATCTAAGTAAAACAAAACAAACAAATAGGGTAAGTTATAAAGACTTAGTAAGCTGCTAAAAGTACAAGTTCATGTTATGGCATATCATTTATCATAAAATAGCATGATCATCATATATCACTTAGCACACTGTTCACATAAGTGCGAGTAATAAATCATACAAGTAGGATACGATGTAGACCCGGTCGCTACGTAGCTCTTGCAATAAACGGTGTTAACCCATTTTCGTGTCATCGATGTTTTGTGAATGCATCGACTTGTACCGAAAACCGCCTCGATTTAGATAACAAGCCAGCGGTATTGATACGACAAAGGGTACTTCCCCACTACGGCCCACAGTAGAGGTATGTGTGAGGTCACAGGTGCGACGATTCATAGCGAGCACTAATTTCACGATTCGTGAAGGCGATGTATGGTCCCACCTTGACGTAAACCAATCCAAATAATGCCAGCTGGACTCAATGTGATGCATAAGTAGATATTCACTCATCATAAACAAATAAGGATTGAATTCGACAAGAGCGAACCTGTCCGACAAAGTAGGATATTAGTCTTTACCATAAATCGTGTCAAGGCAATTAATTGCTCATAACCAAATATTCACAAACGACCTCAATTACACATAATTAGGCCCAACTCATTAATTAGTAATCAAGACCATATGGTGTCCAAACTTCGTAGGGATTAAAAGTTGTGTTCAACATATTCCAATCTTTCCTAGAGTCGACTCCGTTGAGTCTTTACTTCACATTCCCAATTATAGAGATTAGAAGCTATGTGTTTCACAAACCATCCTAAGTCCATTACTAAGTCCAATTAAGTTATAAGCTACTCAAGGCATTACATTGTGATTCTTCTTAAACATAAAGTCCAATTAAAGGCTAGAATGCATATCAACTTACCAACATACCAAGTAAGCCACATATAGAATACTTTCACATATCATATTTTCAAGTAAACATGTAGACATTGCTTCTAGCATGCTCACAATCCTAAATACACAAGGTGACGGGTAGTAACATACTTGAACAACCATAGAAACCATCGTACACATGATCTTAGCATGCTCACATGTTCAAAAACACAAGTTGTAGGCATACAAAGCAAGTATGTGTACTCATTGACCTCAAATAGCATAATTTTGTTTTCCTTATGATCAATGAATACAAAATCAAAGAGAAGAAGAAGTAACTAACATGTAATCTTCAAGCAACAACCAAAAAGAAAATGTAAATGGATAGAAGTAATCTACTCTTCAAGTTCTTCAATCCTATGGCTTGGCTTCAACGATGGAGAAGAAGAACTATGGTGGATCAACCAAGAACTCCAAGAACCCTAGCAAGCTCTCAAGGAATTCTCTCTCACGTTTTTGGAAGTAGAAAGCAGTAAATTGATGCACAAAGGATTGTTTTGTGGCTTATAAGAGGTCAAATGGTTAGTGGGACAAGTGTCCAACAATAATTATGGAGTTTCCTAGGCAGATTTTTGTGTGTTAATCCCAAGACGATACATCGTTTATATGAATCGTAAGATTCTTATGCACTATGGATCGCCGCACCGGAGACCGCACACACCCCTCCAATGTGGGCCGCAGTGGGGATGTAACCCCTTTGCTGTAACAATACATGCGTCATTGGTTTGCTATTTCCCCGAGTAGGCATTCTCGGTACGTCGTTGTATCCCACACGAACATCGACAGCACGAAAAATGTTAACAATGTGTATTGCAGGAGCTACACATCATCACCAGTTCTATAACGTATCCTACTTGTATGGTTTATTACTCGCATTTATGTGACAACAAGGTGCTAAGTGAAGCATGAGAATTATGTGTCTATATTTGAAATGAATGATATACTATGATGATATATTGTTCTATTTACTGTCAAGTATGATGACATGACGTGAAGTTGCATTTTAGTAACTTACTTAGTCTTTATGACTTACCCCGTTTAATTTGTTTTCCTTAGATCAAAGTCAAATCGGCTGTTCGCATTAAGTTCGTGTGTCCAAGCTAGTTAGTAGGATTTTTTTAAGGTTGTTCTTTTGAGACTATGTATAGATGGTCTTTTCTTTTGGCAAGGACGTTAGGAAAGCAAGTCATATAGACTTGTCTTGGGAATATGATATTGTATTATCTTATGCTACTCATAACTTGTAATCTTTTGTGTGCCGACTTGTATGTCAAGCCTTATGTTTATAGTATGGTTCATCGTAGCTTATTCCGTTGAGCATCCTTTTAGCTCTTATTTACTTTCGGTGTCTCCGGCATGTTGTGGCCGTTGGGGTGTTGTGTGCATGTGTTATAATTTTAGGAGTAGTAGTTGGGTTCCGGTTGTAACGTCGCTGAAGACTTGGTTTAATTATTCTATTGTTCTGGCCTAGTGTAGCCGAGTTATTAATCGTATGCAATGTTGCGTCATATGAATTTTATATTCCCTATTTGTGCATGCTTGTTACGTGTCTATTTGGACGGTTCGATTCGGGATTCCGCATTTGAGTCCAAGTCGGGTCGCCACAATAAACATATCAACCGACAACCATGATTCTTATCCATGAACTATATATTGTTGATTGTTGAGTAAATGTTTTATGAGATTAAAATCAATTTAATTAGTAATTTACAAATAAAAAATTACAAAGCCTAACACTAACAGTCTAAGTAACATATACACTTTATGAAATTAGATTAGAAATCGAAGTGAACACTTACCCAGTTACCACAAGAAAGCTCATGATTCGAACTATTGAACCTTGAAATTGACAATTTTGTTCAAATCTTATTCTTCAAAGTGAACACTTATGCCATTGACCTAATCTCAGTCGCGCCCTTGTCAAAAAAATAATTGAGAATCGTTGGGCTCGGAAAGAAAAAGATTTGAACAAAAATAGGTTGTTGGTGTTGGCGAGCAGAACGAAGGGAAGCGCATAAGTCTTTTTGGGAGTCCTGTCAGTTTTGATGTGTCATTTTTAGGAAAGTTGGCGAGTCGTAGGCAGTGATTCCGTGATTGGTGTTTCGGTGGGTATTGGATAGATTGAGAGAAATGAGAGAGAAAGAAAGAGAAAGTTACAGAATAAAGGATACGCTGAACGTGATTGTTGATTGCGAGATTGTCGATTGGTGTTTCAGCATTGGACTATTGTAGTTGCTTCTGGTCTTCTAGACAAGGTAATTACATATTTTTTTGGGCCTTGCTACATTGAGGGTCCTGTTCGGTCGCTCATGTTGAACTCCTCTAAAACCGAGTCTGCACCCTAACTACGTTTTTACACACTTTCATCCAGTAACAAAGTAAATGAAATTTTGCTACTTTGGAATGGACTCTTGGTAGCGAGATAGAATCACATGTTGTGCACAACGGAAGTAATTGCAAACAATAACGAAGATCAATCAAAGAGAGAAAGAGAGATTGAGGTCAACGGAGTATCAAAATTTTATTAGAGTCAAACTTATTACCGTTCTAGGGTTACAAATATATATATGATACTATATCAAACCCTAAATACATCAAATAAGGAAACCCCAAAAAAACAAGTTCACGCATCGACTCGGTCACGTCATCCCACAAGACGCGACCGCCTTGGTTTGATGTGGTCGCTTCGCTCCATTGCACACGACCATTTCAACTTCAAAGCGTTCAACCTAAAACCACGCAGTCTCTTGATGCGACCGCCTCAACTTCTGGGACTCCTGGATATCCAACGTGCTTGCCTTGTCTAGCCACGTGACTGCTAGAAGCGAACACATCACTAGCTTGACGCGATCACTTCGACATAATAACTCCAATAGTTTGTATCGCGGGGGGCTACACCCCTAAACCCTCCTTGTGGCCCAACCAACTTCTACAACCTACAAGGCTAGCCTTCTACGCTCCTCTCATTCCACACCCAAGAACTTGACCTTTAGCCTGGTGAACCGAGTCATTCCATTTTCAATTGCACAAATGAGGATCTTTGATGCTGGAATTTTTAGTGTTGAAGTGACTTTTGAATCTTTGCAAAAACTCTCCTTTATGTGATCCTTCAATGTTAAATGTGATATATTTTAGTTTTGTTGGTGTTGTTCTTGTTGCTGGTGCTACTATTTTGAACTCTATAACCCACTGTTTTCTCTCAATATTTGGAGTTGTATTTTCTAGCGTAAGAGTTAATTTGAGAGTTGTTGTTCTTCATTGAAAGTTGTTGTTCTTCATTGAGAGAGGTCTCTTATATAGGCAGAGGTTGAGAGACCTAGATGTTTTCCGGTGGATCTAAATTAATTTCAAGTTGTATACACTTGTTCCAGCTTGTTTATGATGGGTTGTTGTAAATTGTAACTATTAGGGGACTTTGTATTACAAACCCATTTGTTTCTCACAACGTTGGTGTTACCGTAGTTAGGGTTAAGTAGTAACATTCTGAAATGACATGATCACCCTTGATGAATTTTCTGGACAACAAAATGTTATGTTTTCCCATCATAATTGCTTTTGTTACTTACAAAAACCACATGAATTGCGAGTCATTCATTTGAATTATTGGGTAGGTACGACTAATCAACTCTAACTAAAAAAACTATGATAAAGAGAACATAGTTTTCTTGCGAAAACTGTTCAAAACAATTCTATTCATATTTGCGAAAACAATGTTATTTTCTTTTTCGTATTAGATATTTTTACCCGATTAAATCACTAAATTGAAATTTAGTTGTTTTGATCTCTTTCAAAACAGATTCCTCTTCTTGATGAAAAAATTGAAAAACTTGTGCATTAAAATCCTAATCTTTTTGGGATAATTTTAACCTAAATATCATCATAAAAAACATTAATCTAAATAAAGGTTCTAACAATACATATAATTAAAATAGTGTTATTGTTGGAAGAAAAAACTTTGAGTAGGTTTTATGTGAGAATGTCCAGTAAAAGCCATGGAGCAGGGAAGATAGTTGGTTGTTCTTGGCCGCCATAATTCTTTGTATCAACTTGTCTTGTGCGTAGATTCAAGATATAGGTTTAGAGAAGACACAAGTCGAATTTATTTTTTGGAGTTGGCAGCTTCTCTTTCTCTAGCTTGAGCAGCTGCGAATATCTCAATTTTTTTGCGATAGGTGGACTTTGAACTTTCACGATTGAATTATGAAGTAAGTGGTTTTCCAAGTTACAACTAAAGCATAAGGTTCAATGTAAAGTGGTACTTTAAAGGCAAAAAATAACTCTTTCAAGACCAATAGTGACACTTTAAGGTTCGAGAAAAAAATGATAATTTTCATTTAAGATACAAATTAAGGCCAAGACCAAAGCTTTAAGACCAATTATGACGCTTTACTTAGCAGTTCAAACAGTTTTTAGTTATTAAAAAGGAAGAGTAAATGATGAGTATTTGTTTTTATGTGGAATTGACCCAATGCCTTGCCATCAGGGTAAATAGAGGAAGCGTCAAAGCAAAGGGTACTATCTATTTGTCAAATATCTGCATTGTCTTTGTTGCGAATAAGCCAGTTGAGGAATTCACTACATCTGACTTGCCCTTGGTACGGAGTTCTCCTCTTGCATAAGATTTTGGGGTTTGCCTATTTGTGATGAGAAAAATAAATATTACGCCATGCTCCGTTTCATTAACACAATCTGTCTTTAATTATTGTGAGCTTCCAGATCTAAACTGTGCTTAAGCATGACTGTATATGTTTATTGTGAGAACCCGAACCCTTACTTGTTTAGCATGTGTATATATATGTTTATCATGCTAAAATGTTCATTATATGTTTAACACACCAAAATCATGTTTGACTTGCTTACATTGCTTGTTTGAGTCATAGTTGTTTTGTAAAGTCTTCTATGCTTAACATGTTCTTCATGGTTTCTTAGAGTATTTCCTTAGCATCCTAGACGTTTAGCTAAGTCTCTAAGAGTCTTAGTATCATTGATTCATGGTTCTTGGTCCTTACATTGTTCTTTGGGTGCCTAATGGTAAGTTAGAAACCTCACATATTCAGTCTTGTTTTTGGGCAAATTTCGGGAAAATTCTGGTATGAATCTACTAAAGTGATTGAGATGCCCTTTGGATATGTTTTACCTACATATGTTAGGATACTCCCTGTAAATTTTGGTAATTTTCCAAGGTGTCTAAGTACCTCATTTAGGTCTTGACTTTCGGCTGTGCCAGAATTCTGTTTTCAGGAAATCAGCTTGCGTACTTGAACTTGTAGTTACCTTAGTTTGTTGAATACAAGTCTGAATGAAGTATTTTAAAAGGCTAATTTATAGTTCTGAGAGTCTAGTTTCAGAAAAATCAAGAATCACCTCATTTAGAGGTTTGAGCGATTTATGGTCGATTTTACAAGATTGACTGTCCAGTAGCTTCGCAACTTAAAACTTTGTTTTCCAGATTTCGGGATTTTTGTTGTTGTAGCCTTTCCCTCTTGACCCATGACCCCCAAGGCTGAACCAAACTTGACCCAAATGACTTACTTGACTTGTGTTGACCAAGAGTGACTCAATCCAAGCTCTTGATGAATTTTAATCAAAGGCACACATGCTTTGATCAATCAAAACCCCTTATAACTCCCTTCACATGGATCAAGTCATTTTGACTTCAATGATTTCCAACCTAAACCCTTGGCAGCTATTTTCTCCTTCCCCCATTTACGTTCAGTTCTGAGAGCTCAAGAGAGGAGGAGACTCAAGAAATACTCCACCTTCATTGATCGATTGCCGGAGCTCCGGTGACCGGATCAGACTTTTGAGACCGCCCTTTCGAAGCTCTTGCCTTCCTCTACGTTTATCCATGATTTGTTTGTGCTTCAATCCATTAATCATAGGCTTGAGGTAAGCTCTCAATTCCCAGCTTATGTATGTTCAATAAAATGACATGTTTCCTTCATTATAGTTGTAGTTTACATGTTTAGGAAGACTTTTAGTAAACTAGAAATCTCCATTTCAACATGTTTAAAATCTGTAAATTCATGGTACTGCCTTAAGTTATTAATTTGGGTTTGAATAAAGCATGAATGTGTTCTAATTATGCTTAGGAGTAACTCTTGTGAAGGAATTAATTGCAATTGTCAACTTTAAAGAATTGATCATGTTAGGGTTGAAATCTGGAAATATAGGGGCTGCCCTATATACTTAATAATTTGGGTTTGTGTAAATCATGAATGTTGTTGTAAATGTTCTTAGGAATAACTCTCGTGAAGGAATTAATTGCAATTGTCAACTTTAAAGAATTGATCATATTGGGGTTGAAATCTGGAAATTTAGGGGCTGCCCTATGTACTTAATAATTTGGGTTTGTGTAAATCATGAATGTTGTTCTAAATGTTCTTAGGAACAACTCTCGTGAACGAATTAATTGCAATTGTCAACTTTAAAGAATTGATCATATTGGGGTTGAAATCTGTAAATTTAGGGACTGCCCTATGTACTTAATAATTTGGATTTGTATAAAGCATGAATGTTGTTCTAAATGTTCTTAGGAACAACTCTCGTGAACGAATTAATTGCAATTGTCAACTTTAAAGAATTGATCATATTGGGGTTGAAATCTGGAAATTTAGGGGCTACCCTATGTACTTAATAATTTGGATTTGTGTAAAGCATGAATGTTGTTCTAAATGTGCTTAGGAACAACTCTCGTGAACGAATTAATTGCAATTGTCAACTTTAAAGAATTGATAATATTGGGGTTGAAATCTGGAAATTTAGGGACTGCCCTATGTACTTAATAATTTGGGTTTGTGTAAAGTATAAATGTTGTTCTAAATATGCTTAGGAACAACTCTCGTGAACGAATTAATTGCAATTGTCAACTTTAAAGAATTGATAATATTGGGGTTGAAATCTGGAAATTTAGGGGCTGCCCTATATACTTAATAATTTGGGTTTGTGTAAAGCATAAATGTTGTTCTAAATGTGCTTAATTAGGAACAACTCTCGTGAACGAATTAATTGCAATTGTCAACTTTAAGAATTGTTCATGCTAGGGTTTCATAATTGTAGAATTGGACTATGGATAGGCTAAAGTCATGAATGACTTTGTAATTGAGTTCTAAATGAATGAAGAACGTAGAAAAGAGTGTTGAATTGCATATAGCGTTTAATCTCTATAAGGTTGAAGTTATAGAAATGACTCAACGGAGTCGATATTAGTGAGATATTGAACAATATCGGCTCAAAAATCAATCCCTACGACGTTTATAAATCGTTTGGCTAGAATATTAGCTTTTGAGATTTTAATTGGATCGATGATCGTGTGTGGAATTATGTCTTAGAGCATTATACCTATTTGACATGATGAGTTTGCTCTTGTCGAGCTCATCCCCTATTTTTAAGTGATGATGAGTAAACACTGAACGAGATCGCTCTTGTCGAGCTCGTTCTTTATCTGAGATTTTGTATATATACACTGTATATATTCAAATAGTCAATGTGACCTCTCCCATCCAGTTGACTATATATGATCTTTGGGTTTGTACTTCTTATGTTTGAACAGCCCTATATGATTTCACATCCAGTTGACTTTATGTAAAAGTCAATGATAGATGTTGATCCATCTAAGAGAATTTCGCTTTTTGGCTGAATAGGATATGTAGCTGAGAAATTCTTAATCAGTTGTACATTAATGGCTTTCCTCTCTTTCATCTTAATGCAGATTGGTTTCAACCAGCAGAGGCCTCACTCAAGAGATTTGTTATCCAGAGATTGATCTATAATCTCCTTGAATATCATTCTCAGTAGCCAGAAAACTACTTACAATGAAGGATTTACGGTAGAGTTTCTGTCAGAGAACTGCAGTTCTTCAAAAGCTTGTCATAGGAATGTATTAAGCATTTAAGCCAACGTTTGTTTCACAGAAAATGATTTTTAGAAAATGATTTTCGAAAAATGATTTTTATTTCATTTTCAGGTGTTTGGTAAATCTTTTGAAAATATGTCAGAAAACATTTTCGAGAGTGACAAAAATACGGAAAATACGGAAAAAAATATATAAATAAATATAAAAAATTATATTATAACATTAATGTTCATATTGAATAAGATATTGTTGAACTTTAAATAATTTTCCTTTAGTAACCCTGAATTTATCATTAGTGGTATCGAATCAATAAGATTCATCAATCTCACAAATACATATAAAAAAAAATCGATAATTGATATAAAAAAATGTTTTAAAAAAGAAAAATAGACAATGTTTGGGACGTCCCTAAATAATATAGTTAACACTAATTTTAAGACATAGTGGATATTTATTAGAACTTGATATACCCAGCCCAAATCTGGTCACGAGCAGAGCACGAGTTGCCATCACGGGCCGATCACGAGCATGGGCCTTGAGGGGCCCACAGGCCCAGCGAGCATAAAAAGAGCAACCCCATACAGCGAGCATGACGTTCCTGACCCAGCTTGGTCGGACACAGGCCCGGCCTGTCCGATCAGGGGCCTTGCCCGGGAATTGTGATCAACTCATATACCTCATCTACCATGCAGACGAGCAGGGCCTTGCCCGCTCATTCCTCATCGAGCAAATGACACCAAGTAGCTTGCCCGCCAAGACACGGCCACAAGTTATCATATATAGGCAGGACACTTGCCTTATTCATTCCTGATATCACGCAGCCAGTCGTATATCAACAGGAAATCTAGAGTTTCACTCCTTGTGGAACAAGGTGACTACAGAAACCAAATCCTACCCGGATTCAACTACACAAGGGCCAATAAATACTCCTCCGTCATACACCACAAAGGTACATGCTCTCATACACTCGCCTCTTCCTTGAGTTACGGTATTACGTTCTCATACACGTACTTACTCTCACGCCAGGAGGGTTTCGCGAGGCCCTGCCTTGCACTTCCACTCAGGTTTTCTGTGCTCTCAGCCAGGTTCAAGGAAGCAGCTACAAGCCCAGATATCCTACCCAAAGAATAGACGGCCCAAGCTGAGGATTTTGCCACATCAGTTTGGTTCCATTGCCGGGAAAATCAACATCCCACTTTTTCAAGACTCACGGTGCAAATCTCTCAATAACCACCAACTGCAATGGCTGGTAAGAACAAAGCAGCTAGAAAGCAACAACCGGCCGAAGCCGGTTGGGTGATCTCCCACCGAAAGCACCCCAAGGGGTTCGGACAAAGATTCTTTGCATGGCAAGCAGCACATGGGAAGGACGTGCCCTACGTGGAAGAGCAGCCGTCCCAGCATGCTAGCCAGAATCGTGCCAGCCAACGTGATGCAAGGGAGATCATCAATGAGCAACTTAGTGCCCGGGAGCAGGATCTCAGGACACAGCTGAATCGCCAAAGGGAGAATGGCCATGGCAGTCATGCAAATCCACCTGGCCAAGCCCCTGCGCAACAAGCTGCTGCTCTCCAAGTCCAAGCGGATTACTATAGCAGAATGTACAAGCTCAATCAACAACTATTGGCTCTGGGCCATGCCCCGGTCCCAGTGGCTGACTTAGAATTGCCAACTCTGAGTGTCCCCCTGCTGATGATGGCCACGCTCACAACGTCTCGCCCGCACAAGCACGCCTTCAATCGGTTATCCGTGTACCGTCAGAAAAGGTTGAAGAGGTAAAACGAGCAGAGGACCAGGCGGAAAGCAGATATAGCCGCCCAAATTTCTCATACAAAGCGTGGCCGCGGGCAAAATTACTATGCCCGCAGTGAAAATCATAGTCACCGCAGAGCTCGCGAACATGCTGAGAAAGAAGCATATCAGGCTAAGCGTAGACAGCGAGTAGACAAGGAGATGGAAGCTTCTTACGCGCCTACCTTCTGCCCGCCGGCCTCACGCGAGCATAGATCAGATCATGCCCGCTCATCGGGTATCAACTTAGATGCCGAGAAGCGCTTATCTGAGCGCATGGAAGCAATGAAGCGTGACATGGCAAAACAGATGGCTAACCTAGCTGTGGCCAAGCCCGGCTATGGTGTAATCAAGCCGGAGGAAGCCCTTTCTTGAAATCGGCGCCACTGCGAAGGCATCACATTCCCACAATTTGAGAAATATTTTGGGAAGACACGGGCAAGTGACTGGCTCAGATCATTCGAGGCACAAATTCGAATGGTGACAGATATTGAAGCTCTAAAAATGCGAGCATTTGAGGGAGCTCTACAAGGGAAAGCACAGGCATGGCTTGGAAGGGTTCCCCGTGGATCTATAGGCAGTTGGGAAGTGTTGAGGGAAAAATTCCTTGAAGAATTTGGCTGCTCTGGACCAACACCTAAGAATCGATTCGATCTCGCTAAAGTCAAGCAAGGCGAGCATGAGTCTTATGGAAGTTACTTGAAAAGGTTTGAGGAGACACTCGACCAAGTGACCGCAACCAGTGATCCCGAGATTACTTTCTGCTATCTAAACAACATGAGAGCAGGGCCTCTGAAGACAATGTTGGCCATGAACCCGGGAGCCTCCAAGGCTGAGCTGCTAGCAAGTTCCCATCTGTTTTGCTCGGACCGAGGCTCGAAGCGGACAAAAATAAGAACAAGGACAAGGCCCAGGACAGCTCGGCCACGCCAGCTGACCAGGACCAGGAGGGCAGCAATCGCTCACGCAGAGACAGGAGGAGGTCGTCTACTCCCGGCCAAAAGTTATTCAGAGAAGCTCAGTTTACCCCGTTAAACACAACGCGGGAGGACATCATGCTCCAGATCGGGGACGCTCTGCCCGTCCCATATCCACTTGATCCCGAGCTTGCCCATACCAGGGATCCCAATAAGTACTGCGACTACCATCATGGCACCGGGCACACTATAGAGGAATGCGTAGTACTGAAACGCGAGATACAAAAGCTCATAAATGCGGGCAAATTAAACCGCTTTAAGAAACACCAGGGCGACGGGAACAATGCGGACAATGAAAGACAAGACAGACCTCCACGAGGAAGAGGTGGCCAGGCCCCTCAAATTCGAGGAGTGGTCAACATGATTCAGGAAGAGCTTCCATCCAACACGCAACTTGGGAAGCACATATATTCACTCTCCAGAGCGGTGAATTCTCCAGCCGTACAGCGAGCAGGGGAACCCAACATCTTTTTTACCCGCAGCGAGTTAGCGAGTACCCCTCTAGCCTCCGAGCAACCGCTAGTCATCTCCTGTCTGGTAAACGAATGGCAAGTCCACCGGGTTCTGCTCGACACAGGTGCGGGCAGAGATATCATGTACTATTCCTGTTTCAAAGAGTTAGAGTTAGCAGAGGCCCGGCTGCAACCCTACCTTGGAAAACTAGAAGGGTTCACTAATCACCAAGTGGGCGTAAAAGGGACCATCGAGCTGGAAGTGTTCATGGGAGACGGGGCACAAACCCGGACAGAAATGATCACTTTCCTAGTGATTGACCTCAAATCAGCGTACAATTGCATCTTGGGCGCGCCGGCCATGGCCAAATTTCAAATGGTCACCTCGATACCTCACCAAAAGGCAAAATTTTACACAGAAGATGGAGTAGGTATATTGAATAGCAAGCCTCGGGCAATGTGGGAGTATGTCAGAGACTCCCAAAAGAAAAAGCAGAAGCTGATTGTGGACCTTCCCGATCAGACAACCGCGAAAAAAGAGGTACCCGACACTACAACTGTTACCACCTCCATAAACTGCATAGAGATCGAAAGCGTAGAGCGATGATCCCATGGACCACACTGCATACAAGCCCCATCCCCAGCTCATTCCAGGCGTAAGGCAAAGCGCCCAAAGACACAGGATATTGAGATGGATACCCTGCAAGTGCGGGATGAACCTGATATCAAACCTGAGGGCGAGCTGGAAGAAATTATCATCAATCCCTCCTACCCCGAGCAGAAAATCAAAATCGGGAAGGCCATGCCTCCAGAGGCTCGGGAAAGGCTGATTGACTTATTGAAGAACAGATGCGGATGTATTTGCTGGGATCTGCCGAAGACATGCAAGGATCGGGCCGATGGACGTTGCGCGCCATGACTTGAATGTTGACCCCACATTCCGACCAGTCCAGCAGCGTCCGCGGCAATACTCCCCGGAAAAAAGTGATGCCATCCGGGCAGAAGTAGAAAAGCTCTTGAAGGCAGACATCATCGAGGAAATACAGTACCCGACCTGGCTAGCAAATGTGGTAATGGTCAGAAAAGCAAACGACAAATGGCGAATGTGCGTTGACTTCACCAACCTCAATAAGGCACGCCGAAAGATTATCCGCTACCACGAATTGACATGCTCGTGGATTCCATTGCCGGTTTCGAGATGCTCAGCTTCCTGGATGCATACTCGGGGTATCATCAAGTCAGGATGAATGAGCAAGACAAAGCTAAACAGCGACCTTCCGGCAAATGGGGCCTATATCGCTATAAAATGATGCCATTCGGCCGAAGAATGCGAGGGCAACCTATATCAGTATGGTCAACAAAGTCTTCGGCTCCCAGCTTCGGAAGGAACATGGAAGCGTACATTGATGACATGGTCATTAAAACAAAAGATCGCGACCACACCCTGGACTTGGCAGAAACATTTGCCAATCTCCGGAAACACAACATGAAGCTTAATCCGGGCAAATGCGCTTTCGGGGTTCGAGCAGGAAAATTCCTCGGGTTTATGGTCAACCAGCGCGGTATAGAAGCAAACCCAGAGAAGATCCAGGCCCTGCTCGACATGGAGCAGCCCTACTGCATTAAGCACATACAACGACTGAACGGAAGAATAATTGCCCTTGGCCGCTTCATCTCCCGGTCAGCGGAGAAATGCCTCCCGTTCTTCAAAATCTTGCGCGGCAACAAAGGATTCGAGTGGAATGCTGACTGCACCAGAGCCCTCGAGCAGCTCAGGGAATACTTGGGCAAACCACCCCTCCTCAGCAGTCCTGTGCCCGGAGAGCCACTATATGTATACCTAGCGGCCACAGCATTGGCTGTGTTAGTTAGAGAAGAATCAGACATTCAAAAACCTGTGTACTATGTATCCAAAGCCCTCAGTCCTGTTGAGGGCCGTTATTTTAATGCAGAAAAATTAGCTTACTCGCTTGTCATAGCTGCCCGGAAATTAAGGGCTTACTTTTCTGCACATGTAATCATAGTATACACAGATGCACCACTGCGCAAGATCCTTCACAAGCCTGACTCATCGGGCAGATTACTCAACTGGGCGATAGAGCTCACCGAATTCCACATCGACTACTTGCCCAGGAGAGCAATCAAGGCCCAGGCATTAGCTGATTTTCTGGTCGAAACAAGCTTCACCCAGCAAGAAGAGAATGAGAACCAGCGGACAAACGAGTCCGAGCAAAAACAGCTGCCACAACCCCGACCTACTTACTGTTGGGATTTATATGTTGATGGGGCAGCGAGCAAGGTCGGGAGCGGAGCTGGCATCCTTCTCATAGCTCCCGACCAGGTCACAGAATTTGAGCTAGCATTACGATTCAAGTTCCCCGCCTCCAACAACGTGGCCGAGTACTGGCGATGTCGCCGGTCTCGAACTAGCGGCGGACATGGGAATTGATATTTATCACGGTGTACTCGGATTCACAACTGGCGGTTGTGAACCAAGTCCGTGGGGAATACATGGTACATCACCCCACACTAGTCAAGCGCGAGCTTGTCAAAGGAATTTTGAAAAAGTTCTACGGGAAATAATCGAATAAACATGCGGCAACTATCTAAGATCGTGAAGAAAGCTTATCTATTGAATCCTTGAATGGTCGAGCACCTAGATACTCCTATCGATAGACTAGTGGTAATGGACATCGAGAGTGGAATTTGGACGATTACAAAGATTACATCGAGCAAGGGATCTTACCGCCGACAAGGTCAAGGCCACCACGCCGAAGCCGGGCTTGTCGGTACTCGGTAGTAGGGAATTCGTATAAGCGATCTAAGGTCGGACCAATGCTCATTGCGTACCCCGAGAACTAGCGAAGGTGTCCTATATGAGGTACATGAGGGGAATGCGCGGCCATCCGGTACCGCGCCCTAGCGAAAGCGGTATTGCGCGCAGATACTCTTGGATAACTCTCAGAAGGGATGCGCAGAGAAATATGTTCGTGAATGTGACAAGTGCCAAAGATAGCGGACATACCAAGACTTCCCTCCACCATGCAAACCCGGTTGTTGCGGCCTGGCCCTTCGACATGTGGGGGATCGACTTGATCGGACCGTTTCCACTCGCACAAGGAAAGTACAAATATGCAGTGGTCACCATTGATTATTTCACAAAATGGATAGAAGCCAAGCCTCTGGCCAAAATCACAGAAGCAAATGTCATCAAGTTCGTCCATGATCAAGTGTGGTGTAGATTTGGCCTTCCGCGGGCAATTGTATCCGACCACGGCACACAATTTTCGGACAAGTTCTACAGAATGTGAGCGACTAGGCGTCAAGCATTGGCAATCTTACGTAGCCTATCCTCGTGGAAGCAAGCCGGCCGGAAACAAACACTCGCACGCACTCAAGAGAAATCTAGAAGGGCGAAAGCAGGAAATGGGCCGAGGCGCCATCGGCTTTATGGGCGTCGAAACTATGCGCGGTCCAACAGGGGAAACCCCATTTGCTCTCACTTACGGATCAGAGGCAATGATTCCAGTTGAAATGGCTTTGCCCAGCTATCGAGTCTCCCACTACAGCGAACAAAACAACGAGCTTGCGCGGGCAATAGACCTTGACCTCCTAGAAGAAAGAAGACTGGATGCTCGACTCAGAATGGTCAACTACAAACAACGGGCAAAGGCCCATCATGACAAAAAGGTTAGAGGCAGAGCCTTCATGGTGGGGACTGGCTGGGTGCTCGAGAAAAATTGAAGTGACCTGACGAGCGTAATGGGAAAGCTATCGCCCAACCGGGAAGGACCCTTCCAAGTCACCGGTATTATCAGAGAAGGCACCTACACACTCCGAACTCGGGAAGGAAAAGAGCTAAAACACCCATGGCATGCTAATCATCTGAAAAAATACTATCCGTAGAGTTAATCCTCCTTACATAGGCGGCAAGACCTCTGCATTGAGGGTCACAAATTTTATTCAATAAAGGCAAGTTTCTCAATATTGTTTTACTTAGATTTTATTGGCATCTACCATCTACAAGTGACCGTGGCCAAGCCCACCAACATTCGTCGAGAATACCCAAGTACTAGTGAACTTAATTTCTCGCAGGTGAGATGCGGCCATGCCCGGCTCACGTTTTAGGATGCCCGCCACGCGGTAGGGGCCTTGCCCATCTGATATCGCCTAAACTACCTCGGGTCCCACAAAGGGTCGAAAGCAACACCGCTTAGTCGTATATCCTTACACCTGATTGATATACTACAACCGACTCAAGTTACCCACACCGAACAACGGCCATGCCCGGCTGATAGTCGCCGGCGGGCCTGCCGCAAAGCAATCATTCGAAGCTTCGCCCAGCGATAGGGGCCGCCCACTGTAAGCCTTGGCCCATGCCAAGCATTCAAACAATACCACACGTATGCCCGGAAAAAGTACCAATGACACCGGGTAACAGGCCAAACTCATAATAAGTAGGACATTAACCTAAGATATTTGCATTATTTACTTTATTTTATGTTTTCTGATGCCGGGTTAATGTTCTTTGCACGATTACTAATTCCGCCCGATATATTGGGACTACTACCCCGCATACAATTGTGTTGGTACTAATTAAATGCGTGAAAAACACAAGTAAATATTATCGACGTAAAAACAAAAACAAGCATTCACTCGAGCAAAATGATGATGAATAAGAAGAAATAGTGGGAAATTGTTTACAGAGATAAAGTATTTCCAAAAGGATCAAGAAGTTCTGTTACAAAAGGCACATCGGCCAAAACAAGATATTAAGTCTTTAAATTACATCGTGGGTCATGGTGGAGTCAGCAAAGATTTGCCTCGA
>CM028379.1:90545993-90631753 GCA_013146195.2 Codonopsis lanceolata
TCACCATTATAACTACACTAATACCTATATGTTTCTAAATATTTGTCTTGTTTTCTTTTATCATTTGTTTCGAAAAATTATTCGTATCTAAAATTTCTTTTAAAAAACAAACTTTTGTCTTTTTTATCCTTACTTTTCTTATGAATTTAATGATCGTCATAAGCTCATGACTTTTTTTAAAACTACATTTTATGTAAATATTTATTATTGAGTCAATTAGTTTTTCTTACTCTCGTGTCTAGTCAAACAAGTTAATTTTAATAGAAATGGAGGGAGTATATAAAATATAATTCTTATGCGCTAGTACTTGTATGATAAGAGTCTATGGATATAAGATACATTGATCGATCTGTCAACTATCATGTAATCTTAATTATCCATTCATTTTTTAAAATAAAGAATGGTTAAATCCGCGGTTCACAATGTTTAAAGAGGCTAAAACCACAACTAGATCGAGGTAGGGGTAGTGTATGGTTCGGTTCAATTTGGGACCTTTTTGTCCCATTCGATTAGGTTTCGTTTACTCGGTTTTCACTTATTGCTCAATCATATTGCAAAGTGCAAAATGTTGTTAATTATTATATTCGTCAGTTCTTGTGTATGTGTCTTGTTAGATTGTTTTTAAATAAAAGATTTAATGAGTATTTTTTATTTTATTTTTTCAAAACGATTTAAAAAGAGGGGAGGAAGGCTTGATATTAGTTAGTAGCACAATTTTTTCGAGCATGCTCGAATATGTGGTGAGTTGCCCGTGTTTGTGAAAGATTGTTTATTGAACTTAGTTTAGTTGATAAGTGAACTATTTTAATATGAAAAAAATTTAAAATCATTATAAGAAGAAAAAATAGAAATGTTTTTAAAGCAGCATGACACTCATAGTGAGCTCGAATGGCGTACATTTTTTCCTCTAAAATCTTACTTTGAGTTATAATTTCCCCTTCTCTCTCATATCCTCTTCCTATTTTCTCTCTCTCGCCTCCTCCCTATTTTCTCTGGCCATCACCACAATTTCCTCTCTTTTAATTACGTTTAAACATTTTTCTCTTAGTATTATTTAGTTCAAGTGGAATCTATCATTAAAGTAACAATAAAAGTAACGAAAAAAAATAGTAAAAAGTGTTTTTTCTAAGTTTAGAAACTGAATAATTTTTTTGGAACACGTGAAAAGAAAACTACTATTTTTAGCATGATTAAAATTTTACAGAAAAAATAATTAAATTAAAGTACAAGTAAAATTAGAGAGCGATTCCCTTTGATTTTCTGTAATTATAACGGGAATCTATTTTCTAGGAAAGTTAACCTAGCTAGTAGCTACCTTCCATAGATACAACGTATCGTATCATGCACTTTTACTATTTATAATATAATAGTTTCTAAGAAAAATAAATAAAATGCCCTTTTGTTCTTTTTTCGTAATTAAAAATAATATTATTATTTTTTGGTATACCCCCGTATTGTAAATCTATTAGCGGAAGCTTGCGGGTTACCGCAGAAAAGAAAATCCTTTGATTCGACGGCCGCTTCGATTCATGCAGCTACTATGGTAAGAGCTGGCTTTTTCATGATAGAAAGAGTCAATTTCCTTATATAGTGAACCAAGCTGCTAAAGAACGGAAAATCGTATTTGAATAACATTTGTTGTTGAAATCCGCTCGCAATCTTCCCAGACAAATAAGTAAGATGCGAACGAAGTGGTACAGAAGCACGCCATTCGGAAGCCTGCTTTCCCGAGTTCAAGTGGAATTTTACCACACTGCGTGAACTCTTAATCGTCTCTTAGATATGATGTAATCTCAGTACATATGGCACTTGCGGATGTCTTAATTATCTTTTTCTCCGCCCTAGTTTTGCTCTCCTGCCCAATGACGGTTGAAAATTCCGGCAACACAATCCAACCCATATATATGATATATCCATGCCTTATTGACCTAGCTAGGGACTTTGTACAAGGCAGTATATATTGTTACCAAAACATTGGAAAATTCTTGAGCTCGCCGTGTCTCTTTCTCTCGTACAAGAACTTGTTCATCTCGGTTTTGATCGGTCATCATGGATTCCAGAAGTAACCCAATCACTATTTTGATGTTCCCATGGCTAGCTCATGGACACATCTCCCCGTTCCTTGAGCTTGCTAAGAAACTAACCACTCGAAACTTCAAAATCTTTCTTTGCTCGACACCCGTTAACCTCGTACCTATCAAATCTAAACTTGATCAAAACTTCTTCCTCCATCGTCTTTGTTGACCTTGAACTCCCATCTTTGCCCAATCTCCTCTAACTACCACACCACCAATGGCCTCCCACCCCATCTCATGTTCACCCTCAAGAAAGCCTTTGACATGTCCTGCCCTAACTTTTGCCGAATTCTCGATACCCTAAAGCCCGATCTTCTTATCTATGATCTTCTTCAACCGTGGGCTCCGCGTGCTGCTATGGAGCGTAACATCCCCGCTGTTGAGTTTATTAGTAGCAGCGGAACCATGACTTCCCTCGAGTTTCATAAGGTCAGATATCCACATATTGAATTCCCCTATGCTAAGACGATTTTTTTTCGTGATTATGAGCTTAAAGCTCAGGGTCATGATAATAATGTGAAAGAAAAAGATGTGGATTATGAAAAAGAAAAAAATCGTGGGATCCATTGTCTTGAGTTGTCTTCAGACATAGTTTTGATGAAATCATTTAATGGGCTTGAAGGGAAATTTAATGAATATTTGTCTAGTGTGGTTGGGAAAAAGATCGTGCCGGTTGGTCCGTTGGTCAAAGAAGTGGATGGCGTCGGCGAGGGTGCGGATATTATAGAGTGGCTCGATGGCAAGGCCCCCGGCTCGACTGTGTTTGCTTCTTTTGGTAGCGAGTATTTCTTGTCTAGTGAGGATACGCAGGAGATAGCTCGTGGGTTAGAGATGAGTGGGGTTAACTTCATATGGGTCGTGAGGTTTCCCATGGGAGAGAAGATGAGTGTTGAAGAGACCCTTCCCGAAGGGTTCTTTGATAGGGTAGGTGAGAGGGGAATGGTTGTGCAAGGATGGGCTCCACAGTTGAGGATTTTAGGGCACCCTAGCATTGGTGGGTTTGTGAGCCATTGTGGATGGAACTCAGTCATGGAAAGCTTCAAGTTTGGTGTTCCAATCATAGCCATGCCTATGCACCTTGACCAGCCAATCAACGCAAGGCTTGTGGCAGAAGTTGGGTCAGGGGTGGAGGTCGTCCGGGATTCAGAGGGAAAGCTTGACGGGAAAACTATGGCGGAGGTGATCAAGTTTGTGGTGGTGGATGAGCTAGGGGAATTTGTGAGGGAAAAGGCGAAGCAATTCAGTTTTGACATCACAAAGAAAGGCGATGATGAAGAGATTGATGGGGTGGTGGAAGAATTGGAGCTTTTGCATTTGAAGAAAAAACTGCTTAGCAGAATCTTAATTAATTAGACTATTTTCTGCATATCCCGAAGTTTAGGTTGGTGTTAATTATTAATTAATTTAATTAGGAATTTAGGATTCAAGTGTCTGTCAGTCTAGTTAGTTACTAGTTAGTACTCATATACGATTTTAGACATGTTTATTTTCAAGCTTTTTATTTTTATATTTTAGCCATAGCCATGTTTCCAGCATATTAATTGGTTAATTAATTTTCTTTATTAAATACTCTACTCTATGAGTTGGTAAAATAATTACATAGCACTTGGTTGGTCGGTGACTTGGTATCTGGTGGTACCATGTGATTAATATTGTTGTCAATGTCACGGGACTTTATGAATACATTTGATGATCTAAAATCGGTACCATATTCAATACTTGCTAATACTCTTATGCTTCGAGGTTGGCATGTGTGTTGTATTATGTCTTTGTTGCAGACTTGCAGTATTTGACCTACCCACCTCTGTTTTTTTAATTTTGATCAATCTTCAACTTCTTAGAATCTGTTTCCAAACGAAATCCACAAACCCCAAATCTTTGTTTTGAGTTTGTAGGATTTAGGATTGGATGATTGTGATAACAATGCGCCCCAAATTTCAGTTCTACTGTCTTTGTAGGATTTAGAATTGGATGATTCTCATAAAAATGTTGAGTCTTGTTTCACTCAGCTTTGAAACGACGAGCATAGTTCTTCAACTGTTGGATCTTGGTGAAAAATATGCATATACTTATCAAAAAATAAAATGCATAAACTCCAGCGAATGCACAAACTCAGATGACGAACGCTGTTGTTGATCTTGGTTTTGTATATGTTGATTCGTATGTTTATCTTTGTGAAAAGATGTGTATACTTTACGGAGTACACAAACGATGGTTGTGGTTTGACTTGAATTGATCAGCGTATAAATCTATCTGATTTGAAGTAAATTTTGAGGTGGCCCTAATCCTGCTCTCTTGGTATTGTGGCCCCCGTCATCCATCTGTTGCTAGTGAAGAGTCGTGGCTGGCCAAGTCTTCTAGCCTAGAACTTGAGCATCATTTTAGAAGTTGACTATGGTAGAAATATCTGTTCTTGGTTACTTGTAAAAAAAAAAAATATTTGTTCTTGGTTATATCTACATTTCTGTTTATCTAGGCGGTCAACTTGCACAATGTTTATTTGTATTTATTCTGCTTGTTTTCTGTATCTGCTTTTGTTTTGGGGGTGAAATTCATACAATGAGTGTAGGTGTAGGTCGAGTGATTACCTTGTTATTGACAGAACAGAATAGTTGAATATTTAGCTGACTTGAAGTAACCGGAACAGAATGTGAGTTGAGTCTGGTTTTGGGAAAAATCACGAGTTAACTAAGATGCCCCCATAATGTTTAATTTGGAAGGAAATGGTCTGTGTCAAGTGTCATGTATATATAACATTGAAAAGTCTTAATTTAGAAAGTTAAAAATATCATTTGGGAGGATATAGCCCATGTCAATTATCAACTCTAAAAAGTCTCGATTCAATGACTTTGGAGGGAAAAGCATATGCTATTTATAATCTTGAAAAATCTTCAGTTTCAAAAGTTGCCAAAAGAACACTCTACATTCATCTAAGAAATTTTTTTGGTCCCTGCAGTTGTGAGTTTCTTAGTCTTCAAACACTCATTTTGCCACCCCTAGTAACAGACTAACAATTTTCTGCCTAAAGAGTCAAGGTTGACATTCCAAAGATAAACATCACTGACTAATATCTGCAAGTCATTTTCTGAATTGTCTTCTGGAAATTGAAACCCATGTTACATATATGGACTTGTCAAGCATACTAAAAGCTTAAGATTTTACACTTAAATGTAGTGCGGGTGTTCAACTGCCACACCCATGAGTCATGACCCAATCTAGCTACAAGCCTACAAGTCCATCCACGCAAATGCAGATATCAGGTCTCCTTGCAGCTTATTGTCTGAGTGAAACAATTGCTGGACATTTCTGTTGTGTTCTAGTACCACTTATGAATGGAATCCATGATATTTTTGTACTTACTCCATCAGTTCGAGCTTTTGGTCTTGAGCAGATGTGTTGTTAATTTGGAGGAAGCAGTGACCCAGCCACCGAGCTTTTGGTCTTGTTTTTTCTTGTTGTTTCAATTATATTTTATTTTCTTTTCACATGGAAAAGTTGGGCTATGTTTTAACTTTTTCTGCTTGATAACAGGAGCTGAAACAGTATCCAACATTGAGGAAGGCAGTTGAGTATGCAGCGAATGAGTCACTCGAAAGAATGCGGAACGAAAGCAAGAAAGCTGCACTTATGCTAGTTGAAATGGAATGTTGCTACTTAACCGCTGCCTTCTTTCGAAACCTTCCTCAAGAACTTGAGAAGGGTGGAAACCCATCGCAGTCAATTTTTGATAGATACAACGAATCATACCTCAGGCACAATTGGTGAGTTCCTTTCCTTTTCAGTAATAAGTTAAATCTTAGCATTAAAGCCTTACACTGAGTCTGTAGATTGCTGAATTTCTTTATTTTAAACAGGAGTCACAGTCCTGCAGTACATGAATATTGTTCATTGCCAAGTGCGTGAGGCCAAACGCAGCTTAATCGATCATTTTAAAGCTCAGTTGGGTCAAGAAAAGGTAAGTCTTGATCCCTTTTGCCTTTAAAAAACATTTCACATTTACTAAGAAACAGATAGTATAGTGTTGAATGCGGCTTTGGATATTTTAGCCTTCATTCTTGGAAAGTTGTTTTAAGCATGAAGTTACCCCATGAAAAGGAGCTGCAGAAACTATGTGCTGGCAGCTTGCATAGTCTGTAATCAAAATTCATTTTCTCACACCTCAAAGCTCGAAACGACGAACCGTTTTTTGTCCAATAAACTAGACTCGTATATCTTTCCAACCATATAGGGCACACCACCTAATTCTCTCAATGAAAGCAGTTTTTCGTTCAAAGACAGACCATGTTTCGGAATTTCAGAAACTGCATCACTGCTAGTGCTGCCATATGCTCTCATATGGACATTGATATGGTATTGTTTGATTTCTTGTAAATAAATTTGAAAAGTATTACTATAAGAAGGTTAGCCTTTACCCAGCAGTACTACTCTGCAATCCTTATAACATATAATATAAGCCAAAGGCAACTTACTTAGACATTAATTTCATAATTTCAATGAATGGTCATCCCCTACTAGATTTAATTTTGTAACATCAGAACTTCTTCGGCAACACCAATCCCTTTTCATATTAATAATATATACATGAATTAATTTTCTGTTACTTTGCATGTAGATTATCTTAAGTGACGGACAAAGTCTTTTTATGGATATGCAGTTTGTGCAATTCTTTTCTTATGAAGAAGTATTTCCTTTCGATTTGAGAAGAATGGAACACGTCTTATATGGAATTAAATTATCCTAAAATAACAATTTGTCCTGTTGTATAAATTCGTGGAATGTTAACCGTAAAGAGTTAGTAGTTCGCATCGATTGCATATGATTCAAGTCTAGTTTGGGATAGCTGGAAAAAGGAGTACCATTGGACATGTGTTCGATCCAATCTGAAGCTTCCAGTAGCTGAATTTGAGAGTAAGCTTTTTGGAGCTTTACTCTGTATTAGTTCTTTCCTATTCCAGCAAAACTGCAAAAGTAGTTCATCAAAGTCATATAGATTGGTCCCGAACCCTAGCCATGGGAAGTGTGTGGCCACTTGGTCTGTTTGATGCTGGCTTCCAGTTTGTAAACATTCTTTCGATGCCGACTTTTTATAAGTTGTGCTTCTATATGTTTGTTGGTTGAGCCATTAGTAGTGTTAGTGATTAGCTGGTGGCCTTTGAGCCGTTGATATTTGTTTAGCTAATTGTTTGTCTCCGGCATGTTGTAGCCGTCAAGGAGTTATATTTTAAAACAAACGTGACTCACATTTCGTGGTGAGCTCCTTTTTTTTGTGGTGTAGCAAGTTCTATTCCAAAAGAAAAATTTTATACCCATTTCAGGGCGTGTTTGTTGTTGTTATTTGTTGTTTAGCGCACCGACTTGTAATTCCAGGTAGGAATTAAGGTTGGGGGTGTTACAATCATGACAAGCTTTGTGTTTTTTTGCATGACAGCAGAATGGGATAATACCTTACTTGGAGAATTTGTCATATATTTTTCAGAGCATCTTTTTTGCAGCCTCTGTTAAAATCTTGCAAGGTAATTCCATGTTCTTGTTTATTTTTATTTGCCATTTATTGTCTTCCACATGGCCCTTTCTATGCATGGATATTAAAGCATAGGATTCACTTAATGGATAGCCAATGCATGCAAAAGTCACCAGAAAAGCAGTCTAAAACAGAAATGGTTGTCTTACAGTAATTAGGAAGAATGATAATATTGTGTATTAAGGTGGTGAGACTGAAGTAGACTGATTGATTACTTGCAAGCTATGACAGTTGATAGGCCATGTACATGTTATATGACTGATTATAAATAATTTAAATATACAGTCTAATTCCGGGATGGCAAAACGAAAGGATGAAATTCTTCATCCCATCAAATGTCTTGATGCTGAGTTCAGCCCCTCTTCTGAGAATCATTCTACACTTTTCAAGGTCATATTCAAGATCATTACTTTCCTCGATTAGCAACACTCGTGTACTACCAGTTAGCCTATTCTTGCTGATGGTTCTTGTTTTGAGTGTAGCAGCTCCTCTGAGTGCTAAACAAGATTAACAAAGGTTTGGGATATGGCTGCTACAGCCACCAAGGCAGCAGCAACACCAGCCACAAATATGGTTGCGTGCACTTCTATTCTTTGCAGCTTCTATCTTCTTTCTTTTTCTACTTGATCTCTTTCATCCATTTCTTGATTTATATAAGTCGGAGAGGTACATTTTTCCATGGTTGCTGCAACAAACACACTTAAATTCTTATTACATTCATTTATAAATTAAGTACGACTGAAGTAAGAATGTAGTAAATCAGATTTACCCATTTCTTTCTAAGGTTAAATTGTTTTACATCTTTTAACTCTTTACCTTTTTTGGTTGTTTCTCTTTTACAGGAAAGCCCAGAAGATGGTGGCTGGCATGATTTGGTAGCAAAGGGTTTCATAGAGTATATTGACACGGAAGAAGAGGAAACTACTATGATTTCCATGACCATCAGTGTGAGTATCAAAACGATTGTTTTGACTTGAATGCATGTGTCTGAGTAGGATATTATTAGGCAAGCATTCTGCGTATAACTTGCTTAGAAACATATATGATGTGATTGAATGCAGGATCTTGTAAGTTCAAGGCTCAATCTAGAGGAGGCTTACTTTGAGACTTCTACGCATTGTGAAATTCACCAGTCACTAATCTTGGGTGCATGTGTGCACTTCAATTATACCATTTCCTTACTCTGTTGTGAGATTGTAATTCACATCGCTACTCTGTTGTGAGATAGTTGATTACTAGTTCACAATCGTAGTACATTACTCTGTGTGAGATTGTAATTCACATCGCTACTCCTAAGTGTATATGTATTTTGTTGCCTTATAAGTAATACTAAGTACAATGAGATAGTGTATATGTATCTTGATGTCATTTGTCTCTCTGGACGAAGAACCGTAACTGCAATAGTTTCACAATCATCTCTAAATGGATTGACAAGCATTGATTGGAAAAAATATGGGCTGATATTGAAGAACATCTCTAATCAAGATCGTTGTTTATTTCTTGAATGGGAGAACCTGCCACCAGATTCTCATATGACTATTTAATATTTTTTTTAAATGAAAAATAGATTTTACAACGTTTTTTAAACGTTGTAATAGACTTTTTGCAATGTGTTTTAAACGTTGTAATAAAGATTTTACAACGTTTTTTAAACGTTGTAATAGACTTTTTTGCAACGTTTTTTAAAGGTTGTAATAGAGATTTTACAACGTTTTTAAAATGTTGTGAAATAGTTTTTACAACGTTTTTTTGCTAAATGTTTTGAGAAACTATTTACAACAATTTTGAAACGTTGTCATTTTGTTTCCACAACGTTTTTCAAATGTTGTGTAATAGAAATCCATTGTTGGGGTAGGAGATAGCACAACGTTTTTTACAACATTTCCAAAACGTTGCATTAAAAAAGGACCTACTACAACGTTACATATCACAACGTTTTGAAACATGTTGTGAAAAGGCTTTAACAACGTTTTAAAAACATTGTGAAAGACCTTTTTTGTTGTAATTTAAACTTGATCAAAACTTCTCTTCCTCCATCATCTTTGTTGACCTTGAACTCCCATCTTTGCCCAATCTCCCTCCTAACTACCACACCACCAATGGCCTCCCACCCCATCTCATGTTCACCCTCAAGAAAGACTTTGACATGTCCTGCCCTAACTTTTGTCGAATTCTCGATACCCTAAAGCCCGATCTACTTATCTACGATCTTCTTCAACTGTGGGCTCCGCGTGCTGCTATGGAGCGTAACATCCCCGCTGTTAAGTTTATTAGTAGCAGCGCAACCATGACTTCCCTCGAGTTTCATAAGGTCAGATATCCACATATTGAATTCCCCTATGCTAAGACGATTTTTTTACGTGATTATGAGCTTAAAGCTCAGGGTCATGATAATAATGTGAAAGAAAAAGATGTGGATTATGAAAAAGAAAAAAATCGTGGGATCCATTGTCCTGAATTGTCTTCAGACATAGTTTTGATGAAATCATTAAATGGGCTTGAAGGGAAATTTAATGAATATTTGTCTAGTGTGGTTGGGAAAAAGATCGTGCCGGTTGGTCCGTTGGTCAAAGAAGTAGATGGCGTTGGCGAGGGTGCGGATATTATAGAGTGGCTCGATGGCAAGGCCCCCGGCTCGACTGTGTTTACTTCTTTTGGTAGCGAGTACTTCTTGTTTAGTGAGGATATGCAAGAGATAGCTCGTGGGTTAGAGATGAGTGGGGTTAACTTTATATGGGTCGTGAGGTTTCCCATGGGAGAGAAGATGAGTGTTGAAGAGACCCTTCCCGAAGGGTTCTTTGATAGGGTAGGTGAAAGGGGAATGGTTGTGCAAGGATGGGCTCCACAGTTGAGGATTTTAGGGCACCCTAGCATTGGTGGGTTTGTGAGCCATTGTGGATGGAACTCAGTCATGGAAAGCTTCAAGTTTGGTGTTCCAATCATAGCCATGCCTATGCACCTTGACCAGCCAATCAACGCAAGGCTTGTGGCAGAAGTTGGGTCAGGGGTGGAGGTCGTCCGGGATTCGGAGGGAAAGCTTGACGGGAAAACTATGGCGGAGGTGATCAAGTTTGTGGTGGTGGATGAGCTAGGGGAATTTGTGAGGGAAAAGGCGAAGCAATTCAGTTTTGACATCACAAAGAAAGGCGATGATGGAGAGAGATTGATGGGGTGGTGGAAGAATTGGAGCTTCTGTATTTGAAGAAAAAACTGCTTAGCAGAATCTTAATTAATTAGACTATTTTCTGCATATCCCGAAGTTTAGGTTGGTGTTAATTATTAATTAATTTAATTAGGAATTTAGGATTCAAGTGTCTGTCAGTCTAGTTCGTTACTAGTTAGTACTCATATATGATTTTAGACATGTTTATTTTCAAGCTTTTTATTTTTATATTTTAGCCATAGCCATGTTTCCAGCATATTAATTGGTTAATTAATTTTCTTTATTAATTACTCTACTCTATGAGTTGGTAAAATAATTACATAGCACTTGGTTGGTCGGTGACTTGGTATCTGGTGGTACCATGTGATTAATATTGTTGTCAATGTCACGGGACTTTATGTATCAAAATGACAGTCCTTGTGCTCCATCACCTACGGTAGCTACTAGCTAGGAGTTTAGATGGCCGACCAGTTTCAATTATCAAGCCCAAATGTTCCTCATGCGAAGCCCACATATAATACAGCCTAGGCTTGATATATAAATCCAAGTCATCCAACCCACACCCCATGGGATAGGGCAGCTAACTTGTTTGTTTAAAGAAGGGTTAATCGCACTTGACTTTGGGCCATTCTCAGTCCCTTAACAAATTTTTTAAAATCAAAATTAGGTCCTAAAAATTTCAATTTTTTACGCCGTCCATCACGTTTGATGGATGCTATTGTAGAAATCCCGGTAAGTACGACAAACATTTGTGTAATGGCTAAATTGAAAATTTTTACACCTAAACTTCTTTTTTTTCAATTTGCAATTGAGTCCCTATGGTCTGAAAAAAGCCCAAATGGCCTTCTTCCCTAAATTCCACTCTTCCTTCTATCACAAAATGTAAAAAAAAAAAAAACCAATCAAATTTGCTTGCGGAATATTAACACATAAGCAACACTCATGAAGAAAGAAAATCTTTAATCTCAAATTCCTCCTCTTCACTCGCCAATCGCCTCTTCGTCTTCACTGTTCATTGCCACCCTTCTCTCTTACGAATCTCAAATTCCTTCAATAATCAATGTTAGAACTTCAACAACATCACAGATAAAAGAGAAAGACTTCTTCTTATTAATTTCACGAAACTGGAGAAAAATATTACATTGCTTGTCCTTTTTTGTGAGAGAACTATAATTATTTATATCTATTAAGGAAAAGAAAGAAAAACAAGAAAGGGAACCTAACTGGCCTAACTGAAAAAGAAAACAAATTACAGAAAAGCCATTAATGAAACTAACTGCCGGCTAAAACAGATAAACTTACAAAACTTGACACACGACCCCTACAGATTTGAGAAACAAAGGTTGAAGAGAAATGACTTATTGACCCTTGTAGTTTTCTTTGTCTTGATGATTCTTCTTGTCTTTAACATCCCCCCTCAAGCTGAAAGGGGATAATAAGTTCATAACTTTCAGATTGGCAAGAAGATCAGAGAATTGACTCTTTGGAAGAGCTTTGGTAAACAGATCAGCCAGTTGAGATTTTGAAGCAATATACTTGGTAGATATTAGATTTTTCTGTAGCATACTCCTGACAATATGACAGTCAATGTGCTTGGTCCTTTCATGGAACACAAGATTTGCAGCAATGTAGAGGGCAGACTTATTGTCACATTAAAGAGGAATGGGATGAGAGAGCAGGACATTGAAGTCCTAGAGAATTGCAGTAATCCAAGTTAATTCACAGTAAGTATTAGCCATACTTCTGTACTCAGCCTCATAAGAAGATCTGCTCACAGTTTGCTGCTTCTTGCTTTTCCATGATATAAGAGCATTACCAAGGTAGATACAAAATCCAGTAATAGATTTTCTTGTTATGGGACAAGAAGCCCAATCAGAATCACAAAAGGCTGAAGGAATAAGAGAGTTGTTTGAAGGATAAAACAAACCTTGGCCTGAGATTGTACTTTATTCTAAAGATCCATTTTGATCCAACTTTATGTCTCTTCTCATGAAGATATTCTACTGTCCAGGTGCTGTTGTTTTCCAAGGCTTTTAGCTCATCATTCATTGCTTTACACCACAAGGATCCTGGCGACTGGCGCTTCGAAAGGATTGAGGTTCACATGCATAAGCAATTTTACAAGAATAAGCCTTGTAGTTGCTGGATACTTGATTATAATTACAGTATTTTTGAAATAGATGGGGAGAAGTACCTTTGATGTTGCAGGCATTGTGGGTTTGTAAATGAGTAGGTAAACCTGTAAAGTCTTTAAACTTTGCTAGTATAGTTTTATTTCTAACAGGCCTGGGATTTATATGAACATTAATGTTGGATTCAGTGGGACAATGAGTAGGTTCAGGAATGGTGTTGGAAGGCTCAGATGGAGCAATTTCTTCAACACTAGGCATATTCAGGTCATCATTATCAATGGTAATAGGAATGTCAATAATGGGGAATAACCTGTGATTGGTAGATTTAGTTTGATTATTAAGTTTGAAAGGGAAAACATTTTCACAAAAAACAACATCTCTACTAAAGAAAGTTCTATGAGTTATGAGATTGTAACACTTATAGGCTCTTTTAGTGATAGCATAGCCAAGAAAGATGCCTTTTTGAGATCTAGGTTGGAATTTATCTCTGTTAACAGACAAGGTAGAGGCATAGCACAAGCAGCCAAGAGTTTTGAGATGATTGTAATTAGGAGGAATGCCATGTAAGGCTTCAAATGGAGTTTTAAATTTTAAAACAAAATTAGGTAGCCTATTGATAAGGTAAGTGGCAGTGAGAAGGCAATCTCCCCAAAACTGTATAGGGAGATTGGCTTGGAATTTGAGTGCTCCGGCAAGTTCCAACAGATGTCTATGTTTTCTCTCAGCTCTGCCATTTTGCTGAGGGGTTTCAGTGCAAGAACTTTGATGGATAATGCCAAGAGTGTCAAGGAGAGTATTCATGCAAGAGTTAAAGAACTCTGTTCCATTGTCATATTTTATTTCTTTAACAGTTTTATTAAATTGAGTGTTAATCATGGTAAGAAAGTTATTCATGACCTGACAGACATTAGCTTTAGTTTTAAGGAGAATAGTCCAAGTAGCCCTAGTGTTGTCATCTACAATAGTAAGAAAGGAATTGCAACCATCAAGAGTGAGATGCCTATAAGGCCCCCAGACATCACAATGAAGGAGATCAAAGGGGGAAGGACTATGGGAGTTACTTAGATAGAAAGGTTGTCTGGTTTGTCTAGATAGATGACAGATATCACAGTTAAATTCTTTATAATCTTTGAAGCTTAGAGAACATAAAGAATCAATATGTTTCATAGATTGCAATAGTAAATGTCCAAGTCTTTTATGCCATAACAACACAGAATCAACAACATAAGAACTAGAATAACATTCATTATTGTCAAACTGAAGAGAAACATCTTTAGGAATGCAGTCAGATGAATTAGCAGTATTGATATGATTCATATTGCTCTTTACATAATAGAAGCAAGGCTCAAATTTATATAGGCCTTCAGCAAGTTTACCAATCACCTTGGTGACTTTCTTGACAGGGTCCTGAACATAACAAAGATTGGAAGAGAAAGTGAGATTACATTTATTATCATATGTAAACTTACTTCTAGATAGAAGGTTGAATTTAAATTCAGGAACATAAAATACATTGTATAAGATGATGTTATTGGATAATTTTACAGTTCATTTGTAGGTGATTTTAGAGCACTTTCCATTGGGTAATTGAATAGAGGATTGAATGGCAACAGGATTAAAGAGAATATTGAGGGAGTTTGTTATGTGATGAGAAACACATGTATCTATAATCCAGTCATTAACATTGGTTTTAAAATTAGCCAAGCAAGAAGGATTGGAGGATTTATATATAGTAGAGAGATTACCTGCCATCTGAACATCACTGTTGCCAAGAGGTGAATCAGTTTCAATACAGCTTGCCTTAGGTGTGATCATAGAAAGGATTTGAGCAAATTGTTCATTAGTGAACTGACCATTATGGTTGTCTCTTGAGGGTACACAATTACTGGAGGCAATAGCTTTGCCTTTCCCTTTGTTCTTTGGCATGCGAGAAAGATCAGGTTTGTTGCCATGTTGAGGGGTGCCATTCGGGATAGCCATTGAGGAAGAAACACTTTTCTTTAGGATGGGAGTCTCCATGGCAAAAGTCACAGAAAAACTTACCCCTGGAAACATTGCTATTGTACTGAACATTCTTACCAGATTTGTTGATCTATTTCCCCCATTATAATTGTTGTTTCCAGTTTTTCCAAGTAAGGTTGTTGAAAGATTAAGTTGACTTGGGGAGGTACCACACTGTCTTTGGCCTTCTTCTTAAATGAGCATAGACACTGTTTTGGATAAGGAGGGGAGGGGAACCATCCTTAATAGCCTCTTACATCAGTGTAAGAGTCAGATAAACCCATAAGAAATTGAGTAATCTAGCATGGTCATATTCTTCACGAAGCTTAGAAGCACCACAAACACAATCACAAATACAGTTAGGAAGTGGAAGAAGATTCTGTAATTCATCCCATAGGCCACGAAACTTGGTAAAATAGGCATTAACTGATAGAGTTTCTTGAGTACAAAGGGCAATGGTCTTTCTAATTTGATAGAGTTTTGGTATATCATTTTGGGAATACCTGGTAATCAAATCTTCCCACATTTCATAAGAGGTGGGAAAGTAAACTATGCTTTGACGTATTTCAAGAGTAACAGAGTTAAGGATCCAAGAAATAACCATAGAGTTACATCTGTTCCATGCACTGGCATATTTAGATTCAGATTCAGGTTTCTTGAAAGAACCATTGATCATGCCCAGTTTGTTCTTGGCAGATAGAGCAATGGTGATTGCAAAAGCTTCCATTGGGTGAAGTTACAATCAGTAAGGGGATCGGAGACAAGGTTCATCCCTGGATGATCATGGGGATGAAGAAAGAGAGGATGACCAGAGGGTAATTGGAAGGTTGAATCAGTGAAGTCATAGAATTCAAAAGTAGAAGTTTGAGTGGTGGTTTTGGTAGATTTAGGAGGGGATGTTTCAGTCATGATGAATGAAAAGAGAAAGAACAAGAGGGAGAAAGAAATCTCTTACCAGACAAGGTAGAGTTGAGAGAATTCAGAGGATCAATGGAAAGCCTGAGGGAGACGTTAGAAGGGAAGATGCTGATCAACGAAGAACCGGGGAATTCGGGCTTTTGGCTCGATACCATGTTAGAACTTCAACAGCATCACAGATAAAAGAGAAAGACTTCTTATTAGTTTCACGAAACTGGAGAAAAATATTACATTGTTTGTCCTCTTTTGTGAGAGAACTATAACTATTTATATCTATTAAGGAAAAGAAAGAAAAACAAGAAAGGGAACCTAACTGGCCTAACTGAAAAAGAAAACAAATTACAGAAAACCCATTAATGAAACTAACTGTCGGCTAAAGCAGATAAACTTACAAAACTTGACACACGACACCCCTACAGATTTGAGAAACAAAGGTTTAAGAGAAATGACTTATTGACCTTTGTAGTTTTCTTTGTCTTGATGATTCTTCTTTTCTTTAACAATCAATGGTTAATTGTCTTCAATTAGTCTCTTTTATTCGTATTTCATCTAGTCGTAGGGCTCTCTTTGTATACGTTTTCAATTTAGATCTACTATGAGGAAAGTCTAATTTGTTCCGGAGATCAGATCTGTCTTGATTTAGTCTGTGACATAGCTAATGCCTCTAAGAAGTTCTAAGCTCCACTATTGATTTTTCGATTATTTATAATTACTGTTTTTTAATTTCTTTTTAAAATTGAGGATCGAAAAGAGGAAATAATTGTGAAGCAGGTGATGATAGAATTCATTGGTCTGTCAATTCACTGTGACTAGTTTATAGTTTGATATTAAACAATGAATCCCCACATATTCTGATCGCTTTCATATATTAACCTCTTTTCCAATCATTTTTTAAATTTTGTATAAAGTAGTCTATTTAGTAGTGTTTTAATGCTTAATTTTGAATTTTTTTATAAGGCGTATGAGGAATCTTAAAGAACAAATGGGTAATTTGTGTCTGATTTTTTTCTTGATGCTCACTCACCTGAATTTGGGGATTAAGGCCATTTGGTCTTCTTTTTTTTTTTTTTTTTTTTCAGACCATAGGGACTCAATTGCAAATTGAGAAAAAAAGAAGTTTAGGTGTGAAATTTTTTAACTTAACCCTTACATAAATGTTTATGGCACATAACGAGATTTCTCATACGACGATCGAAGATACATCTATTTTTCAAACAACAATATGTAGATTTTGAAAAATTACATACAACTATTCGGGATTGACATCATTATTCGAAGACACTAATTCAAACAAACAAATGAGCAGGTACATTCCCGACAAGAAGCAGCTTGCCGAACCCCAAAAATTATCACCGAGTACGTTCAAGTTGGGTCCAACACCATGCCACCCAATTGTGGAGAAACAATTATCAACAAAAACGGAATTTGGTACTCATGTTTTGTGTCTAAAATGCAGCATTGCCCTTGCCCTTGCCTAATTCGAATTCCCAAAACTTAGCAACCATGACAAGCAAATTCGTCAAATGAAGCCGCCAAGTAGATGAATCAGAAACTAATCACTGATTGTCAACCTTAATTACATAGTTTCTAGAAAAGAAAAGATTTAAAAAAATAAAAAAGTTATGACTGTTACAATGTTCGAACCGGCTCAACTAAGTTACAAACTGATCCCTACGGTTTAAAAAACAAAAGTGAAACCGATAAACAAAGAAACTGAAAATTTCAACCTAATAGTAAGCCCTTTAAGAAGTTAGGAACATCAAAAGAATCACCATTTCTCTATAATGGTACAAAATTAGGATGCAAATTGAAAGTCCATTCAAGAACTATCGTGCCCTCTTCTCACTGACACCATTTCCACTATCTATCATTACAACGACATCACCATCATCATCGAGCACTTCTGCGTCTTTCTTACTCCTTGTTTCGTCAAAAGTGCCAGAGGGAGCGGCACTGGAAATGTCAGACAACTTTCTCTTCTTTCCAGTAGATATTTCTATTCCAGTTTCTATTATTGCTATCTCGTCATCCTCTAGAGCCACCTGAGAAACTGCTTGAGATGCACTCGATGTACTTGGCCCATTATCAGCAGATGAAGTCTTAAGCTCTGCTGCAACAGCTTGTGTCCATCCAGTGAGAAGCATTCCATCGGGTTCTTTCTCTTCATCAAACTCTTCTCTGTGGGGATTCACATGTAAATAGTTGGAGTAACAGTCATACATGAAAGTGATGTATCAAGTACATCCACAAGAGTAATCAAAGTTTTTCGGTTAAAAGTTCATTTTTCAAGAATTTATCAGTAATGAAACACCTACAATCAGCTTGTGCTAATTGTACAATAAGGAAAAGAATTTCCTTATTTCCTTTCATTATTTCCTTGTTTACCAACCAGGAAAAGATAATTTGTACAATAAGAATTCAAACCTAAATGGTGGAACTGATGAACAATATCCCACAAGATCTTTCACAAACAGTTACTGATTTGAAGCTTTTCATCATCCCTCCATAACCAACTTCAAGTTCCATAGCATTCCAGGATATCTAAATGAACTCTTTCCTATAATATACTATGACAACTTATAGCTGTAATGAACTCTTAATCAGAAAATGCAAACTAATCATTATAACCGGAAAATGGAGTTCAAAAGTGTTCCCTGAATAACTGTGAGTGTGGTTCACGTCGTGGTCAAGTACTAAAATTATCCAGGTACAAAACGACCTCTGAAGTTGCTCAAATTTCTATTGGCACAATACGGTCACCGTCTCTATTTTGTGAAACGTACTGTATTTCATGACACACTTCGTATCACCAGTTATCAACAAATGTAGTTAAATCTGTGTGGTTAATGTTCTCTAGAGGATATACTTGAGGAAACAAAATGACTTTATTTACGGAATTTCATCCATAGTTCCGGCTGGTGCTCCTATTGCATTTTGCAGTGCATTACAATAATTCCTCTGGATACTTCAATCCGTAATTCAATTTGATAGACCAAAAATAACAATAATAAGCAAAGGTAAGAAAAAAGATTTGTGATGGTCAACGGTTAACAAATGGATCAATTATTCCCAAAACTACAACTTCCATTCTTGAGAGGGAAACTGTTCATATCAAGACAAAAAGTGACATTTATATGGATGCCACAAACTTCATTCATCGTCTGATTTGTATGGATAGCAACTATATCACCACATTTCATTTATCTGATTCTAATATTCAACTACTCCCTCCATTTTGCAGTAAATGTTTCTGGAAAATAAGCTATAGTAATCAAATATTTCTGCTTTAATGCGGAACTACTGACTCCAAAAATTTCTACTTTCATGTGGAAATATAATGATTCCTTTGCTTTGATGGTTATCTCAATCCATCGGAAAGCTTGCTATGTTTTGTTTTCAAGGGCTAATTTGAATGAAAAATATTTTTTCGAAAAACAATTTACGCAAAGAGATGCACAAAAAATTCAAGTGCAGTGCCTAAAAGTAAAAGGAGAACAAGTATCAGCTTCCATTGGAATATACAAATCACGAAGAGCATGACCACCAATACAACACTATCAGTTTCAGATGTGGGCAAAGATAAGATGTGATGGTAGGGGACCTAATATAGTCAGTTATATTTAACCGATCAAACTAGGTACTCAAATGCTCGCATGGAAATCAATTAGCGCAAAGGAGAATCCTCAAACATAATTAACACAAAGACAAACCTGTGCTTGATGCTGATATTGCATGAAAGCTCTTGTTGAAAATCCTCAACGGAAAGAATCGTCCCACCAGTAACAGGAGAAGGCAGCTCAGATAAAACCTAAGGGAGTATGACTATATTTATAACCACTCCAGAAAACCACAAGCAAGAATATTACCCACATAGGAAGACATATACCTTCTCAAGGTTTGCTGCATAATTGGCAACCATATCCTCCTCCAGATCATCACCAACCTCGTAAAGAAGCGCTGGCCCATGCATAATCAATGGCAAATTCATGCCAAGCTTTGCTTTAACAATCTTCTCAATATGTCGTTTGTGGGTAGCCATGGATAGAACTTTTTTCTATGCGGGTAGGAAACTGTTTGAAATACATAGATGGAAGGAGAAGAGTGGAGATTTGTATCGATTCCAGGAGAGATCCAGAGGTAGACTTCATGAGATAGTGATCTTCAGCCATGAGTTGATCTGGGTTTGCGAGTATTTGGAGAAGGCTTCTCAGTTCAATGGTGCGTTTTGGAGACAGAGGCAAGGGAAGTCGAGGGGTATTTTGTTGGCTAGCGAGTCTAACAGATCGGGGAAATTTTTCAGAATCGTAGTTAAGGGTCCAGGGAGGCAGAAGTCGATTTGTATTCCTGAAGGAGCTGTAGGCTCTGGTTGGAGCTGGGTGGTGGGCAAGATTCGAAGGTTCGCAGGGATCATTTCTGTCACATCCAAGCAATCTACTAAGTCTTACAAGGAAGCAGCGGAGATTCAGCCTTGGCCAGATTCGGTTTCTTGCGTTAGGAATTCAGGGATCAGAGATGGAGGAGCTATTAAGGTGGAGCCCAAGTCCTGTAAAGGGGCTATCTCGTTCTTGGAGAGATGTCTGGTGGGGAGGGTGGGGGATCAGGCAGGTCCTTCTCCGAACTTAGACGAGTTACAGAGGTGGGTGAATCAAAGGTGGAAGACGGTAGGTGGTGTTGAAGTTAAAGTCATGGCAGAAAAGCTTTTCTTCTTTATTTTTCCATCTAGGGAAGAGGCAGGCAGGATTCTGTTTCAATCTCCTTGGTTCTTTGATTCGCAATATCTCTTTTTAGAGAGATGGAGTCCGTTTGCTTGTAGCTTTCGAGGAGATTCAAGACCCACTTCGGTGTGGATTCGAGTGGTGGGTTTACCCTTTCACCTTTGGGGAAGCAAGGTCTTTCGAGAAATTGGAGATCGGTGCGGAGGATTCATCGATGTCGATTCTGAGACTAAGAACAAGGGGGAGCTGAGGTGGGCCAGAATCTTAATTCATGCTAGATCAAAGATCCCGGCGTCGATCATTGTAGAAGAGGGTGAAAACTCTTTCGAGATCCCTGTCTGGGCGGAGTCGTTAGTTGATGGCCGGAGCCGATGTGGGGAGGGGAGCCATGGCGGTGCAGTGCCGGAGAAGACTAAGTCTGGCAGCGTTCAGGGAGGAGGTGTGCACGCTCAGAAAAAGCTGGTGTGGCGTCAGAAAAAGGACGAGGCAGAAGTGGGCAGAGACAAAACGACTCAGGGTAGGTGGGAAGGCAGTACGTCAAATTCAAAATTTAAAAAGGTAGTGGATGATGTTGTGGATAATGGAGAGCAAGGCTGTCTAGCTAAGGTGGGCCTTAGTGGGTTAGAACAGTCAGAATTGGAGGCTGGGTTTTGTGGGCCGACTTCTGCCCAAAGCCCAATTGTTTTTATGTTACACCCTGAGATACAGCAGGCCCAAGTTGACTTGTCTAAAGAGTTTTTTAATAGTGGGCCGATGGACCCTAGAGACAGGTCCAATTCGACGGGGGGGCCAGGCTCGCCTTTAATTATAGACGGGGCAGAAGACCAAATTGTTCAAAGTAAATTTCAGGCAGAAGTCCAAATCGACAAAGGTAAACATAAGGAAGACGGGGTTTATTTCGCAGAGTCAAGTATCGTTAAGGTTGGTCTGACAGAGGCGGCCGAGACGAAGACGAGAGACGACAGGATTGGTGATTGCGTTGTCGACTCGAACTCGGGATCTGTTATCAAGGAGGCAAAAGCGACTCATATTCAAGAAAACCTCAGTGGGTCTACTTCGAAGTGGGATTTTCACTCAAAGACTGTCTCAGAGTCGCGTTCGACTGGTTTTAACGGAGTAGTTGTTTCGGACTGCTCGAGGTTGACAGAATCTGAGGAATTTCTGGAGTGGGTGTTCAGCCGTGAGTTACGACATAGTTGCGATATTGGGGGAAGGTACGAGGATCGAACTCTTTCTGAGGATTGGGCTGTTGATGAAGCACGTATGTCGGGAGAGAGAGCTTCTTTTTCTGTTGTGGCAGGTAGGGGTTGCGCAGCGAAACCTTTGAATGATTGGAACACTGGGTTCGAGCAGAATTCTTCTTTCGAGAGGTTGGAGGGACAGTCAGTGGAGGAAGTAGAACCTATCTCCTGTACTCCGATAAATATTTGCCGGCCTGAAGATATTTGTGAAATGGAGTACCTCACAGATAAAGAGGTGGAGGAGGACATATCGTTATGGGTTAAAAGAAAGGCTCTAGGTGTCGGAAAGGCATTGGGGGTGGCTGGTTCAGGTTATGAAGATCAGATACTGGCACTGCTTCTAGACATCGAAAAAAAATGGAGAACATCAGGGGGTGGTAGCGTAAAGAGGAAGAACAATACTAGGGAGAAAGGAAAAAGGGAACTCAAACAATTGTGCAGTAATCTCAATGCTGATTTGTTGGCTTGTCAGGGAGGGGGAGATAGAAGGAGGAAAACAACAGTTTAATATGCATATTAAAATTGTGTCTTGGAACGTGTGGGGCCTTAATGATATTAATAAAAGAATGCTGGTAAAGGGTTTAATCAGGAGATGGAATCCGACTATTGTTTGTTTGCAGGAAACGAAACTGGAGAAGGTTGATGTGAGGATTATTGATAGTATTTGGTGTGCTAGAAAGGTGGACTGGGTGCATTTAGATTCTATAGGAACGGCTGGGGGGGTTCTAGTTATGTGGGACAAAAACGCTCTGTCGATGGTTGATTCAGTGCTGGGAGAATTTTCAGTTTCTTGCCTTCTGAAAAATCTGGATGATAGTAAAGAGTGGCTGTTTTCAGGGGTTTATGGTCCTTGTAATAATGCTTTTAGGGAGAGACTATGGGCAGAACTCAGAAATTCTAAGGCAAGATGGAATGTGCCTTGGTGTGTGGGGGGTGACTTCAACGTGGTTAGATTTCCTCATGAACGTTCTTGTGTACGCATCTATTCCAGAGAAATGATGAAGTTCAATGATTTTGTCAACGAGATGGAGTTAGTGGATCTTGCTTTGGTAGGGGGGGATTTTACGTGGTTTAGAAATGGGGAGCGTCATCAATTCTCGAGGATTGATAGATTCTTAATTTCTGGAGATTGGGAGGGTTGTTTTGGTAGTCCTGTGCAGTCCTGCCTTCCGAGATTATCTTCTGATCATGTGCCGTTGCTTCTTGAGTGTGTTGGTGGTTCTAAAGGGAGAACTCCTTTTCGATTTGAGAATATGTGGTTAAAGGAGCCTGGGTTTTTGGATTGGGTTAAGGATAGGTGGGAGTCTTATTCGGTGACTGGCGATCCAAGCTTTAGATTAGCTAGAAAATTGAAGTTTCTCAAGGAGGATTTAAAAGTTTGGAATAGAGAAATCTTCGGCAAGGTGGAGATTAAAATCAAATTAATTGCAGATGAGATTTGCAGAATGGATGAGAAAGTGGGGGCTGGTACTCTGTCTGAGGAAGAAGATCTCCGTAGGGTGAAGTTAAATCAAGAATTGAAGGGCCTTCTTATTCGGGAAGAAATCTGTTGGCGCCAAAAGTCGCGGGTTCAGTGGCTAAAGGAGGGAGATAACAACACTAAATTCTTCCACAGGATGGCAAAAATGCGTGGAGCTGCGAAAGAAATCAGATCTATCCAGATTGATGGTGTGCAGTTAGAGGATGAGGCAGAGATTAAGGTGGGCATCTCGAATTTTTTCAGGTGTCAGTTTGAAGAAAGTGGGGGTTGGAGACCAAATTTGGATGGTGTGGGCTTTGACAGTATCAGTGCTGATGATGTGGCAGCCTTGGAGCGTCCCTTTTCGATAGAGGAAGTGGTAGCAGTGCTTCGCAAGATGGAGGGGGATAAAGCCCCGGGGCCCGATGGGTTTTCTATGGCTTTTTTTCAGCATTGTTGGGAGGTGATCAAAGGGGACATTATGGAGGTTTTTCAGTCTTTCCACTCTAGTTTGAGATTTGAGAAAAGCCTTAATGCTGCGTTCATAGCCTTGATTCCGAAAAAGAGTGGTGCCACAGATTTGAGAGATTTTCGTCCGATAAGTTTGGTGGGTGGAGTATACAAGTTGCTTTCCAAAGTGCTAGCCCAAAGAATGAAGAGGGTTATGGGTAGTATCATTTCGGTGCCGCAACACGCTTTTGTGAAGGATAGACAGATTATGGACGCGTCCTTTATAGCCAATGAAGCTGTGGATGACAGGTTGAGAAGCGGGGTCCCAGGGTTGCTGTGTAAGTTGGATATAGAGAAAGCTTATGATAACGTGAACTGGGATTTCTTGTTATATATGTTGGAAAGAATGGGATTTGGTCTCAAGTGGATTCAATGGGTCCGGTATTGTATTTCTTCGGTTCGCTTCTCAGTTTTGGTGAATGGAGAACCATCGGGATTTTTCCCTAGTTCGAGGGGCTTGCGTCAAGGAGATCCTTTGTCCCCTTTTTTGTTCATTGTGGTAATGGAGGCTCTTAGTAGGATGTTAGAGAGGGCAGCGCAGACAGGTCTTTTAAGTGGATTTAAGGTGGGGAGGAGAGGGGAGAGGGAGGTGTCGATTTCCCATCTTCTCTTTGCAGACGATACATTAGTTTTTTGTGGGGCAGATAAGGCTCAGTTGGGAAATCTCCGATTAGTTCTATTATTTTTTCAAGCAGTTTCCGGTCTTCGCATCAACATTTCTAAGAGTGAAATTATTCCTGTAGGAGGGGTGGAGAATGTTGGGGATCTAGCTGCATTTTTTGGTTGTAAGTCTGCTGTTCTTCCTACTTCCTATCTTGGGCTTCCTATTGGTGCAAAGTCAAAGAGCAGAGAGTTGTGGAATCCAGTGGTAGTGAGGTTCGAGAAGAGATTGGCAGGGTGGAAGCGTCAACTTCTTTCCAAGGGGGGGAGATTAGTTTTGATCAAGAACACTCTTGCTAATTTACCAACTTATTTCTTATCGCTTTTTGTGATTCCTGCTACAATTAGGCAAAGATTAGAAAAATTGGAGAGAGATTTTTTGTGGGAGGGTCAATCAGAAGTGCATAAGTTTCACTTAGTGAATTGGGATAAGGTGTGTTCGAGGGTTCAGGAGGGGGGTCTGAATATCAGAAAGATCAAATTATTTAACGAGGCTTTGCTGGGGAAATGGTTGTGGCGATATCTCACAAACAAGGAGGCTTTGTGGAGGGAAGTGGTGGTTTGCAAGTATGGGGAGGGGGGTCACTGTTGGTTTCCTAATGAGGTCAATTCGTCTTATGGGGTGGGAGTCTGGCGAGGTATAAGGAAGGGGTGGAATTCTTTTGAAAGATTCATTGCTTTTGAGGTTGGTAATGGGGCCTCGGTGAGGTTTTGGGAGGATAGATGGTGTGGGGATGTTTGCTTGAGGGAGGCGTTTCAGAACCTATTTGAGCTATCCACGGATAAGGATTGTAAAGTTAGCTCTGTATTATCTTGGGTGGAGGGTAAGCCTATCTGGAATCCTTTGTTCGAAGGAATTTTCATGATTGGGAGTTAGAGTCGGTTGTGCGGCTCTTAAGGATGCTTCAAGCGAGAAAAGCAGGCCGACGGACATGGTGGTTTGGAAAGGCTCAGGGGGCCCTCTTTTCTCAGTTAGCTCGTATTATTTAAAGCTTCTCAATGGTGGTAGAACTTCTTTTCCGTGGAGAGCAGTATGGAGGTCTAAAGCCCCTAAGAGAGTGGCTTTTTTCATGTGGGAAGCGGCGGCTTGAGGCTATTCTAAGGGGACAATTTGCGGAAGCGTAACATGGTTTTTGTTAATAGATGCTATATGTGTAAGGCCGGAGAGGAGAGTGTAAATCACTTACTTCTTCACTGCCATGTGGCTTTAGAGCTTTGGTATTATGTGTTGAGTATGTTTAATATGTCTTGGGTCATGCCAAGTTCGATCATTGACCATGTCAGAGGTTGGAATAGGGGTTACTTGAAGAAGAGGAATAGTAGATGGGGGACAGCTCTTTTGGGGGTGTGTTGGATTCTATGGAAGGAAAGGAACCATAGGGCTTTCGACAACGTGGAAAAGTCGATCCGGAGCTGAAGAATTTGCTGATTCGTACTATTCAGTTTTGGAGTTCTGTGGATGATCACTTTCTTCCTAGATTATAGCTTTTGTAGATCTTGTATATAGTACAGATTTGGTTAATCTTTTGATTGGTATACGGCTAGTGTACAAAGGACGCATCACCTCATTTGATGCTTGTTATTTAATATATTATTTACTTATCAAAAAAAAAAACAATCTTCTCAACAATGTCCCTCAACTTTGAACGGTGAGTATTCACTTCGAGCAATAGAGGGGTCTTTTTCAAATATATTGCACAAGGTCAGCAAGACAGAAATGCAGTGTAAATAAATTTGACAAAAAAGGATAACATCACACAGACCTCAGAGCAAACATAGCACGATTTGTTTGGCTCGAATGGCTCTACTGGCATAAGAAGCATCTTTTTTGAAGGATGTTCAAGACAATATGTCATCCTGTATAGATAAACAAATCATATCAGCACACAACAACCACTAGAAAGACAATTGCTAGCATTGTGTGCCAGCGTTGTGTATCTGGGCCATCACGGTCTCAGCGCAGCTAAGAGGCCCACCTATAATTTTTTGTATCATTTCGCAGCACTTTGATTGCCTCGATGACAATCAATCCAGCAACAATAGCATTTGTTGTCGCAACTGCATGCACAATATTACCCGCAATACCTTTAGCTTCAAAAAGGCTATGTAAAGGTATCCCAAAAGAAGCAGCCCGAACATTAGCAGCAGCAGTGACAAATTCTACAGCTAACTGATCATCCTTATCAAAACTCAAGTTCCCAATCTCCTGCAAGAAAAGATAATAGAGGGTAAGAAACGTCTAAACAAAAAAGAGACTTTAAAGAAAGAGAAGTTCAACTTTAAAAGCAAAGAATCAAACTCAACCTTCTGCCTTTTAGAGAAAAATAATTCCAGCGCCTCAAAGAAGATTCTTGAATTTTCCACAAGGCTCCATATATCCTGTGGATTCTTCAGACCCAGGGAGGCCATAGCAGACGCTGAGGGATCATAAGTCACCGGAGTTTTATCTGTGTTTCCATTCTGTCGAATCAGTTCATCGGGCATGACATCTCTAACATATATAGGCCTTGGCCAGTTACGATTTTTCCAAGTCTCTTCATTAGACAACGCACTTTCAATGTTATGACCAAAAACATGATCATAGATTCTCCTGCCATACTGCTCCGTACTTTCATCCATTTTACGTTCAAAAACGTCTTCGGCATGATTTGCCGAGCCAGAAGCATCACTAGATCATTTTCTTGATTTTTGTTCCCAAAGAGCTTTGCAAAAAGCAGATCTTTTGCCCATAAATACAGTGAACAAACTGTACCAATCACGAAAAAAAGTAGGACATTCATCTCAGAAACAAGAAAAACAAGCAAGTTTTTAAGCTCCAAACCAAGAAAGTGGTCGACTGGTCGTATAAAAAAATTTCGCCAAAAAAGTTTTATAACTCTCCTAACTGGTTAGCAAAACAAGCCCAATATCAATGAACATTCTTTATCACTCACTTAATTATTCCAGTAAATAAGAAACGAAGCAAAAGCAGAAAAAGCTCTTTCTACCTTTGTTTAGCAATATACTAACTTGAGCAGTTGACCACAGAGACTTAGCTAAAATTATATATTTTTTAGATAAATATTTGTTGCTACAAACTAAAAAAGAAAGAAGTGAGACTATTTTTTTGGACAAAGGGAGTAACACTCCCTCGGATGCACTCAAGGAGTCGTATATTTAGTTCAGGAAGTTCCACTTACGGGCTATTCTCATGAAGTTCTTGGTCTTCTTTGTCCCTTTGTTTTGTTTGTATGTGTGATAGAAAGAAAAGACTATAGAAAGGAAGCAAAGGTGGATAAGAAATCTACCATTACAGACATGACCAAGACACATTTATTTATTTTTTGATAAGTAACCAAGACACATTTATCTCATGAGATTTTTACTTTACCAGTCATATATGAATTAAGCAAGTTAATAAATGGTTGTTTATGGTTACTTCTAAGGAATCACTTCTCAAATGTAGACTCTTTGAATGAAAGGAAGGAGTAACAAGAGTAATCTGATCTTCATATTGTATAGCCAGAGCAACAAGATTTTAAACAATCATTTTCACGGGAAAATAAGAACAAATTATAATTGTCAATACCTTTGATGGGGTACTTGTAATAGTACACACAGGATATGACTTTGGAGCCGGTTTTGGCTGGCACTCATAGCATTCCGTTTTTCCCTTGATGTGCACCGTGACCTGCTTAGAATTAGTCAGAAGGCAAGACCAAGGATTGGCAACAAAGAAAACAGTAGGGCATGTAAGAGAAACAAACAAAGACATGCTACTTCTAACTAAGAACACTCTGAAAGAAATCTGTTAGTTATTTCGGTTGGGTTTTAGAACCAATTTTTACCTAATGATTTCCCTTCTGCGCTAATATGAAAATAAACTGTTTGCAAAAATGTCTACTGAAAAAACTCTAGCATCTAATGGAAGTAAAGGTGTAAAATTGTCCCTCTTTCGCAACCATTGAGCTCAGTGATGAAAGAATTTACTTGATAAAACTTTTAGACAATTAGAGATTTTGCATAAAAAAAGGTAGGGCGTTATCTGAACTCCGTCGAGGTTTCTTTTACCATAAACACTTCCTGATTTATCTTAATACACACTGCATGCCTGTTTAACTTAAAAACCTGTTAAAATATTACCTTGTTTGTTACTAACTTCCAGAGAGATGGGTGAACATCTGATATTTTAAAACCATGGTTTCATGATAGAATGAAGATATCTGGTCTAAGCATGGAGCAACTCATGACCAATATAACTCAAACTAAAGAGCCTCTTGGCTGATAATGATATTAATGCTTGATTCATCATGAACAGGTTAGTACTTTTCACTTTCAATATGAATTCGTAAAAGCAAAAAAATACATGCATTGCACATCTTAGTCAATGAATTATTATGTCCACTACATAAAACTAAAGAGCATGGAGCATGGAGCATGGAGCATGGAGCATGGAGCATGGAGCAACTCATGACCAATATAACTCAAACTAAAGAGCCTTCTTGGCTGATAATGATATTAATGCTTGATTCATCATGAACAGGTTAGTACTTTTCACTTTCAATATGAATTCGTAAAAGCAAAAAAATACATGTATTGCACATCTTAGTCAATGAATTATTATGTCCACTACATAAAACACGACTTTTATTATGTCTACTACATAAATCAAGACATGGTGAAGTTATGTCAAACCCACAAAATTTGTAATTAAACCCCTGAGGAACCCTCAGTGGAAATTCGTGCATGATAACTTGACCACTAAAGAGCTGGAAGGTACATTACCTGCCCTAGAAACCCTGTAGTACCACTTTCCACCAAAGGAACATCAGCTGCCAAACAGAGGCGATTCACATGTCGCCGAGCATCTAGGTTGTCAAGCCCGTTCAAGACAACACTGAATTGCTTAAAAAATCCACATTGAAATCAGGATCTTTTAACATTTGCATGGTAAGGTGTAATGCTAATATGAGGCCTAAACCTTAAAACAGCATCACGAGCCACCTGGTCAAAAACAAATACAGCTTATCAAAAAAGAATTTGACGTACTAGCAAGAAGCACATATATTTGTGTGTTAGCTACTCACTTTTGCCTTAGATTGACCAACATGTGACTGTCGAAACAGGAATTGTCTATTCAGATTACTCACTTCTATTGTGTCCATATCAATCTGCAATTGAATGCAATGAATTGAGCAGGAAAATTTCACAAGTCAGCACAAAATCAATCTAACGCAACCGATAAACTGTGATGAAATCTAGCATACAGTACATGAAATAGGGAACAAAAGGAAAATAAAGAAATGATCCATTGCATCAGGCTCCTCCAACTGTGGGGTGTGGGAAGAGTTAACTGAACGCAGCAATACCTCCTCTTGCCAGAGATTATTCCCATAATTCACACCCATGAAGCCTCATCGCAATGGAGCAGGCTCACCAAGCACCAAGGCTCACCCTTGAGGAATATCATGATATCAGCAGATAATCCCAAACCAATGGAAAAACAAGGAATAAGCATAGTAGTGCAGCAAGCACCAACCATAAAAGATAACGTAAGAATATATTTGAGAATGACGTCAATGTCCTGAAAGCTGAGCAGGATATTAGAGAAGCTCATAATCAACATCCCCAGCACCAACCATAATAACTTTTTCCCCCTAACTTGATTAATATATCATCATAGTTGACTGTACATATATAAATTTGTTATTTATATAGCAGCGTGAACCAATTTAGAAATAAGCCACTTGATTCAAGAGTAAACTTTTTTTATTTTGCTCATATGGCAAGTCCACGAGTGTATTACCTCAAGGTTATAAGGATAATCCTGGCTTAATCCATGATCAAATAACATGGTTCCTGGACAGTTGGATGTTTTGTGTCATAGACTGCAATCAAAAGGCTAGTTTAGAATGTTTGTAAGTCATTAAGAAAAAAACAAGGTTCTGTTTCCTTTCACATTTCACTAATTTTCATCACTTTCCAGAGACCCATAAGCAATATTGCCCTAACAATAGATTCTGAGCCTTATTCCCATAATCTTAATACTTGCTTGTCAAGCTCTTGCTCAGCCGCACATCCTAAAACTCTGAAGACATCCTTCATGAACCCAAAAAAATATAAAATTTACATTAATATTCACGTCAGCAAAGTCATGATGCCAGATTAAATTGGAGCATGCAGAGACTCTTTATTGCTATCAAGTATCAAGTACACCAACTTGTCCCTTGGTCTTTCGTAGTTTGGGAGTGAGCATTTAGATAAAACTATCATACATTAAAGTACTCAAGCTACTTTCTTTCTATCTCATATTATTAATATTCCGGATAGTTCTACAATGATTTTTTGGGACAACTCAAACCAAACACCTATCCGCTGCCATCAGGGTGTAGATCATATTCAACTCATAGAGGTCACAAGAACTTCCCCACCAAAGCTCGATTGGAATTTGACATTAGCTTCAATACCAGTATTCCTGATAATCACAACTACACTCACCCCACTTTCACTCCCCCCCCCCACACACACACAAAAAGGCAGCTTACTCTGCCCCATAAAATGAGTCACATTATTCACTTTTCAAGGTCAACCTAAACATTCTATAATTGAAGATTGAATGCGCATTTACCTTATTACAAAAGGAAAATGCTTCGGCAACCACCCATATATAACCCCCCATCCACCCAATGGCTTCAAAGGTTCGTGAAGCCATTCAGTGGATTAGCCGATTAGGCAATATTTATGGACAGTATATGTAGCATTTCTCGTCTCAAAATTATAAGACTTACATTCAAAGTACTTTCTGCGTAGTTTAAAAAGGTTATAAATGAATTCTCTATAACTAAATAATATGTCAAATACAATCCAAAAAAGTCTATAACTAAATAATATGTCAAACCCTATAGGACGGATAAGCACTATACCCACTTAGAGTCAATTCCCTCCAATTGAAGTGGGAAATCTAATCGGATGCACATATATTGCAGTAAGCTCTATCCAAAAGGAGAAAGTATGCTCACTTTATACATTTTCTCCCCTAAATAAGCATCAACATGCTAAACAAAAATTGCACAGATTATCAGTATTTATGCACAATTACAAATCTGTGTGCAGTTACAATTTAGCATACATATATAACTTTGCGCGCGTCCCTGAGGCAAACAGATAAAGAGAGTATATCCCATTCAAATAGTTATTTCCCTTGTAACATGTTTCCTTATTAGAGGAGAGGAGAACCGGGGGAGATAAATTGGAGCCAAATTTCATAATTCAAATTGCAAACATTCTTTTTTTTTTTTTTGATAGGTAAGTGTGACCCTGGGATTGGAACCAAGGACCTAAATAATCATAGCTAATTTAATCCAAGCAACATCAAAATCAATAAACCTACAACAAGAAGCCCGGCTCTATCTACCGAATTGCAACTAAGAGTAAGGACCTAAATCTCAGAACAGCACAAACTCCAAACTCCAAACTCCAAATGATTAAACGGAAACCAAAAAACAAATAAATAAAACCCTAGGGCAAAACCTAGAATTGGGAACCAACAATAACCCATTCTCACTTCATTTTTTAAAGAAAATTTGACAAATAGAGAGAAAAAATATAAAGAGAAATATAGTTTGACTAACGATGTGAATGTCTTGGAAGCCGGAGAGAGCAAGGGTTTTGAGAAGCTCACATCCAATACCCCCAGCACCAACCATAAGCACTTTCGCACCCTTAAAAAAACACAGAAAAAGTCAAAGCACAAGTCCCTAGAAGTCAAAATTAAACAGTCAGTAAAAATTGGGGGAAATATGTGTACCTTAATTGCTGATAACTGTTGCTCAGTCGCCATGGGAGATGAAGTGGGTGGTGAAATTGCGGAGGTGGGTGTGAAACTGTGTCGTATAATTGGGGGAGAGAAAAAGGGTTTGGTTGATGGGAGGGGGAATGGAAAACGAGATGAGGGAATCTTGAAGGTCTTCGTCCCCCCGGTATGGCTCGAGGAAAGGGCGCAAAAAAAAAAAAAGAAAGGTCTTTTCCTCACTTCCTCACTTCCTCACTTCTAGTAAGAGAACCGCATTGCAGCAAGGTTGTGTTTGGGAGTGGGGCTCCTCATTTCTAATTCTACTATGTTATTACCCGTGCGATGCACGGTTGACTTAGAATTGTTTATAAAACTTAATTTTGTAGATAGAATTTGTAAACTATTTGAATTAACCAACAACAGCAAGATGTTCACATGATTAATAAATAAATAAAAAAGTGAGATCACACTGAATCATCAAACCGAAAATCCATGCGAATTTTGTAGATTTAATTTGTAAGCTATTTCGTAGTGATTGTTTATGGTGTTGGTGGAAAACGTTTAATCAAATTGGATAAAATCTATTTTAAATTGATCAAGTTTTGGTAAAATAATAAAAATTAAAAAGCTTCTACCATGAGAATTGAGAAGTCCTAATCAAATTAAACTTATCTAAATCAAATGTAATAAAATCTATCGGGTACAAACTGATTTTGTAAACAAAAAATGGTAAATAAAAAAACGTTTACCATGAGAATTGATGAAACACGTTAAATCTAACTAATCGATTTTGAAAAAAGAAAAAACTTTTATTATTTCAAAAATGATACGTGGCAGCACAAAATCTTTTTAAGGCTTTTTTCTTTATACATAAAGCCGTCACGTGGCAGCAACAACTTTTGTTTTAGTAATTTTTATCTTAAACATAATTTGAATTTGAAAGAGATTGTTTAAAATAGATAAATATAATTTGAATTTAAAAAAGATTTGTTTGTTAAAATTTCCTTATTAATCAAATTTGATAAAATTTATATTAAACTAATTGATTTTTGAAAAAAAAAATTACGAAAAAAAAAAATTCAAGTAAAAAACTTTTTACCATTTGAGTGACACGGGTAAGTGATTTTGGCAAAAAAAAAATATGTGTAAAACTTTTTCCGATAAAGCTTAACATTTAATTAAAGAAAAAAACTTTTACCATTTCAAATTTGATAAAATCTATCCGCAATAAAACTTATCATAAACTAACCATATAAAATCAAATTTGATCAAATTAATTTATCATAAACTAACCATAAAATCTATCATAATAACTTTTTACTGTAAATTTTTTATTAATATGAAATTCCTTAAAGACTTTAAGTATTTAAAAGTTACAGTGATAATGATGAGATAAAATTTATCCTAAACTAATCGTAACTTTGAAATCAATTGTGATAAAAACTAACTCTAGTTAAAATCTAACTAATTGTAGTTAAAATCTAATGATGAGTTAAAATTTATCCTAAACTAATCGTAACTTTGAAATCCATTGTCATAAAATATATCCACATAAAAACTTATCCTAACTAACCGTAAAATCAAATGTGATAAAAACTAACTTTTTATCTCTAAAACTTTGAAATCAATTGTGATAATATCAAACTTATCATAACTAACCGTATAAAATTTATCCTAAATTACTTACAAAATCAAATATGGTAAAACTTTTATGAGTAAAAAAAAAACTACAATTTATAAGAAAGTGACACGTGGCATTACATAATTTTTTAAATTTTTTTTACATTTCACAGAAAGCCGCCACGTGGTAGTAACGGCTTCTGTTTTAGTTATAATTAATAGATATAAAATAATTTAAACTCAACATCATTTTCTAGCCAATGTGAGATATACATCTTCTATTGGTAATAATAGTAAATAAATAAATATATATATATATATATATATATATATATATATATATATATATATACATGTGGAAGCTTTAAAAACTTTTGGTTTTCTAGTGACTTTGAAAATCAACATTACTTTCCAACCAATGTATGATGTATTTCTTCTATTGGTACTTAATAATAGAATTTTTAAAACCAACATCAATTTCTATCCAATGTGGGATACATCTTTTCTATTGTTGAAAAATTGGTGTTTTTAGTGAAATAAATTGTGCAACTTGAGGTACGAATTTTTTTACGTGTCATTTGTTTGTTAACAAATGTAATTGCGCAAATGTATTCTACTCGGTAAGAGCATCAAAATGATATATTTATTTGTCCAAATCGAGTTTTGGATAATAAGATATCAAGACTTAAAGTATAATACTTGTTAAAAAAATAATATTTTAGTGAGAGAAATTGTGCAACTTGAAGCACAAATTTCTTTACTTGTTATTTGTTTGTTGGTAAAGGTAATTGCGCAATTGTGTTCTACTCGGTGAGAGCATCGAAATGATATATTTATTTGTCCAAATCAAGTTTTGGATGAATAAGATATCAAGAGTTAAAGTATGATACTTATTAAAAAATTAGTGTTTTTAGTTAAAGAAATTGTGCAACTTGAGGCACAAATTTCTTTACGTGTGATTTGTTTGTTGACAAAAGTAATTGTGCAAATGTGTTCTACTCGTCAAGAACATTGAAATGATATATTTATTTGTCCAAATCAAGTTTTGGATGAATAAGATATCAAAGCTTAAAGTATGATGTTAAAAGTGAGTCATTAGAAATAATATCTAACCTTGAAGAGTTTTATCTCACATTGGTTAGAAGCAATGTTTGTTGTAAAATTTTTTAAATATAAATCTTCTACTATTGACAATAGAAGAAGTTATATATATTAATATTAATACCCCTTATCATATTGATTATTATTATGTATTATTATTAGCTAATGGCTAGAAACCAAAAGTTTTTAAAACTTTCCACATGGATGCTTTAGAATGAAGTTTTATCTAAAGGTGGTGAGGTGGCACAACCATAGTGCTCCTCACCAACTTTAAATATATATATATATATATATAGATTTCTTTCGACTGCAAAATCAAATAAGTATATATCGTGTTATAAAATAGAATTAACAAAATAGCTGATCGTAATACTAAATTTACTAAACGTAATACTATTTAATATATAAAAATACCTCATTATCCTTCAATATCATTTTAACTATTCCACCCATAAATTATACCTATCTGAACAACCCACCCCTTCCCTCCATTACTCTGCAATTCAAAATCCCACCTCGTCTCCCTCTTTCTTCAATTCGAATTCTCATTTCCCTCAACCTCTGTAGAAACTCTTCTCTCTGGAAATCACTCTCTCTAGCAGCACTCTCTCTCTGCTTACAAACCAACAAAAGTACGAATCTTCAACCTCTGTAGAAACTGTTCAATTTGCTGTTCTCATGTTCAATTTGTTGTCCAAAGTTGTTGTTCAATTTGTTGTTTGAATGGACTTTTCCAATTCATACTTTAATTTGTTGTTGAATTGTTGTTTAGCCCGTTTTTTTTCGAGTTAGCGCGAAAGAACCACTAGGGCATAGCAAACATTTTATAAAACTACCGCGATCTACAAGCGATAGTTGTGGATGTTTTATATAATTATCGCTTGTAGATCGCGGTAGTTTTATAAAATGTCCGCTGATCTATTGTTGTTGTTTCTTATGAAAACTGCGGGTATATAGCGGTTGTTTTGGGGTAGAACCACGATATTGTAGTGGTTGTTTTGAATTAAAAAAATAACATGTTTTTTTGAAAAAAAAGCCAAATTACTTTTTACCCCCCAAAGTATCCATCAAATCCCAGATAACCACCTCAAATATGTTTTGTCCCATTTTAGCATTCAATATTGCCATTTGTCCCATTTCACCCCTCATGCAGTTGGTTTGAATGAAGCCGTTAAATTGCACGTGGAAGACCATGTGCGAGGTATTTTCATATTTTCTCATCATCTCAGGCGACGAAACCCAACTCTGGTTGATTGTTTTCTTTCTCAGGTAAGAAAAAAAAACGGGGAAAAACTAGTCATTAGGTTAGGGTTTATTCGTGAGAACGATTGTGAGCGATTGTGAAGGATTGTGAGAAGAAAACATAAAATGGGGTTAGGGTTTATTCGTTAAACGCGAATTAGGGTTAGGGTTAGATAGACCAAGTGTTGAAATTGATTGAAGGCAGCAATGACGAGACCTATCGAGGGTCCATCGCAATCTCAGAGAATCGTAGACGAAGATCCTCATGCATTTGATTGTAAGTTTTTTTAATTTAATTTATTCTTTGTGTGTGTGTGTTTTGTCGTTTGACCAACTACATGAATAAAGAATATGCATCTCGGTTATTTGTATATAAAAAAGTATATGCATCTCAAAGTATAATTGTTGTTTACTGATTAATTTTTGTTATTTTCATGAAGAAAAAAACATATTATTTGTTTTAATATTGTTGCAACTTTGGTTAAAGTGAAACTGTATGTCCCCCCATTGTCAGATACTGGGAATATGTTGGGTTTATGTGAAAATGGTCCCCCCCATTGTGCCTCTGTTGACCTTATACAATGTTTGAATGTAAAGTGTTGGGACATTGTAATTTAATGCATTTTTTTTTCATGTTTCCCTCCTTTGTTTCTATGCTTTGTAAAATCCAGGTGAAGACTGGTTTGCTGCTAGAATTCATCATGGGGGTGAGTTTGTTTACCATCCTAAAACTGTCTATTTAGGTGGTGAAGTATAAACAGTGACAAGAATAGATAAAGATAGAGTGTCAATGACAGTACTTAATAAGTTTTACAAGACATTAGGGTATAATGACTATTGCAGCTTCTATTATCTGTTGCGTGGTAATGAAATGGATAGGGGATTAATATTAATGTCAACTGAAAAGGCACTGACAGATATGATAGAAGGTATTGATCTTAACAATAAGGATAGTTGATGTATATTGTAAGCATGGTGAAGACTATCAGGATGGCCCCTAAGGGGGTGGCCCAGTGGTAGACATGGGGCTTCACAAAGTGTGAGGTCTCAGGTTCGATCCCTTCCCATGCCCCCCTTAGGAGGAAAAAAAAAGGACTATCAAGATGTTAGAAAAGACAATGAGAGTGTTAATGTTGTAGATCTTGATTGTGAGGAGGAAGTTAGGGAGGATGACAATAGATCATTATATAGTGATAGTGCATATGAGGATACTGGTGTAGAAGTTGATGATGAAGAGTGGATCCTTAATGAGAGTAAGGATAAGGATAAGGATGAAAATGTAACACAAGAAACACAAGAAACTGGAAAGTCTAAGGTAGCACAAGACAAAGGAAAGGGAAAGGTAGTAGAAGACAAAGGAAAGGGAAAGGTGGTACAAAACAAAGGAAAGGGAAAAGTAACAAATGATGACTTTGATTTTCTGGATGGCCTAGATGACTTTGATGTTGACCCATAACCAGAAGGAGATCAGGATAATTCTGATGAGTTTGAAAGCCTTGATGGTTCAGATTTTGAGGATAATGACCCTAGAAAAGTAATGGGCAGGAAACCTATTCCTAAGTTCAAGAGATTCAACCCAATAACAGATATGAAAAACCCTAAGTTTGAGTTGGGAATGGAATTTACAGATCATAATGAATTTAAAAATGTTGTAAGGAGTTATGCAGTCAAATTTGGGAAGGGAATCAGATTTGTGAAGAATGATAGAGTGAAGGTGAGTGCCAAATGTAAGGAAGGTTGTCCTTGGTATATTTATGGTTCACAACTAGGTGGGGAAAAGACTACCTTTAGAATTAGGACATTTGTGGACAATCATAAATGTAGTAGGGTGGTGAAGGTGCAATGTGTAAACTCTAAGTGGGTTGGTAATAAATACACTGACAGATACAAGTTGAACCCTACTTGGCCATCTGAGTCATTCTTTAATACTGTTGGGAAAGAGCTTGAGATTCAGATGTCTAGGAGCAGTGCTTACAGAGCCTTACAATTTGCAAGGCAGAATGCTGAGCTTACTCTTGAACAGCAGTATGAGGCTTTGTGGGACTATAAGGAAGAATTAATTAGGTCAAATCCAGAAACAAGTGTTGAAATAGTTTGTGAGCATGAGAATGAGAAGCCTTTGTTTAAAAAAATATATGTATGCCTTGGTGGTTTGAAAAAGAGATTCTTAGAAGGTTGTAGAAAAGTTATTGGGTTGGATGGTTGTTTTCTGGACATAATTAGGGTTTGGGCAGCCATGAAAATTGCTATGTTTAGGGTTTACAAATCAAAAATTGAAATTTGAAAAAAAATCACTTACAGAAGCATAGTTTGGGCAGCCATGGAACCTATGCTCATGATTTTTTCTGGTCCACGATGTTGTCAACAGACTGTTATTACCACAATAGCACAAAACATCCGCCATTAATATCGACCTTACCTAAGAAAGAGAAGGGAAGAAGGGAAAAAAGAAGGGAAGAAGAAGGGAAGAAGAGAAAGAGAAAGAATGACACGGGAATTACCTGAGAAGAAAACAATCAACTTAATGGCTTTCAGGCAGATGAGAAAATACGAAAATACCCCGCACGTGATCTTTCATGTGCAATTTAACGGCTTCATTCAAACGGAACCAAACGGGAGGGGATGAAATGAGACAAATGGTAATATTGAATGCTAAAATGAGACAAAATGGATTTGAGGTGATTATCTGGGATTTGGTGAATACTTTGGGAGTAAAAAGTAATTTGGCCTTATTTAAAAGTCCAATTCGCATCTATTTTCTTTCGTGCCTACTTCCTAGTTCCTACCAATGAAGATTATTTCACTATCAATCCTTTAAAGTTTAATAGTTCCTTCAAAAACGCTGCTACAACAAAAACACCCAGACACACAAAATCATATATAGAGATCTTCGACGATTGTCCGCTTTCATCAGCCCCATAACAATCCTTTCGGAGATTTTCTCTCTCATCCATCCTCCCCTCTCTTCCGTCTCATTTCATTCGCCTTGCAGACATTTCTAGGTCTCCCTCTCTTTCTCTCTCTCATTCAGGTGCGTTTCAATCTCTATCTCCGTTGTTGAATTAATCAATTCAATAGATATTACCTAAGAACGATTGTTCTTAATGTCTGTTGAAACAATTCTGATTGAATTTTACCAAATTGATCAACATTAGGTTTATCGTAATGCAGTTTTGATTATTATTTCATGTTTTTTATTTTTATTTTTTTTGTGTTTTAGGAGCTTATATCGTGGAAGTGTATTGACTCGTATGCTACGGTTTGTTTTTCATGCAATAGGATTTGTGGAATTCTGTGAGCTAATTATGTTTAAAATGCATAACCTTATTTTTGTTCTTTAAAATGCACCAGGTATAGGTGTTGTTATCATTAATTTGGTGGTCGGATTGTTGTCATTTCGGTTAAAACTTTTGTGATTTAATTATATTTGAGGGACTGACTGGAGAACTGGAAATGAGTGTGGTTGGGTTTGATGTTGGAAACGAGAACTGTGTTATCGCGGCTGCCAAGCAACGCGGGATTGATGTATTGTTGAATGATGAATCAAATCGTGAGACTCCAGCTGTGGTGTCGTTTGGTGAGAAGCAGAGGTTCTTGGGCTCAGCCGGGGCTGCCTCTGCCACTATGAACCCGAAGTCGACTATATCTCAGGTTAAGAGGTTGATTGGTAGTAAGTTTAAAGAGCAAAGTGTGCAGGATGATATTAAGATGCTTCCTTTCGAGACTAGTGAGGGCCCTGATGGTGGTCTTTTGATTCAATTACAGTATATGAATGAGAGACAAAGTTTTACTCCTATACAGATAATGGCAATGTTGCTTGCTCATTTAAAGCAGATCACTGAGAAAAATCTTGAGACACCTGTTTCAGATTGTGTGATTGGTGTTCCATCATACTTCACGGACTTGCAAAGGCGTGAGTATTTGCATGCAGCAGAGATTGCCGGGTTGAAGCCGCTGAGGTTGATGCATGACTCTACTGCTATTGCACTAGGTTATGGTATTTACAAGACCGACCTCCCCAACTCGGGTCCTAGTAATGTTGTGTTTATTGACATTGGTCACTGTGACACCCAGGTTACTGTTGCAGCTTTTGAACCGGGACAAATGAAAATACTATCCCATTCATTCGATAGGAACTTGGGAGGGAGAGATTTTGATGAGGTCTTGTTTCGGTATTTTGCTGCACAGTTCAAAGAACAGTATCATATTGATGTCTATTCTAATTCTCGGGCATCTATAAGGCTGAGGGCATCCTGCGAGAAACTTAAGAAAGTCTTGAGCGCGAATGCAGAGGCACCTCTTAATATTGAATGCTTAATGGACGAAAAAGATGTCAAAGGATTTATTAAGAGAGAAGATTTTGAAAAGCTGTCATCAGACTTGTTGGAGAGGATTAGCATTCCCTGTCGTAAGGCAGTGGTTGATTCTGGTTTGAATGTCGATAAGATTCATTCAATTGAGCTTGTCGGTTCTGGGTCTCGGATTCCAGCCATTACAAGGATTTTAACTTCTCTTTTTGGGAGAGAACCCAGGAGGAGTCTAAATGCTAGTGAGTGTGTGGCTCGAGGATGTGCTCTTCAATGTGCAATGCTTAGCCCGATATTCCGTGTGAGGGAGTATGAGGTTTGTCTTCTTATCCTGTCATCAAATCTTTTCGCTTTCTCCCTGCAAGTGAATCTGCTAATTCTTATGAAGTAGTTACGTGAGAACTGATTATTATTAGAAAACAATGATTGGATACTTTCCCGTGTTATATTTTGACCTTGCATATAAAGACACAGTTCCAGGGGACTCGTTACCTCTTTAGTTCATTAAAGCTTGTTTATGACTTTGTTTGTTGATGACTAAATGATGTACTTGTATATAAGATCTTATTCCTCGGAAAAAATTATGGTTTTGTGTCAACCTTATTTTCTTATAATTTTGCCACAAACCTGATCACGAACTGATTTAGAAAATTCATGGGTGGATCTACTGCAGCATTAAATTATTTCTAATTGGTTTAGAATTTTTTTGGCTCATAACTATAACGGGCCTCAAACAATTTTGTCCTCACAAGCGACCATCTATTTGACTTGTGTTGTTCATTTGATGTCCTTAACAAATATAATTTTTTCGTATAATCACAACTGAAAATTTCTCATCTTTAGGCAACACTATGTTCATTTGGCTTTGCCAAAGGGAACTCTCCTCTTTTTTGAACATTTTCCTTTCCCCCTTGTATTGTTTTTGGGAATGAATAAAATATACATCCTCAGTTAACTTTTCAATGTGCTCCTTAAGTCGTTCCATCAGAACTTATTAAAGCTAGTTGTAAGCACTCAATAATCAATATTGCCTTAGAAACTAATCTGGGCTTTTATGGAAGAATTTTCTTCCTTATATGTTAAGAGTTTTATCATGTTAGTTTTTGTTTTGTTGTTGGTACAATTACCATGTTAGGTAGCACCATAGAAAGGTATGTTTTTGTCCCCTAAGAATTGTAAAGTAAATAAAACTGTCTCTACGTTCCTGAAGCATAAGCGGTTTATATAATATGAAGGAAAGATTTCAAAGGCAAGACTGGTGTGGTGGTTTTGCTAGTTGTGAAGTTGGTACTAGTGGTACATGCAGAGATATTGTTCGAGGAATGCTCTTCTATTTTTTTAGTTATGTAATTAACTGTGTCCAAATAATGAAAAAGGTTCGATTTATAAAACCCCACCTTGGTAGTTTTGTTGGATTTCGTCGATTAAATACAATCAAATCGTCCTTTCAATTCAATTAATCCGAAAGCAGCAGTTATTTCCCTAAGAAATCAAAAAGCAGATAATGCTATCGGCTATCCTTGAATTAAAGCTGTGTCCAGGACTTAATTCTCTTACATTTCTTGTTTTCTTGTATACTGAGTCTGGTGGACAAGTGATTCTGGTTCTGTTGATCTGAGGGCGTTTTGATTTGTCTATGATAATGTGTTCAAGACCTTGAACTCATGTTCATAATTGGTCATATGGAGAGAGAATGAAGTGCTCTTCATCGAGAGAATTGAAGCTCGATGCAGTTTTTGGACTTCCTATGAATAACCTTTTCATTTTTCATGATTGTTGACAAAAGTTAATGATCTCTGAACTGTGCATTTCTAAGCATGGATATGCTGTGAATTTTGCTTTGCATGTATTGGGATTCATGAATTCTTCTCTTTTTTTGTTTTCAGGTTCAGGATTCATTCCCGTTCTCCATAGGACTTTCATCGGGGGAAGCTAAAATCGGTACATTGTCAAATGGTGTGTTGTTCCCAAAAGGCCATCCATTTCCAAGCGCTAAGATACTAACATTGCATAGAAGTAGTAACTTCCATATAGAAGTCTTTTATGCCGATCAGAATGAATTGCCCTCTGGTGGATTACGTAATATCAGCAATTTCTCGGTATGGATGCCATAATGCCTCTTTTCTTCTAACTGCTAATAGAGTATTTTGGTCCTGTTATTTTTCTTTCAGAGTATGCCTGGTGATGTTGAAGCTCAAAGGGGTGTTTAGCAGTCAATTTGCATGCAGTCTAGATGGTGCTATTTCCTTTAGAATTATGGGCAATTTTTAATTATATTAAACAGCAATTTTTGTTCATGGACAAGTGTTTGGAGGTAGACAGTGGAGTTTTTTTTACTGGACCTGAAGCATGAATAGTGATGTGTTCTAGCCTTTTTGGGTCCATTTCTTAGCCTTAGGCCTCAATAGAATGATGCAAGAGAAGAGGGTATTGCTGTATTAGAGTTTATTTAAGTTCTACCTAATTCCACATGATTGTGGCATTCAACTTTTTATCAGAAATCTTATTAGGGGGAATGAGACTTCATGAATCAAAGGGGGTAGTAGTTCAACACTATAAAAACCAGGGTTAAGAACAAACCTCATGCGTTTTCAACTAGTTTGTTGAGAAAATTATATGAAGAAAGGGTTAAATGAGTTCGGTAATTACTTATGATTTTCATTTTATATAAATAGTTCTTGTTCATATTACAGTATTACTTTGCACAATCCCCATTCCAACAAGGGGTCACACTTACCTATAAAAATAAGTGTTACTTGCACAAAATTAAATTGAATCAAGTATGATAGGCAGTTATAATTTCCAAAGCATAGAACCAGTTAAGGCTTCTATTGAAGGTCACCTATGTCACTTCTGAAGCTATCTCACTTTGTAAAATCCTCCCTTCTGCTCTGGTGGCAGGTGAGAAATCCTGGGATGTTGCCCTCTTGGTTACAGCTGGAAGGTTGTAGTGCGAAGTTTTACTATTTTGAAGTGGTTTCCTGGGACGATTTTTCTTTGATTTTATTTCTTGCTGTTGCTGTAAATAGAGTCACTTGCTAATAAATTCTCTTACACTATAGCATAACTTATTACCTTCTGTTTTTTATAATAAATTATGACAAAATAACTAGGTTTCTTAAATAATAAGTCCATTCATGTCTAAAACACTAGAATAGAGATACTGAGAATTTCATTACTGGATTCTACCCTCCAAATTGACTTCCACCAAATATGTTGTAGTGAAAAGGCAGTGAACCCTCATTAAGCAGGGTTTACTTGTCAATGATGCATCAAAAATAAATGATTCTCTTGCATATTAGGGTCATCTAACTCTAAGTGTGTGAGAAATATTTCTCAATTATCGGAATATTGGGCTGAAGGCGTCATACCAAGGCTTTTGCTTATTTAATGGCGATGATTAGTGTACGAGAATTTCCAGTTATGAGATATGATTGGTGTTTCTTAATGATTTTCCTCAAGACTAGTTAAAGCATGTTCAGAATTCTTGGTAATCAAGAGTAAAAGCTGGTTTGCTCAAGCAAGAAATTTTAGTGCCAAGTAGGCATTCGGTGGTTAAATTTAATTCTGCCTGTGGCTTAACTGGATTAAATGTGCATACTTTGGTGGATTTAACTTTGCTCTATAACTGTCTTTTGCTCCACTAAGATAACCTAGATTTCAAACTATGTTGTGCAGCAGAAGCCCAAGCAATAATCAAACAAGTAAATAGCAATTGAATTAGAATTGGGAGAGAAGAGAGATAATTTGGGGTTTAAAGGACGGCTCAATATCTAATTAAAATTCGTTTTAGGGTTACAACTTATATAAGAACCAAATCCTATTAGAAGCCCTAATAGGAAACACATATAAAATACGATGGGCACACTCACGCCCAGGTCCATGGCGCAACCACCCCAAAACCACTCCTATTCTGTCCGCTGTGGCTGTGCATGCCCGCGTTCAACCCTTTGCCCGCTCATGCCTCCACCGTGTACGCACCCCTGCCATTTTTCAGAATCTCTGGAATTGCCACGTCCAAGTCTTCTGTGCGGGCGCGCCCACTTGCCCACTCGCGCCTCCAAGGTATACGCACGCGTGTCCGACAATGCCAAAAGTCAGTACTGCGGGGTTATGCCCACTGGACGCCCCTTTGGCGTCAAGTGAGGCCCAACCAAGTCCTACATACCTACCCGGCCAATCCCCTTATGCTTCACTCGCTCTGCTCATTTCGCTTCGGGGAATTCGGTCCTTGGTTTATAATCGAGCCATCCAATCCAACAAACTAAGGTCATAGTATAACCTGTGCTGGATTAGATTGAAAACTTTGAGTGATCTGGCTGCGTTTAGGCTTTTAAATGAAGAGCAAGTGTGTTGGAATCATTATTCTACCATTTAGGTTGATTTTTCTCTTTTAAATGCTATATGGTGTGATAAGCTCACTTCTCTTCGTGATGCTCTAAATTTGTAATTTTTGCACCTTAATACAAATATTAACAAAGGGATCTTGGTTTTGTAGATTGGTCCTCTCCAAGTGTCTCATCCAGAAAAAGTGAAAGTCAAAGTTAGAGTTCTCCTAAACCTCCATGGGATTGTTACTATAGAATCAGCCTCAGTAAGCATGGATCATTGTTGACTGAATCTTCAATCATGATTAAATTCTCACTTTTGCTGGACTGATGCCTATTTATTGATTTATTGTATTCAGCTTATCGAAGATCCCAAAGATGATTCCACTCACAGAAGCAACGCACATGACATTCATGTGTCTCCTGATACATCAAATGGTGAATTTATGGAGTCCAGTGTAAGTTATTGAAGTTTTAAATATATATTTTGAAAGTATGTGCGTTTAACTTGCTGAGGAAAAAAATTTGGAAAAGAGTTTATGATTTTATCTACTTGTATTTCATTTGATTTAATTCTTATATTTGCGGACATGGACATCGGGAAAACCCTAAGGAATTTTTCTATTGGCAGGTACATCTCAGGAGCATCATGCATCTTATGACAGACATGCATATTTTTGATTGACCTGTTAAAGAAATTTTTGAAGTAAATTTTATTGCATGAAACACAAATACTTTCTTTGAGATAGTATTGGTCTATAGTCCCTTACCCATCTGCTGCTTCTTCAGCATGGCAGTAATATTGTCATTATTGAAGAAATGCTGAGAGGAGTTTTACTATGAATATCATTTGGAGTTAATTTTTTCAACTTCACGTATCCTGTATCCTGTGTCCGTAGATAGGTTCATTGTCTTAGTTTTGTTTAATTCTGATACATGTCCATTTAAACAATACTCCTTTGTGGCATGGTTCGCAGGCTGTAGTTGACTGGTTCTTAATTTTCTACCATACATATCAAAAGTCAGTCTCATTTTGCAGGAACTTCGTCTAGGTTATAGTTCAACCTGAAATATTTCAGATCCTACTCAACCTGTAGGCCATATTACAGTTGAATTCAAAATGGCCTTTCCATATTCAATCATTATTTGATTCGACTTGAAATATGCACAACTTGAATTTGAAACAAAGTTGATTGAATTTGCTTTGATTACATCCCAATTTGTTATCTATAATGCACTGGTATTTCTTGAACTTTGGTGATGGTGGAAATCATAATGTATCTGTTGTGCAAGCTTAGGTAAGGCCTGAAGTCGGATTTGTAGTTGACAGAAAACAATTTTCTTGTGCAGCCTGATGAAATGAAAAAGGGAAAAATCCGCAGGCAGAATCTTGATGTTGTAGAGAGTGTCTATGGTGGGATAACCAGGGAGGAGCTCTCTCAAGCTAAAGAGAAAGAACATATGTTGGCTCAACAAGACATACAAGTAGAGCAAACTAAAGATAAGAAAAACACCCTGGAATCTTTTGTCTACGACACACGAAGTAAGGTACATAGCGGCATCACACTCTATTGATTTTATTGTTCACCCAGGTCAATTTTTTTCTCACCAACCCTTTCTGGAATGTGAGCTTGGATTTTATTTGTGAATGTCTAGTATTCCCATTCTTTTAGCATGGGTGTATCAGTAAGCCTGCATGTATGTCACTCCAAGTGTTTGGTATGCAACAATCATAAATTACTTTCCATGCTATTTGAACTATCGTGGATGAATTTTGTACTAAGATGACATGAAATGGAATGCCCCTTATTGCGTGCCAAAACGTGCACCAAGTAAATGATTGCTTAGACCTTTGGGATTGACTATATAATGAACAAGGTACATTGGAGCTTGCCTCAGTGATTAAGACAGGTTATTGTCTCTATCCCGTGACTGAGTACACATCCAACATGTAGGCAAATGTTGTTTATCTATTCGTCTGTTTAATTCACAATGTATTTCCTTTTTTCTGTTGGGACATTATAGAGGTATTGGCTTGTAAATGAATTTTTTGAAGTTAACTTTATTGTGGGCGCATGAACAATCGCCCTCTACTTTTTCTTTCTCCACTCATTATCATTTTTCCTGTCTGCATATTTATTTACTTTTTTTTTGTACAATTATATTTATCTTAGATGCAGCTTGTCTGATTGACTGCGACTACATTAGGTTCTTGTCTTTAAGATTATACTTTGCATCTGGGAGTGAGTGACCAATTTCTCTATGATCAGCTTCTGAGTTCCTACCGGAGCTTTGCCTCGGAGTCCGAGAGGGAGGGGATTTCCAGGAATTTACAACAGACTGAAGACTGGCTTTATGAGGATGGTGATGATGAAACAGAACGTGTCTATACTGAGAAGCTAGATGATCTCAAGAAGGTGCTTATAACCTTTTGTAATTTCTTTCTAGTATGCAATTTCATAGATTGAATAATTTCCTTCGGTTATCCAGTTGGTGGATCCGATTGAAAATCGATACAAGGATGAAGAGGCTCGAGCACAAGCAACAAGGGATCTACTTAATTGTATTGTGGAACATCGCATGGCAGTAAAGTCATTTCCCCACGCGGAGAGAGAGGCGGTATGATCCTTCTACTTTTGTTGCTTATAGATTATAGATAGATGTTTCAGGACATGTGATAATAAAGACAGGGATATTGGTGGTCAACTGAGCTGAAAACAATTTCGTATGTATTTTCACAGGTCAACAATGAATGCAGTAAAGCTGAGCACTGGTTGCGTGAGAAAACCCAGCAGCAGGACTCATTGCCCAAAAATGCTGATCCTATACTCTGGTCAAGTGATATCAAGCGGAAAGTAGAGGCTCTAGATGCGTATGTTTCTCCTATTGCAAGTTTACTCTCTGATTTCATACACAAATAATAGGATCCATGTTAGAAGTTTTCAATAGCATGTCCTTATTAATTCACCATTTTGTGTGCCAAGTTCTCAATAAAAATCAATTTGGATTCTGATTGAACCAAAAATTAAAAACTATTGATTGCTATATGATCGCAATAAATACTGGTTAATAGTATGTTGCCAGCAAGGGAAGCACATTCAAGATGGCAGCCTTGTGCTCATGATTAGTATTGATTGAATCGTTTACTGATACATGCTATTCTTACTTGAAGCATTACATATGTTTTGAAAAATTCACGGTTGGCCCATACTTGAAACCTAAGATAAAGGCACATGGCCATTTTAAGAATTGTTTACATCTCCTTGTCACATGTAAAAGCTTATTCGTGGTCATCATCAAATTGTTGACTGCTATGACCGCTATTATGCTAGAAAAGTGAAGTGTTTTGTACTAAGAATTTGTTATACCAGTAAGATGTAAGTTGTTACTGGTGTTCAAAATTGGCGTTTTCATACTTTTGGTATTTGATGTAATTACATGTACCTACTGTTACAATAGTATCTTTCATCTTGGAACTTTTCCCCCTCATTTTGACTTGTAAGCTATAAATCATTTTGGGGTGGTGGTTTTTTTTTGGGTTATCATTATTTTTTAGGATATAAAATAAATAATTTACTTTTTTCTTTTCCTTTTCCAGGATGTGCAACCACATAACGAGATCCAAGTCTTCACCCTCAAAATTCGAGGACAACATGGACACTGACCAAAGAAACAAGCATGATGATAAGCGAGTAGATTGATGTGAAATTACTGGCAAGGAATCAAATCTGAGAAACAAGCAGATTGATCACCTGCCATTAGTAATTGGTTTTGGGCTGTTTTGCACAGATAAATATCTGATACAAGTTCCCTTGATTTTGCTTCTCAACCAATGCAAAATCTCACCATTCTTTGAGCACATGGCACTTGAAGAACCAAATTTTGTGAGTTATTACCATGGGACCTTCGATCTGTTGTGATAGATCTACATGGAGCCACTGTTTTGATGGTGGTCAGGTTATTCTACTATCAGATTTAGAATTTAAATATGCGAAGATTCTTTTGAGCTTGCATGTTCTACATTAGGAGGATATAAGAGTGTATACCCCCAATCTGTTGTAATAGCCAAAAATGTCCAGTGGAGGAGATTCTTGTACATGAAAAACGTCACGTCGACAGTTTACATAAGGAACTAGTTAACTATATATTGAGTGGTCTTTCCCGTTTTTATTTCTAAACATGCCCACTAATCGTTGATACACCATGACAATCGAGGCCCGAGTTATTCTCTGATTCATCTGGTATTCCATGGAGAAATATCAGTCTATCAGAAATAAGATTACAATCACCATGTCACTTGAAAAATCTCTAATGCATTACAAGGTTGAACTAGTTTTTCTCTGATGGAGTTCATGATAAGACGAGTGAGAGAGTTGGCATGTTTGGGAATTGGCTCTCACCCATTGTAGTAGGGTTTGTAGTTACCCGCGCGAGCATAGCAATCTCACTTGTTCAAAAGAGGTTGTTTATTTGCTTCCCACTTATCCAAACGTTTCTTTGCTTTCTCCACCTGCAAATTCGACAGAAGTCCCAACTGTTACAAGGTTTTGTTTTGTTTGTGGATTCGGTTCGGGGAAGGAAGATTAAGAAAATACTTCTTACGTTTCGTGTAAAGAGTTCCTTTTGAAAGTTAATTTTTTTAAGAAAATGATATTTTTAGTAGCTCATTAATAATAGAATGATATTTTTATGTCTTAATTTTTTAAAACGGATTCTTTTAAGTAAAACATCAAAAAATGAAATAATTGACTCTTTATCCGGAACAGAGGGAGTAAGTAAAAAGAAGATTAAAGTAAGGTATCCGTATCTCCTACTTTTCCATCTTTAGAGAACAGTGCCGAGAGAGAGAGTAAGTAAGAAGAAGATTAAAGTAAAGTATCCGTATCTCCTACTTTTACGGGCCTGTTTGATTTAACTTATTGATATGTGCTGATGACTTATTACTTATAGGGGTGGCAATGCCTGGCACGGCACGTTAGCACGAACCAATAAGACACGATTATAAAACACGATTACAGAGACAAATGACACGATAAGCCCAGCACGACACGATACAACACGAAACACGACACGAAAAACACGAAATTGTTAATATATTCAAATTAATATTTACTATTGTATTTATGATCAAATAAGATAGATAATATTAAAACACGATAATGAGGCACGAACACGACACGATAACACGAATTGCCACCCCTAAATTTACTTATGACTGATAACTTATTACTTATGACTTATGACTGATGACTAATAACTAATAACTGGTGATGTTTGATTTAGCTTTTTAAAAGTGCTGATTAGCTTTCATAAGTTAGTGTGTGTGTGTGTGTTTGATTAATAAAATAGTGCTGAAATCAAATATAAAGACTAAAATAGCATCATCACAAAATGTGATATACATTATTATTATTATTATTATTATTATTATTATTATTATTAATAATATTATTATTATTATTATTAATGTTAATATTATTACTATTATTATTATCATTATTATTTCCTTTATTATTATTATTATTATTTTATTAACATTAATATTAATTTTATTATTATTATTACTTGTTAATTTTAGTATTCATTTTATTATATTAATAATATTATTAATGTTATTTATAGTATTATTATTGATTTTATTATTAATAATATTATATTTTACTATTATAATATTGATATTAATATTATTTATATTATTATTACTTATTATTATTACAATTATTTTTACTATATTATTACTAATATTACTTTTTAGTATTATTATTATTATATTTATCATTATTAATACTATATTTATTATTTTTATTATTATTATAACAATGATCATTATTCATATTATTATTTATTAATATTATCATAATTCCTTTTATTATTATTATTATTACCTTTTGCTTTTATTGTTATTATTAAGAAGAGTAATCTTGGAATATATAAAATTTCAATAAGGAAGAGGATTCACATGTTTTTGAAAAGTAGAATTAAGCACTAGGCTTAGTGCTTATAACTTATAGTCTTACATGTGTTTTAAATTGACATGACTTATCTTCAAATTGAAATCAAGCTTTCTTATGATAAGTCATAAGTTTTCAGGATAAGTCAAATCGAAATATGCCTACATCCAATCGAGCTAGATAGTTTTAACAAAAAAAAAAAATATTATTTTGAGATTGTTCACTTCATTTTGAAAAAAAGTATATTTGCAATTTTTATAATATTTGTGTTGTGAACACATTGCATATGATAAAGTATTTTTGTAACTATAACTAACTCAAGTGACAATGACTTTCAAATGAAGAAGTTAATTATGGTAAGGGATAATCTTTACCTCCTTATTCCAGTCCGTACGACACGTAACCCAGATTAAAATAATTGTCTGCATCATTGTTCCTCCAATCATCCCAGACCATATCCCCTGAAACCATAAAATAAATCTTTTATCAAGTAAAATTGATGAATACGTACCGACGAGTCTTCATTTTTGTTGATATAAAGATGAAGATTAGTACTGCAGAAAACTTAAGTACCAAGTGGAATTGTGATTAGGAAAACTACCTTGGCACCAAGGTTGAATTTGAATCCGAGGAGACCACCAATCGGAATTCCAACTACGTAATAGCATCCCACGTTCACATATGCTACAAATGTTTGCCATCCACACCCAACAGCCACACCTGTTCAAGTTCCAACCAAACCAATTTTGAGTGCCAAGTCTCGCATAAGTCCACGTACACAAATGTCCCAAGAAGAGGATACTTATCAATAAACGTGACTAGCAAAAGAAAAAAATTTAAAAAAAAAAAGAAACTTGGAGGAAAATGATTTACGGTACCATATTTAATATTAAGTGGATTCCACGGGTACTTTTCTTTAGCAGATAAATTCATAGGAGATGGGACTTGTGATAATTCATAAACTTTTTGTTTTACCTTAGTTTAATAAAGATAATTAAAAAACAAACGAGTGGGGAGTGGGAGTAGGTGAAAGGTTTATCCAACAGCCAAACCAAATAATAATCCAAATTTACACAAAGGTTTAGAGGCAAATAGACAAATCGATCTAAATTCATTGAATATTCACCAGTTTTGTCATATCTTGTCAGACAAGTGCAATGTCAGTATGTGACTAGTTAGTGAGGAACTGAGGAATGAGGATACATCTTTTGAAAGAATATATTCAGCCTATCATTTATAACTGTGATTATTTATTTGCTAATTAATTTAAAGTTGTTCATATATATAATGCAAAATTAAAGTAGCTAGTTTACGAGTTACCTGACAAGACTGGTTGAATGCCATTGAGAAGGAGAGTGACAGCAAGTAATGGGCAGAGGTCGGAGACGGCGTTGGCAACGGTTTCACCACTAGTGAAGGCGTAGGCGATAACATGGCGCAACGATAGAACAAGGGAGGCCACAGCCACAGAAACCAGAAATGAAATAAAAGTCACCACAAATACTGAAAATGCTGCTGACTTGGGGTTCCCTGCTCCAAGCTCATTCCCAACCCTCACACTGTTTTATTTGTTCCACCAAAACTTGTTAATTCTTATCTTCCTATTATTTGTGTTTCTTAGTTCAAGCGAGGATGAAGAAAATCGATCAAGCTGAGCGTTGGTAGAGAAACTGACCTAGCAGCTGCATTGAACCCGACTGAAACAGTGAACATCAACCCATTTACTGTCAAGCTGCAGAAATAAATTAAAACAGTGAGCTAACCCATCAAACCATTTATTTAAAATGTACTTGCGTGTTTTGTTATTTTTGAATTTTTTTTCTATAAAAAATATGCATAAATTTTCATTAAAAACATAATACCTAATTTAACTCAAAAAGTCAAACCATGACAATAATATAGAAACAGATCGGGGCTATCATTTTCTTCTTTCTTTTCCATTTTTTTTGGCAGACAACAGTAGAAATAGGTAATCGGTAAATTGTGGATAGGTCGAACAATTAAAATCCAAAACCCGTTAACTCACGCTGAAAATTACCCTACCCGACCCGACACAACATTTTAACATGTTTTTTGGATTAACGGATTGGGTTAAAGTGGATAGAACTCGTTACCTATTTCGACCCGATAAGTTTAACTCTATAAATGTATGGGTTGACCCGTTTCGACCAATTTGATACTTGAATTCTAATGGGTTTTAACCCGTTACCCGTCTCAACCCACCCAACTATGAGGCCTAATTGTGGACAAGGAATGGTATATATTCAGCCTATCATATAGCACGAGACCTTATAGCAAGGATCTAAGTAGGTAGTTCTCAAGGCTTTAGAATAAATCATAAAGTAGAGGTCACCAAGCAATGATTTAGAATCTAATTCTTAAACAAAGCTTTGCCTTTTCTCTTATCAGTTAGAAATAGATGTTTTTTCCACAATTCAAAAGAATTGAAGTAGTAGTTATACAATGGCCTAATGCATTGATCGTAAAACGGGTAGTAAAACTTTCTTACCAAATAGCAAGTGAATCTAAAGCTAGCTCGGGGTTTTCCAGCCACCCTGAGATCAGCACAAGTATCTGAAAGTACCATGTCTCCAAGCATAACATAATCGCCGATCCACTCGATAATTTCACAAACTCCCAAAGCCCATTGAAAGCCTCCCACCGGAGCCCAGTCCATGTCGCCTTACATCTATCGCTCAACAAAATGTATACAAATTGAGCCACCACTATGATCCACCACGACAGACTCAACGTTAGCGATGCCCCAATTAAGCCTACCCCAATCTTGTACACCAAGACGTAGCATAAGATGAGGTGCAACCCAAGGGTGGCCGCTGAGATGTAGGCACTTGGTCCCACAACACTTTGGGCTTGGAGGAACTTTTGTATGGGGAAGTTGATGGCATATGCGAAGATCTGTGGGATGAGGCCGTAGACGAATACTGCTGCAGCGGCTGCAACTGAAGGGGGTTCCCCGAGTAGGAGTAAGAGTGGCTTGGAGAAAATGTAGACTAAGGTAATTGGCAGGGCTGTTATAGTGAGGACAATCGCCGATCGTTGGAGGTAAACCCCAAGCATTTCGTACCGCTGAGCCCCATACGCTTGGCCACATAGTGTCTCTACCGCACTACCCATTCCAAGCTGCATAACAGAATACGCATATATACACAGATATATCAAGATTAAACACAAAATATTTCCTTAATTTGTCCCAAAACGAGTGTCATTTTCTACTAAAAATATAAACGCCGTTCTATCTTTTCAAAAATTGAGCATAGATGCAGCACATGAATACATGATCATCATACACACATCGAGAGAGGGATTACCATGAGTCCATACGCAAATAATTGAATGCCTTGATTTCCAAGAGAGGCGGCAGCGAGCTCAAGATTACCAAGTTGGCCGGCGAAGATACGTGTGGACGTGGACATAAGGTTGTTGATTAAGTACATCAGGACCGATGGTCCAGCTAGTCTATATAGTAACCCTAACTCGATCCGCGCTGCCACTCGCATCCTCTTAAAAAGCGGCACACTGCTGTCCGAAAGAACCTTCTCAAGCTCGGGGCTCATTTCATGACCTGAAGATCGCGACTGTTGAATGGATTCTAAGATGGGTTGTTGGAGTTCATCTCTATGATGAGACTCCATGATTGTCCCCGTAATAGCTAGCTAAGCTTGAGTATGGTAGCAAGAAGAGTAGTAGACTGTAACATATATGTATACAAGGGTGGAGAGAGAGAAAGTTTGTACTATATGGTTAATAATTTACACAGATTGGAGAATTTGAATATAAGCCGTGATTACCTCTTTGTGGTTGGAAATATATGTGATGCAGGTGAAGGATGGAATCTTAGTGTAGTGGGTACAATCTTATTATCTTTATATAGTTATTCATTTAAATTTTCCATTTTTCTTGTCACAGCTATAAATGAAAAGTTTACAATACAAGACTGTTTTAACTTTTAAGAAACAAATTGATGCATGCAATATTATCTCTAAGATTTAATACCACTCTGTTCTAAAACGAGTGTCAATTCTTAAATATTTTTTATTTCTAAGGTATGGTTAGATGCATCGTTTTTGAATTTTATAAACATTCAAATTCCATAAAAATAATGTGAAATTTGCTTTCAAATTCATATCAATTCCATGATTTGAATAATGTGTGGAATTCAATTGTAATTTCTAGATTGTACTTAAAATAAAAATGCAATAATTTTTTAAATATTTAGTTTAGCCTAGTGTTAGTGGTAGTTAGTCATTTTAAATGACACGGGTTTAAACCTTACTAGTAACAAATATTAAAACTTTTTATATTTTTAAATAAATAATACTCCCTCCGTCCCTAATTAATTGTCATTTCCTTTTTAGTAAGAAAAAACAATTGACTTTGAAACTTACCTTTTTAGAACATCATGGTTTACCACTTTACCCTTACTTTTCACCATACTTTAATTATGGGCCACATACATAATTAAAGTAAGGGAAACTACACATTAAAAATATTAATAATGTTCTAAAAGGTAAGTTTCAAAGTGGACAATTATTTTGGGACGGACAAAAAAGGAAATGAGGACGATAATTTAAGGACGGAGGGAGTATATAATAGTAGTGGTTAATGACGCCGGTGGAGGTTGGAGTTGGTGATGAAGGGTGGCGGCCGACGGTGGTGGAAGGAGGAGGCCATTGGCTGGGGTATAGTAGTCAGAGGAGGTGGTCGATGGTGGTGGCCGGTGGTGGGGGTCAATGGTGGTGGCCGATGATTGTGGTAGAAGAAAGGTGAGTTATTTTGTAATAGAGGAAAAAATGAATAAAATTTTGAATTCAAATTATTAGATTTTAATATAGAATTAGTTTTATGGAATTAAAGTTAAAGAATCTTATACTATTGGTGCCATTATATCCAAAACATTTTATAGATAATATGGTCAACTCTCTAAAATGGGACGAATGAATTATTGATATGTTTGATGAGTGCTAGGAATCGTGTTATTGATACGTTTAATGCGAACCAACACCAAACTGAAAGAAAACGACACATGTGGATTCGCCTTGGCCCAAAACAATGCCATCGGGCTCCATACCTTCCAAATTATGACTCCATCGTCTCTTCCATACGTTGGTGACCCTAAAATTGCATGCATATGCAATTTTTCTCTGATATCACATTTTCAGTGTTCTTTTCGATTATACCCTCAGTTTTGTGTTGATTTACACACATGATCATAAGTTTTGCTTTGCAATATTTTATATCTAAATTCCTTGATGTATGCTATTTGTTTGGCTTTGAAACCGCCAGCATTGAAAGGTACGAACATCAATGTTTAAAATGATGCCCATCATATTATCATCAATATGCTAATTAATATTTTTTAATGCAAAAAACATGCTAAATATGAATTAAATGCAAAAGTAAATACAATATTTAGATTGTTGTATTATATTTAATTGTAAATTAAAATGTTATAATTACGTTGAAGTACCCGCTATAATGATGCATGCTACGGTGTACTACACCGATGTATGCAATTAAATATGTTTTGTGTTTGCGACCATATATGCCTTATGATTTTTAATGATCCCTGGTCGACATGAAAAAAGAAAAAAAATAATGTTCACCTATTTATGAAAATGTGATATAACATGACACATTCATATGCACAATTTGTTAATGTTTGATTCTAGTCATGTGAGTTTTATATTTACTCATCGCACTCACACTTATTGCTGTGAATAATTCTTTTTTGTTATTTCAACTGAACAACAACTCGTTTACTTGAAACTAACTTATGCTTCAGTTAAATTCTTTTGCCTACTTTCTTATGCCTTTTGATCGCTAAACTCCATTCGAATTATTGACGATTATTATGCTTGCGCCTGCAATATAAAGTAATAAATAATACACACACACACACACACACACACACACACACATATATATATATATATATATATATATATATATATATATATATACACACACACACACACACACACACAATTGATGATTATAATTATGGGGTGAGAGGTACATAATGAATTATTTAATTTTGAGATGATTACTCATAAAACATAAAGTAAATTGAATGTGCTTAAATCACCCATTATAACGAGCAATAAATGATATTATGACAAACATTCATGTCATGTAAAATTGCATTAAATATGTTCATTATACCTTGAATTATTTACTCAATTGACATTGAGCACAGACAACATGATTTATTTTCTTATGAATCAAAGTAATTATATTACTTATTTTTTGGCCGTGAAGTGTGGAAATGTGAGTACTTTCTTACTTGAATAAATTAAATGCATGAAACTTGTTACAATTATATTTCAGGGAATACCACCTTTTTGACCACCGTACAAATTGGGAAAATCCAATTTGACCAACGACGTTTCATAACGACCAAATTAACCAACCAACTTTTAATTTGGTTGCAATGTAGTCCTCGCCGTTAGCCCTCCGTTCAATTTGATAATTTTACGTTAGTGATCACGCTACGTGGCGTCTGTGGCGTCTACGTGGAATTGTTCAACCGTATATTTTGATAAGTATACATACGTATGCTTACGTAAGCTTGGGTGGGGGTAACTTATACGTGAATTGGTGGGAAATTCAGGCCAAATAATTGGTGGGAAAAACAGAGAGCTAGGGTTCCTTTACAATTCGAAGCAAGTCAAGCAACCATCGTCAAATCTCCCACAGTACATTGCATAGCTTGGGTTCGTTTGCTTGAAGAACGAGGTGTGTAAACTAATTTTGCTCTTTTTGTAATCAATATCTTCCTTCTGTCAATATATTCATTTTATGGCAATTTTTTGGCCCGTTTTGAAATTAGGGCATTTCCAATGTGCTAGGGCTTAAAAAGGGTTTCGAAATTTTATAATGTAACCCCCACCTCCATTGTTTATTGTATGTAGTAGTATTGTCTTGGTAAACCCCCCCCCCAAATTATTTATTGTCGTAGTGCTGTCTTGGTGACCCCCCACCCCCAATTGTGGTCATGTAGTGTTCATTAGTGTTCTTGGTCCCCCACCACTTTAACTTTCCGTAAGGCTTTGTCTCCCACTTTAATCAATAATATTTTTTTCGTTTGTTTTTTTTCCATGCAGAATGGGTGAAAATGTGGCATTGTGTATTCATTATGATGGGATAATTAGGATTAGTCCAGATAGACATTATGATATGGGTAAAGAGATAAGGTATAAGGATATATTGTGTGAGACTTTGATACTTTCTGTATTGAAAGGACTGATTATGAAACATTGCAAAAAACCAATTGAAAAAATACACTACCAAGTGCCAGGTTATAACATGGATGATGGGCTTAGGTTAGTGTGGTGTGATGAACAAATTAAGGATTTACTAGATGTTGGTAGAGGTACCCATAAATATGTTTACATATATGTTGAGCATGACAATGAAAACATTGAGAATCCTAATAATGATGATGATGATAGTGAAGATCCTGATTATGATGGTGATTCTGAAGATGATGTGGCTAGCTTGGATCATATAAGTGAAGATGAGGATGAGGTGGTTTATTTTAGGGAGAAATTAATTGAATGTAAGAGGAAAAAAATAACTACTGAAAATGTGAGTGAAAATGTTGCTGAAAATGTGAATGAGCCCCCCTCTGATGATAGACCACCACATGTTGAAACTAATGGTCCAAACACAAATAGTCAGCCTATGCCAACAACCCCAAATTATGATTACATGGAGCAGATTAAGAATTATGGTGGTGATATGGATCATAGTAGGTACCATAGTGAATATTTGGAGTCTAGTGACTATGATTCCCCCCACTTTGATAGTGATAATGAAAAGGACAATGAATTAGATGTTTTGACTCATTACCCTGTCTTTGACCCTAAAACCAAATGGGATCACATGTACCCAATTCTTGGAATGAGGTTTGCCAACACTGTCCAACTGAAACATTGTTTAACCTGTTATGCAGCATTTAATGGGTATGATTTAAAGTGGGTCAAAAATGAAAGGATCAGATTATTAGTTGTATGTAGGCAACCTCAATGTAATTGGAGGCTATATGCCAGCATGATGCAGAAAGAGGATTCAATTCAGATCAAGTCTTTGAGAGATACACATAAGTGTGTGAAGAGGTTCAAGTTAAAAATTGCTGGTTCAACTTGGATAGCCAAGATGTGTTCAGCTGAGATTAGAAATTCTCCAAGGTGGAAGTCCAAAGATATGAGAGCTTATATTTTGAAGGAGTACAAGGTGGATCTGACTATCAAACAATGTTTAAGGGCTAGAAAAATAGCATTGGATGAGGTTGAAGCAACTTTGAAGGAACATTATAGCAAGTTATATGATTATCAATATGAGTTGATGAGAAGTAACCCTGGAAGCACAATAGTTTTTGAAATTAAAAGGGAAGAATCAACAAGGGATGGACTGCAGGTTTTTGATAGGTTTTTTTGTGTGTTTTGCTGCACTAAGAATGGGATGGACTGCAGGTTGTAGGCCTGTCATTGGCCTTGATGGATGTTTCTTGAAGGGTTTTTGCAAAGGGCAATTACTTTGTGCTGTGGGTAGGGATGTGAACAATATTTTTTTCCCTATAGCTTGGGCTGCTGTAAACACAGAGAGCATCACTACATGGACTTGGTTTCTTCAATTACTGAGTAATGACATAAGATCCAACAAAGGTAATGGACTGATTTTGATCACAGATCAATAAAAGGTATGACATTATTTTAATTATTTGAACTTCTTACATTAATGATTATTGTAATTATATGAACTTCAGGCACTGAGCAACTATATCTTTGTTGAATCAGGGGCTTTTAAATGCCACGGGGACTGTATTTCCTGAAGCAGAGCTTAGAAATTGTGCTAGGCGTGTGTATGCCAACTTCAGAAAGCATTACACTAGAGTGCAGCTCAGGAACTTGTTTTGGAGAGTAGCAAAGGTTGGCACATTAGAGGAGCTTCATTTCATTATGGCTGAGATGAAAGAAATCAGTGAAGCAACCTATCAACACTTGCTTACAAAGGATCCTAGTAAGTGGTGTAGGGCTTATTTCAATTCTCATAGTAATTGTGATAATGTAGAGAACAACATGGCAGAGTCATTGAATGCTTACATTTTACAAGCTAGGAATAAGCCAATAATCAGTATGTTGGAAGACATTAAGGTGGCTGTGATGTGTAGGTTAGCTGAGAAACAACAAGTGTTTATGAAGCTAGAAGAAAAGATTTGTCCTAGAATAAGAAAGAAATTGGAGAAAGATAAACATAGGGAATTGAGCACTGATGGTCAAAGTAAATTTGAGGTTAAAAAGGGAGGAGATGGGTACTCTGTTGATTTGAATGAGAGGGTATGCAGTTGTAGGGTATGGCAGTTATCAAGCATACCTTGCAGTCATGCAATATGTGCAATTTATTACATTGGGGATGACCCTGATAATTATATAAGTCATTGGTTTGTAAGAGACCAACAATTTAAGGCTTATCAATACCCCATGGAACTTATCAATGGAGTCAATCAATGGAAGAAATTGGCAAATGAGAAAGTGTTACCTCCCATTACCAAAAGATTGCCTGGGAGGCCAAAGTACAATAGAAGAGGTGAACAATGGGAAAAACCTCCACGTAGAAACCCCAATACACTTTCAAAGAAGGAAATGAAGATGAGATGTACTAATTGCAATGGAGATGATCACAATGCAAGAACTTGCAAGAATCCTAGACTAGAAGATGACCATGCACTTCAGTTGAGGAGGAAAAAACAACGCAAGAGAAAGCAAAGGGAACCTGTTACAAATGTTGAGACAAGGCAAGCAATATGCAAACTACTTTTTCACAATTTGTTTTTATAAGCTTATGTTTAATCACAACAGGTTGTTTACATTTTTATTGTTTTTGAAGCTTGAACAATGAAGTGACAGATCAACCACCAACTGAGAATTTGGGTGAGGAAGTGCAGCAACCAACAACTGACATTTTGGGTGAGGTTCAAGACCAAACAATTGATGTTGGAAGGACAGAGAAAAGAAGGTGTGGGCAGCCTACCAAACTTATGCCTAGAAGGAATGTGCCTAAAGGGTTTGTTGTAAGTCTTAGCATTAATTATGTCCATTACATTCTTAATGGTGTTATGTCTTAGCATTACCACTTACATTAATTATGTTATGTCTTATATCCCCCAAGACCAACAACTATAGCCACAACAACATCACCAACTTCAAGGAAATTGTATTGGCATGGTAGGCTACTGCAGACTATCAGTGACTTAAAAAAAACCAATGAGGAGTATGAGTTGCTATTGACCAGTCCTTCTCAAGGTAGCCAACCACCAATGACCCCTCCACCAAATTCCACCCAATTATCAAGGCAGTCACCAAGGCTTAAGAGGTTGAAGAAGAAATATGACTAACAATGTATTTTGTTGATGATGTATCTATGTAGCTGTGAACAACAATAATGTCTCTAGCTTGTCTTTTGTTTACTTTTGTTGATGATGTGAATGATGATCATTGAATGATGATGTGAATGATGATTAGTGAATGATGATGTGAATCATGAAGTGAATGATGATGTGAATGATTCACAAAGTAATCAATTTTTATCTATGTTGATGCCTTTTAAACAGAGTGAATCAGTGAATGGTCAATGATTTTTATCTATGTTAATGTCATTTGATGTTTATAATTGTGTTATGTCTAAAATTTTTGTTGTTGATGTTGGTGACATTTGCAACAAAACAGAGTCTGGCATTTGCTAGAAACAAACCATGACAAGGTAGTTACCAAAATAGAGTCTGACATTTCCAAGAAACATACCATGACATTTACAACAAGACATAGCCTAACATTTCCAAGAAACATTAACATTAACCAAAAGATATTACAACTTGCTGGATATTGCCATAATCCTTACTAGACACAAAAGACATTACAAGATCCATCAATAAGGAGGAAACATCTTGCTAGATATTGTTGCCTTTGAACAAGGCCATAATCAGGCCAACAACCACTACCCAAGTTATCAACATTGCAGAAAAATACCATTGCTCTCTCTCTATTGCCTTCTCCAATCGTTCTTCCAATTTTTGTTTCAGTTTTGCCTTGGTTTTCTTCAACTTTTCAACTTGTTCAACCACTTCTTTGTGTTGCATTTCAATGGAACTAAGTTTTTGCTTCAATTCCATTATTTCTGATCTCAGTCGTCCACAAATGATGAGTTTTTTCGATCTCTCAGGCAATGATGGGTCAATCCAAGCGAAAAAATGACAGTGCTTCGCTCGATCCTGTAAAATTCATAAAATCCATACAAATCCATGACCAATGCAAGTTACATATAGTAGTCCATTTGCTAAAATTAGTATGCATTCAGTTGGGAATTTTAATTAAAAAAACATAATGGAGCTAAAATTGCAGACATTTCAAAGAGGGATTCCCTTTCAATGAAATATAGCCGATCACATATCCAAAATACGATCATATCCAAATTCCATAAAATATAGATGATCCATAAAAAATTCCATAAAAAATGCAGACATTTCAAAGAGGGATTCCTTTTCAATGAAATATAGCTGATCGCAGATCCAAAATACGATCATATCCAAATTAAAAATCAGTTGACTCTGAATAGAGCTAACCTTATAGTTCGGACATCCGATGAACCTTCTACTCGGGTTTTCGTTGCTCCAAGATGTCCACATCTGTGCTAGAACACCACATTTACAATACCTGTTCAAATTACAAACATTTGATTCCATTTGCTTCTCTTCGAAAATTGGGGTTTCCATGGTTTCATGAACTTGAGTACTGAACCTTGAATAATTACCTCGATTTTAGAAATGGAATAGATTTTTAAGGATTGATTTCAACCTACACAGAAAGAACGAGTGTAATAGAATTTGTTGGGAGAACTGGTAAGAGCCCTAGCCGAATTGTGATTTATGAATGCGGGAAGGAGATCACGTGCAGATAGCGTGATCATTATACGGTGGCACAATTCCACGTAGACACCACGTAGCGTGATCACTAACGTAAAATTATCAAATTGAACGGAGGGCTAACGACAAGGACTACATTGCAACCAAATTAAAAGTTGGTTGGTTAATTTGGTCATTATAAAACGTTGTTGGTCAAATTAGATTTCCCCAATTTGTACGGTGGTCAAAAAGGTGGTATTCCCTATATTTTGTGGGAGAATATATTTGATTCATTAATGATGCTCCTAAGGTGTCAGGAATAAAGTACATGTCAACAGAGCCTATGCTTTCCCTAATAGCTCCATTGTACTCGAACACACCACGAGACCAAACAGTATTTACCAGTGATACTTCTCGACTTCAAGATGAACTATTACATTCGAGAAGTAGGGTGCTACACCAAGGAAGGGAAAGCATGATATGTTCCTTCCCGAGAGCCACACTATATTTTGTGCCGGAGCACGTTATTATTGTGCCCGAACCACACTTTTCTCAGAATTTGTTCTACACATACATGCACTCTTTACTCGTAAAACTAACGACCAGATGAACAGCGCCTGCCTGCGCTTATGCTCCCTGCTCGAGTTTACTCACGGCTGAGCTTTATATTGTCCTCCCGCTCGAGTTTACTCGCGGTAAAGTTGTACAGAGCGCCTACATGCGCTTATGCTCCCCGCTCGAGTTTACTTGCGGCTGAGCTTCATATTGTCCTCCCGCTCGAGTTTACTCGCAGTAGAGTTGTACACAACGCCTGCCTGCGCTTATGCTCCTCGCTCGAGTTTACTCGCGGTAGAGTTGTACACAGCGCCTGCTTATGCTTATGCTCCCTGCTCGAGTTTACTTGCGGCTGAGCTTCATATTGTCCTCCCGCTCTAGTTTACTCATGGTAGAGTTATACACAGCGCCTACCTGCGCTTCCCGCTCGAGTTTACTCGCGATTGAGTTGTACACAACGCCTGCCTGCACTCGTGCTCCCCACTCGAGTTTACTCCCGGCTGAGCTCTACATTGTCCTCCCGCTCGAGTTTACTCGCGGTAGAGTTTGCACGGCGCTTGTGCTTATGCTCCCGCCGAAGTTTACTTGCGGTTGAGCTTCATATTGTCCTCATGCTTTCGAAGTTTACTCGCGGTTGAGTTGTACAACACACTGCTCAAGGCTCGTGCTCCCCGCTCGAGTTTACTCGTGGCTGAGCTCTACATTGTCCTCCCGCTCGAGTTTACTCAGGGTTGAGTTGTACACAGTGCCTACCTGTGCTTATGCTCCCCGTTATAGTTTATTCACGGCTAAGCTTCATATTGTCCTCTCGCTCAAGTTCACTAGCGGTAGAGTTGTACATAGTGCCTGCCTGCGCTCGTGCTCCCCCTGCTTGAGTTTACTCGCGACTGAGCTCTACATTGTCCTCCCGCTCGAGTTTACTCACGGTTGAGTTGTACACATCGCCTACCTACGCTCATGCTCCCCGCTAGAGTTTATTCGCGACTAGGCTTCATATTGTCATCCCGCTTGAGTTTACTCGGGTAGAGTTGTACATAGCGCCTGCCTGCGCTTATGTTCGCTTACTTTTCAAAGGTAGTCTTGCTCGTATAGTCGAGTACTGGGACTTGACCTTTGCTCAAGTGGCATTCTGCTCGCTAGTTTATCAAAGGTAGTCCTGCTCGCATTGTCGAGTACTGGGACTTAATCTTGGCCCAAGTGGCATTTCGCTCGCTAGCTTATCAAAGGTAGTCCAACTCGCATAGTCGAGTACTGGGACTTGACCTTGGCCCAAGTGGCGTGCTGTTCTCTAGCTTATCAAAGGTAGTCCTTCTCGCATAGTCGAGTACTGGGACTTGACCTTGGCCCAAGTGGCATTTCGCTCTAGCTTTTCAAAGGTAGTCCTGTTCGCAAATTCGAGTACTGGGACTTGACCTTGTCCCAAGTGACGTTCTGCTCGCTAGCTTATCAAAGGTAGTCCTGCTCGCAAATTCGAGTACTGGGACTTGACCTTGGCCCAAGTGGCGTTATGCTCGCTAGCTTTTAAGGGTAGTCCCGCTCGCGAAGTCGTGTAGTAGGACCTTACCTTGGCCCAAGTAGGGCTCTACTCGCAATAGAAAGACTTATACATCAATTTATAAGGCGTAATGATTAATTAAAATATACAATGGCGGTCAAAAGAGACTAAATCTGTGACTCATCCCAACACTTTTGTTATTTTGTTTGTCAAGATGAAAGTGATTAAGCATTGGCCATCCCGAGAAATTAAAGAAGATTACGAGCGAATAGTACTCCTAACTCTCGAGATGTATTTCGAAGAATAATGAGTAGGGGGCTACTAATGTGCATATTTTGGATCCGCCTCAATGGCATGTGGGCCTCATCTAATGGCCCATTATATTTTACATAATGTCGAAAGGCTTGGGTTGGGCAGATAGTCCATGAGCTAGACCCATTCCATCCAGGTATAAATAACCCCACTTGTCCATAGTGACGCTCTCTCTCTCACTTTTTCTGATTTAGAATCACACACGCACTTGGGGGCTACGGGTCCTCTCTTTCATACTCAGTATAAACACACCGGAAGGTTTTTGGCGGGGGCCCTCCCCGCCGAACTTATGGTGCTTATTTTACAGATAATATAGCTAGATATCCACCATCGACGACAACATGGCCGCCGGATGGCAACTCCGACGATGACCCACGTCCATCGCTACCTTCGGCACCCCTGGTACGATGCTTTTTTTGGATACATCAGGCTTTAAAGGAAACCACACGCTATTCAAATATTAATAATCATTTCAATTGTTTTTTTTAATCCGTGTGTCGGGTCAAAAAACACAATAATTTTGAGACAGATTGAGTACTTAATAATTTACGTGTTAAAAAAAATCTAGTTACATGTAAAATAATACCCCGTCCTTCATAGATATACAACTCTTTCTTTACGGGGTCATTTTTAGTGAAGTTTCTGATTTGTAATTAGGTAAAACACATATAGATATATAACTATTTCTTTACGGGGTCATTTTTAGTGAAGTTTCTGATTTGTAATTAGGTAAAACACATATTTGGGCCATTGTACTTCACAAAAAGTTGTAATTAGGTCACTTGAATCTTAAAATTTTCACAGTCGCCATTGTACTAACTTGAGTTATGTTGTAATTTAATTCATTTTTTGATAGAATGTTAACTATAGACGTTAAATTAACTTGAAATACCCATTGTACTCATACTAGTATTTGTGCCCGTGCCCATGGCACGACGCGAGTAAGGGAGGATGTCAATATTGAAGGGTGTCAATATTTAAATAAATCAATATGAAAGGATTAAACCAATGAAGTGATCCTCGGCACAAGAACGGGCCCCACCCAGAAACCCGTTGGTAACGAAGCCACGTAAACGTGTCCCCGAGATAACGCGAGCTTGACTATTGACTTCTAATGTCCTGAACTAACCATCGGCCTACGTTATTGTGGACCATCAACGCATTTAATGACCGCCGCTATGTTCCCCAATGACCACGTTGACATGAATATCGACACACAGTAAAGGTAAGTAAAATTTGAGATATCTAAATTCCCTTATCACAACCCCTTATCAAACAAATATCACGACACATTTATTATCCATTTTTCCACCTGAAATCTTACTCTATCTAGTGCCGACTTTAATGGTGTTTGTCCTTTGTGCGGTGTCACCTCATCCTTGTCTCATACGTGGACAACAAGACAAGGTCACCACCAAAATAGTGTGATCACAATATATGTTTTAACCATGTTTAAAAAAGAGTTTAAAATTTTTCTGGGTATGCTGACATACAAGTACTCCTACCCAAAGTGTATCTGAATATGTTCAACAAAGGAAACTCAAATTTAGAAAATAACTAATTTAAAATAAACACCTCTTGATAATCAATTAAAACATATTGAAATTTGGTATAACACAGATCATTGTATGCTCGACGTTAATGAAATAATAATTCATTTATTTGGTAAAAAAACCAACAATAAAATATTGATTTTTTTAAAAGAAAATTTAAAATGTAGCAACAGTAGAAACTCTTGCTTCATAACAATGACTCGTTTAGAAAAGACAACTGCAATAATTTACTTCCATTATTTTCACCTGCACGTAAGAAGACAAAAAAGATATCAAACACATTCACTTAATTATAATGCTTTGTCTATTAAACTCAACCAAAAATTCAAAGGCAGACTTTGTTTTTTTGTATTTGGGAGGAGGTGTATATATATATATATATATATATATATATATATTTCCAGTCCATCAACATTTCAACACCATGCGCAAAGTCTGCAATGCATTATTTTCCCCCATTAACATTTATGTGCACATCATTAGGCTACGAAAAGAAAAAGAATAAAACAAATTTAAATCAAGTCAAATTTTTAATCATGAAAAATAATGAGTTTAATTTAATATGAACTATCATTATCCACGTTAGCATATAAATTTCTCAATTTTGACAAATTTTTTAGTTCAGGTCAGCACATACCACATAGAAGTTCAACCTCAAATCATATTATTTAATAAAATAAATTGTTCATATCCAGAATTAGCTTTTCAGTCGAGGTAACAATCAAAAGCAAACTCTACTACGCTATTGAAACAACCGTGCATATAACCTGAATTTTAAATATATTATTCAGTACATTAACAAAAATATTGTAAAATGAAGAGATTTTCAAGATTTTTTGTTTAAAATATTTGAACGGATTGAAACATAGTCAATCAAGCTTTCTTCTTTTTGTTACTGATCATGGCACTCTTGTGGAAGATGACTATAAGTAGACTCCAAAAGTGCAATAGAATGCCAACCTTGGGAATTTTTCGAAGAATAAATTCCCCCAAAAATAAGTATAATGACTTTCAGCCTAGTTAAAATCACGTATCTAAGGCAACTGCATTAGAGGTGCAAAGCTGACATAGTAAGCCAACATGAAATTGAAAAAATGGAACTAAAACTGGTGACCGGTTTCATTAATGTTTATTAAAACATGTTACCAAACCATTACCAATGTAATGTTTTTAGGCCCGCAAATCACATTATTCAGGTTGTGAACATTTTGAAAACAAAGAGTAAACTCCTAGCATCTTTAAAAAGACCATCATTCAATTTGCAAATTACATCCAATTTTGACCCTTAAAAATAATAAATTTTAGTGATAGTTGAATTGAGAAATGAGATTTTTTTTGAACCACTCGAACCCATCAATATAGTGCAAGGGACAGTAGCAATAACATCACCAAAACAATCATCTCTCCCACCCTTTGGGATTAAACTTATCACCACTCTTACTTTCCTCTTTCTCCACGACCCCACTCATTGTCTCCTCCTTTTTCTCGCTCCCACTCTCATGCCTTGTACTACCAATCTTACTCTTCGATTCAACCACACTACTTTTCGAATCCTTCGCCTTCAAAACTTTACCATTGTTCATTAATTTCCATTATGTAGTCCTCACACACTCTCTCTCCCCCCTTCTTCTATTCACCGTTCCCCTTTGTCTTTAGGGCATTCGTAGTGTACTTGGTCCGTAAATCTTGGTCATTTCTCAAACATTTTTAATACATAAAAAGAACAAACTGCCCATAAAAAAAGACTCATCAAGCAAGAACAAAGGGAAATATGTATTATGGAAATCTCTGATTCAATTTATATTTTGATGCCTTGCTAAAAAAGATGCGTTATAAAATGTAAAAGCATTTTCCTGAAATGGATGAACTTGGGGAATCAACTATGTTCATACTTAACATAATCAAAGTTAGAAAACATAATTAAATGATACTTCAATAATCAAAAATTAACCACTGATCATTTAAGTTTTAAAATGAGAAAATTCAAATTCGAAATTGAAACAAAAATCCTATAGATCGGCATTAGTGATGGAGTTGGGGTTAATTAACCTAAGGAAAAGAGAGAGCAAAGGACGAAGGAGGCAAAGTAGAGTTTCGGTAGTGTTAGGGCTAAGTTCTCAAACTGAGAAAGAGAGAGATAGTTTTGCTTAAAACCCGATGGACATTGGAGGTGAGGGACATTGAAACAAAATTGAAACAAAACTATGAAAAATAGCAAACTAAATATATCATTTGAAACTTCCTTTGCCTTTGTCGTATTGTGAGTGTTGTGTAACAGCGTTAAGAAAATTTAGAAACATCTTGATTTAGTCCTTGGTGTCATCCATGTTTTCTGAAAAAGCAACACCTATGCATACAAATAATTCATGTTTCTTAGAGCCTAAAACAATTAATTGGTTTTGCAAGTTTCTATACAATTGATATACCTTTCCAAAGAGAGAACAAAAAATAGATACGTGCATATTGTAGTCCATGTTGCTGCAAGGTAGTTCAGGTGATAAAACAGTCTTATGCAGATAATTTAATCGAAGGAATGGCAGCTGCCACTTTAGCCGGAGAAGTTTCAATCAATTCTTTTGAATAAACTAAGTAATATAGGCTGATTTGAAGGAATAAAAGAAAGCCCTAATTTTGGAATAGGAAGAGCTCACATTCGGGTCGTCGCTGTTGTTGTTCTTCCCAATTGGACCTATCCCCTGGCTTGAGCTTTCATGGCTGTCGTCAGTGAGGAGAGAGAGGGGGAGTGTGGAAGGTGGGGGTGCGCTGGTCGTTTGCTTAACTTGAAATATATAGAAACGTTTATCGGTGTGCAAGGGGAGGTGGGATTTCGGGGAAAGTAAGTCGATAAAGTTCCATGTCTCAATTTCTAGGGAGAGGGCTGCGAACCAGTGGATGTTGGAGCTTCGATTCCGGAGGTGTGGGGGGCTTGAAAGATAAACGAATTAAGTTTTCCATTATACACACACAAAGATAGATTTTCAACAGTGATTAAAATAAGAACGAAACACACAAAATTTCACAACAGGAACGAAACACACGAAATTTCACCCTCACTTAAATTGAAACCAACCTCAATTCAAATTTCTATCCTCTTTTCACCCCAAGACCCCAAATTTCATACATAACACACATATTTCTCTACCCCTTTACCCCAAAACCCAAAAAGAAGAATAGATAGATAGATAGATATATATATATATATATATATATATAGAGAGAGAGTATAATTGAGACTGGAAAGAGGTTTTTAGAGGTACTAGTAAGGTTCACGTGCGTTGCACGTAGTGGTAATGGTTTTTGAAAGTGATTTTCCAGTTTCTTAACTTTTTTGTTTACTTTTAATTATTGGATTCTTTTTGTGTTTTAATTTTTACAGTTTTTTAGACTTATAAATTGTGTTGTTGTGTGTATAGGTTTTTCGATATTTTGTTTTTCGGTCATTTATAATGTAAGTTTTTAGTCATTATATTGTAACTTATCCTACATATTTGTCTTTTTTATTGGTTATTTTTAAATCTTTTTTAATACCAAACATGAATTCATTCACTTTTATCGGTATTGGAACTAAAAACAATTCAAACTTACTTTTTTAGATAAGCACATTGTTGTTGGAGACTTTGCTTATATCGTTTCTGAAATTTATGACTCTCTTTGGAAAATAATAAATTGTGTTATAGAAATCAAACTTACAATCATAAAGTATATACTTACACACTAAAATACAAAATTCACTTAGAGTATCTATAAAGTCTCACTTTACCACCTCCAACCTAACTTTTGTATAATTTTCATATATCATTGTATAAGTTTTTTCTAGTTTTCCTCCTAGACACTACTAAGGTTACCAATATGACGTTAAGGTGTACATGTTATTTCACGTGAATGACATTTTGGTCATTTTTAACAATGTTTTATGTGCTTTTATTACCCAAAAAGAAACTTCATTTTCTTATTCTCCGACAACGCTTTCTCTGTTTTTTCTCCAACAATGACATCTTATTTAAATTTTAAATGAGATAAAACTCAAGAGTGTATAAGAGCTCGTTTGTTGTGGCTGATGGCTTATAACTTATGGTTGATAGCTTAATTAGTTGGTGGCTGAATGACTTGTAGCTGATTGTATGATAGACTGTTTGTTACAGTTGTTGAAAAATTGCTTATGAGTTGTTATAATTATTTGTTACAAAAAATTGAAAATTTTTATTCATATTTTTATGTATATTTCATAAAAGGATGAAATGGGGGATAATCAAATATTTATTAATGAATAGTTGTTTTCATGTTTAAAAAAAAAACCAAAAAAACTTAAAATTTTGGCTTTTTGGCTTTGGTTTTTCAATGCATAAAGGGTGTTGTACATTACTTATTGGCTTTTAGATTATAAGCTGAAACAAACACTCTAAATATGACTTTTTAAAAGCGAAAAGTCAAAAATCACTCTAAATAAGCTGCAACAAACGAGCACTAAATCTTTTATTCGAATTTTTATATAGAAAAATAAATAAAAATAGTGCGAAATCATATCAAAGAGAGATAAAACACAAGAAGAGGATCGTATTCAGGTGTCAAGGCCACCATGAATAAGAACCCACAAAAAATTAAAGCTGTCAGAGCTACCGATGTTAAATGACCAAGCCACAAACACAATGCATAAGCATACACGACTAATTTCAAAACTCATATTTGAACTCATCACAGATGTATATGACAATGATAAGGCACGTCATGATTCAATCCTTCTTCATCGACCCTAGATTAAACTCCAACAAATTTCTCTTTGACACCATTGATATGATTTATGGTTTGATTGGAGTAAATTCTCGATCTTAAACATTATTCGCTATCACTTTTATCACTACGATTACCACACGTCACATCACAATTACCAAATTTGATATGGAATATGAAAATGCTACAAAATTACGTTGAGGGCCAAAGTGGAGTTGGTGGATACCATAGGGGACAATGTGTATTTTAGACTAATTTTGATGGGGCAAACATATGATTAGCTCCCAAAATTACACACTAAATCTCACATTTGACCCCAACCTACGAAGTGTCTAACTTTCATACCTTATTTTTCTATTTGTCTCACTTTACTCCCTCTCGTACGTCTATGTGTATTAAAAATAGTAACGTATGGAAAATAGTATGTGCATGTCACGTGAATATTATTTTGGTCATTTTGCTTGGGGTGGAAAATGAGATTTATAACTTTATTATATAATTAACCATTTAGTATTTAAAATATGTTTTTAAATAAAAATTATAATAAATAATTGTTTCAATAATTCAAAAATAATTATATGACCAAATTACAATTTCCCCCAAGGTATCCACCAAATCGTATAATGCACCTCAACCTAAGGTTTGTCTCATAATGATATTTGACGTTACATTTTTTTTCTATTTTTCACCATATCTGTGATGAACGTTAGAATATTCACGTTAAATAGCACATGGTCTTCTACGTGTGGGGGAAAAAAAAAGACATTTTCATTATCTGCTTTAGGGGTAAATGTATTTAAAAAAAAACTCTAATCTCACACCCTCTCATTCCCTCTTCTCCCGGTGCAAGTTCCCATCTCTCGCTCCACCATAATAGCCGCCATCTCCAGCCCAAACCCTTCCCACTTCGGTCACGCCTATCACAACTTTGGCGTCGTCCTTCATCGATTCTAGCCAAACTCCATCTCTGATCTTCCTCATTCTATCACATACAAAAGTCGCACCTAAAGTAGAAATCAGAGGGTATATACTATACTTACTAAAAACCCTAGTAAAAACATGCAATTAACAAAAAACACATAACCCTTATCGACGAATTCATCGGAAAGAGAGACGGGCTTGAATGAAGAGAAATGGTAAGGAAAATGATATCCTTAAAACAAATTATACAACTTTCCTTACAACTAAGTTTTAAGGAAGGGCAAAGTTGTTTTGAACAAAGACATTTTTGCCTTCGAAGGCTTAGTAGTAAGGAAAATTATAAAATTAGTTGTAAGGCTAGCAATGTTGTTATTTTAATTTGTCTCATAACTAAATTTAGAATTTATTTCATTTATACACCCACCATCATTACCACCACTACCACCTCAAATAACACCATTAGCCTAGAAATCATTTTTAAAAAATTTCATCTTATTTCTTTGTTTAATTTCATACTCATTTGTTTAATGTCGTATTCCACCTAAATCACCACTGTCATGCTTAAAATCGCCCCCACCACCACCAGCATCCCTGCAAATGCTGCCACAACTATCACCACCACCAAGAAACGTGTCCACCTTGCCTTGCTAAAATGGAAAAATAACATATCTTTAGCTCCCGTTAAGTGGAACTACTTTCTTCAAACGACTTTCCTATCGATTCTTAATTAATTTCCTCTCTAACAAAACGCACAGATTTGTCAACTAAGTTCTCCATTTTTCTTTATCTTCTTGACAATATAGCACCTTTCCTTAACACGTTTCTCTTAGCTTATTCACACGCAATTACTAAGCACGTTATAGATTTGCTTAATATCTCGATACTCATCAACCAATGTATTATTATAGTTACAATTTTTCATATACCTCTAATAATGTCATTCCCAACCTATGATGTCTCACTTTCCTACATGTTTTTTTCTATTTGTCCCACTTTGTCCTCTCCCGTCCATGGGCATTAAAAATAGTGATGGAAAATCATGTACATGAGGATTATTTTGGTCATTTTGCTTGTGGCGCAAAGTGGGATTTGTTATAATTTCATCATTTAGTATGCCATTTAATATTTAAAATATTTTTAATTAAAAATAATTATTTCAATAATCCAAAATTAGTTATACTTTGTCTGACATTTAAATTCAAAGTTAAAAAATGCATTACTCCAAAAAAATGAAATTTAAAATTTATTTTTTAGCCCTTACTTTCTTTCGTCAACCCTATCATTCATAAACTCACCACCACCACCACTATCACCTCAAATTTTACCATTAGTCCAAAATTTAATTTTTTGATTTGATTTTATTTCCTTTTCTAATTCCTTACTCCTTCCTTCGAAGTAACCCATTTGGAAAACCCATCAATGATAGACACACCACCACCACAACCTTAAATTTCACTTTTTACAAACTCAAATTCATTTTTTTAATTTTCAAAATTTCAAATTGAATCTGAAACCATATGGATATTTGAAAATTTGATGATTAAGAAATCTCACAACAATGTATTTCATCTAATCCACCACTGTCATCCCTAAAATCACTGTCACCACCGCCCCTAACACCATCATCCCTGCTGTCGTAAGCACCGCCATCACCATTACCAAGAAACGCATTCACCTCGCCTTGCTAAAATAGAAACATAGAATCTCTTTACCTTCTGATTAGTCGGACTTCTTTCTCGAACGTCTCTCATTTCTTACTTCCTATCCACTTTCGGTGTCAAATTACTAAGCAAGGAGAGAATCTAATTTATGATGGAACTACTTGAAAGGATGTTGATTGGTGACAATTTCTTTCAATTAAAGGAGAGTTGTGGTAGAAGAAAAGAAAGTTGATAGCCAGGGGAGGGGAATAGAGAGATTCTCACACGTAACTACTTCGGGTTCTTGAAGAGAAGCAAGCATGTTAAGACCAAAAGAGGTTAGAGGTTTGGAACCCAGTTATGGGAAGGAGTAAAATATTTTAAACCTAGTTATTTGTGATTACTAATAGTGGTTTGTTTGTAATATTTATAAGTTAGGACCAGTATGATAGTTTTTAAGGTTGCTTGTAGTAGTCTGAAAATTCAAAGAAGTAAACTGTAGTTTTTTACTTTCTTTTGTAAGAAAACACACAGATTCATCAATTGGTTCTTCATTTTCTTCATCTTATTGACACTATGACACATTTTCTTAACCCACTTCTCTTAGCTTATTCATGGGTAATAGCTAAAGACGCTACATATTTTTGTTTAATATCTTGATACTCACTAACAAATCTATTATTATAGTAACATTTTTTCATTTACTTCTATAATATCTTTACTGAGTAAAACCATATTATTTTTAAAAAGTAATATCATATTATTTTTTAGTTTCAAATAAAGTTTTAGTCTCTCGACTGAGTAAGGGTTTTTTGTTATTTTAGAAAATATTGGACGACATTTGTAACGATAATGGTAAGAGGGGGAAACTGATAAGAAAGTAAAAATATAAGACGAAATAAATAGAATTCAAAACTGTAGGGCATAACTTTAAAACATGTACAAGTCAAGGGATCAAATTATTATTTGATTATTAATTAATGGAATTAATTAGTCTCTGATAAATTTACTTGTTTAACCTTAATTAATGGTGGATGATTTATTATATTTGAGGCTATTTTTGTCCAAACATTATTTGTTGTCATGGTAAATTTACGTGTTTTGTCCTTAATTAAATTGTGGGTGGTTTATTTGGTGAAGAGTTATTTTTGTCCATCTATTAAATTGTAAGAAACAAGCTTGACTTTTATAGTAAGAGAGATGGGTGCAAGTAGATTATGAAGAATTTCTTACCTCAGCTCGCCGCCGACCAGTACAGATTATGAAGGGATGGAATTGGGGTAGCAGATGAATGACCTTGAGTCGTTGCTGAGAGAGAAAGGGCTGGAGAATAAGAGACGTGGGTTTGGAGGGGGAAAATTAGGCCCCAGATGGGGGTTAAGGAGACGAAAGTGAGGGACGGTGGGGGTGGAGTTGGGAAACCGCCTTCACACGCTTGAGATTGAAATTGAATATAGGTCATAGGATCTCGATAAGTGAATGTATCTCAACCTTTGAATAGCTTTTGTCAATTACGAACGTGCGAGACTGACCTCTATTGTATTATAGATCTTCTTCATCATCGTCTTCTCTAATCAATTAAGAAAAAAAAAATTTCCGAAATTCAAGAACTCCCTCCCAAATCCCAACCAATTCTATCCATTAACTACTCATTTTACAAAAATGCAATCCATGCCCATAAAATAATTTTGCCATAGATACATGCCTCAAGAACAAAAATGAAACCCTTCACAAACTACCCCAAAAGGTTGGCTAGAAAATCCAGCACAAAAGTGACAAAACTAGTACAATCCTGAAAAGTTGACTCAGCTTTACGCTCATTACCTTTCTCTCCATGTCAGAACAAAACCAGTACAATCCTAAAAACATCCCAATTTTCTCTCTCTAAAACCCACCTTTTGTCTTTCCCTCTCTAGAATTGACTGTGCCGGCAGGCGCGGCCACTGATTTGAGCTGTTAGCTATAGCATTGACTCGCGCGGGGAGCCATCCATCACCGACGAGAACATGGTCGACCAAGTCCTAATGAGAATGCACGATAGATCTGTGCAGTGGCGGATCCAGGAATAATGCCGACCGGTGTCCAAGATTGTAACTATTACATAAAAAAAAATTAGTAATTACAAGTGTCATTTACACGTTTTCATACGTTGAAAACGCATAATTACATCATTATCACTAACATTCATTAACAATTCTTTTTCGATATAGCATACAAATTCTATTAATTATACTCATTTTTTTAAAACACAAAACCTTCAGATATAAGCTTAAAAAAATTATCAAGAAACCCAACAAAACAACATTTCGATATAACATACAAATTCTATTAATTAAACTCATTTTTTTAAAACACAAAACCTTCAGATATAAGCTTTAAAAAATTATCAAGAAACCCAACAAAACAACAAATAATTCTAACAATGAAATTTTACCTTTAAATTTCCCAAATTCTCCAATCAATATAAGCTCAACCGAAGTTCCAAATGCACCAAAACTTGTTATCCGATACAAAATTATCAATCTATAATTTTACATTTTAACCCAAAAACCCCCCAAATTCAAAAACCCTAATTTCGGATAAATAGAGTGTGATTTGTGATTTGTGAATTGACTAATTGAGAAAGATTGAAAATATATAATAAAATGAAATAAAACTATGATTAATGATCTATGAAAAATAGAATTTGAAAAATAATTTAAAAAACAGAATTTATAGGACTTATGAGGGCTAGAAAGGGTCCAGTATAAAATTTGGGAGGGGTCCAATCAAAAATTTGGGAGGGGTGCAATTTTCAAAAACTATAAACTTACTCACCTTTTTTTTCTTCCAGCGGTGTCCATGGACACCGGTACGATACAAGTGGATCCGCCACTAGATCTGTGTCGGCTTCAAATACCTCCTCATCTACTATTTCTGGTCCAACCACTGCTGGCGGCACTGGATTTAAGGACATGTCACTGATGCAGAAGCGGTTCCAGAAGCTGAGCCGCAACGTGTCGGAATCAATCATGTCGCTGAAGAACTTGCTCAACCTCGACTTGGTCCGTGACTCGCCAACTCAGATCGATACGTGTAGGAAACACGTTTTGGGAAGCGTTGTACGAAACTTGACTCAGCTTTACTCTGGCAATTAGCTCCCAGGCGAAGCTCGTCTCCAACATTCGTAAGCATTATGATTCGTTACCTCTCAAGATTTCCCAGCCAACCCTTAGGGTAATTTGTGAAGGGTTTCATATTTGTTCTTTAAACATGTATCTATGGCAAAAAAAAAATTACGGGTATGGATTGCATTGTGATTGATTTTAAAAAGGAAAGGTTAGTGGATGGAATTGGTTGGTATTTTGGAGGGAGTTCTTGAAGTTGGCATTTTTTTCTTAAGATAGATGATGAAGAAGATACGGATATAATGGGAATTTCATGTAAATTTAACGTCTAAAGTTAGCCTCCGTTAAAAAATGGGTTAAAACATAAGTCAAGTATATTGGTCATAGCGAAAATTTTAAAGTTCAAGTGGCCTATTGCAACATTTCGTAAAGTACAGTCACTCAAATATGTGTTTTGTCTTGCAATTACTAACAATTTAAAAAAAAAAAGAAGATATGTTAGTGCGAGATTAAGCTTGTGATATTACTACAAGCTTTAATAATAGTGTCATTAGATAAAATCTACTTAGATATTTACATCGTTAAATCAAATGTGTGTTTTTTTTTAAATAATGACATGAATTTTTCAAAATATCATTAACTTAATCATCTAAGTGCTCTACCAAGAAAACTCGTAATAATAACATAAACTCTAGCTTGAAATATCATTTCACATTAAGAAAGACAAATATTACGAGCTTAAACTTGTGATATTATCACAAACTTTTGTGTTAGAGCCGTTTGATTATTAAGTTGGTGATGATTTGAAATATCCATGTCATTAATTAGAAAAAAAAGATATTAATTTGATCTAACGGTATTGAAATCTAACTAGATTTAATCTAACAACACAAATACTAAAACCTCGTTTGGTGCAGCGTTTAAAAAACACAATTTTTTCAAAACGTAACACTTTTAAAATACATTTTTTCCCTTATAAACACGTTTGAAAAACTATTTCATAACGTTATTTTTATAAATAGAGTAGTAAAAAATGATGCAGCCTTCTAAAACCTTCATTTTCCCTCATCGTTCCAAATTGGAAAGTTTCTAAACGTAACATATTTTGAAACGCTGCATTGAAACATTTTAAAAGAGAAAATATTGCATTTTGACCAAAACTCTCCACCAAACAAGCTGTAAAGCTTGTAATAATAAGACAAGCTTAAAATCGTAATATCATACCTCTTAAAAATCTTGCGACGTGTCAATTGTATTCATCAAATACTCATTAATTTCACGGTACGAATTGGCCGGTTTTTCGATGAAATAGGTTTACATCATTAAAAACAATAAAATAAATGTCATGTATATTACTCCTTTCGTCCCAAAATTATTATTTTGTTTCATTCGACACGTACATATTAAAAAATAATAATTGACTTGATTATTAATGGTTTGATGTATGGTTTTCTTTTAAAAAACCTATGTGTATGTGACTCATAATTAAAATACGATAAAAGGAGAGGGCAAAGTAGTAAAAATGTTGTATTAAATAAGAAAGTTTCAAAAAGATAATTATTTTAGGTTGGACGAAAAAGGAAATGTAGAATAATAATTTTGAAATGGAAGGAGTTTTACCATTACATGTTATGTGATATCATATTGGGTTGAGCTCACACTTTGTTAAGCCTCAACTCTATTGATGCAAATTAACAAGGGATAAATTCGAGTCGATCCCTTGTAGTGAATTTTTAACCGGGAAAGTTCAGGATATCTTTTTTAAACTACTAAATTACACTTTTGCTACAAAATAACGAAGATACCCTCATTGAACAAAATGCATGCGTACAAAAGCTTCTGTCCAATATTGGGCATCGCAATGAACAAAATTGTACATGCAAGTCAAAGATTGATGTTTGAAGTTGGCATCACAATGCACAAAATTGGGCATCGCAAGTCATAAATTGAAGTCTGCTACAAAATTTGTCCAAAATTGGGCATCACAATGAACAAAATTGTGCATCACAAGTCATAAATTGGAGTCTGAAGTTGGGCATCATAATGCACAAAATTAGGCATCGCAAGTCTTAAATTAAAGTCTGAATTTGGGCATCGCAATGCACAAAATTGGGCATCGTAATGCATAAAATGAAGTATGTCACCAAATATATTACGATATATATTTATGGACAACTTAAGCATATAGATAATTAAAAATGAAACATATGTATTGCCAAATACTAAGTGAATTACAAATGAATATAATGAATAAACTACAACAAAGAACAAATGTGAATTACAAATCAATACATATCTATTCCCAGTTTTTTATTGGTTCTTGTTCTATTTTCTTAGCCTAGAATATGAAGTTTGTTCGTTTCACCTTGCTAGCATTCTTTCACGCTTCCTTGCTTAACAGATAGCTAAATCTAGAAATTTCTCCTATTTGTATCTTACGATATGTTAATTAGGAATTAGTGAATTACGATGCATTGATTATGAATTTAGATTGCGATGAAGGAAGAGAGGGATCAAAATAATTCATCCGATGCCCAAATTAAGATTCCGATTCATTCATAAAACGCAATTCAAAATCAAGCATAAAAGTGGGAAGATATAGAAAGAGAGGGATGACTTATTTCTCTTTTTTGGAGGAAAAGGAAATGATTTAATTGTATTTTAAAAATCAAACATTCCGGTGCAGAACCAAGAACATAAAGCTGAAGAAAATCGAGCATCGCAATTCAAATTCATACATCCTAATGCACAAATTGGACTTGCGATATAGACAACAAAGAAAGGGGAAGGGGTACAAGACATTCAAACACCACAACATGACAAAGAAAAAACAAACATAGCAGCACGCATATCGAGAGACAATTTTTGCAATTCAAGATCTATATTTACTAGATCTAGGACCAAGTTTTTGCATATCAAGATTTATATTTGTTGACTCTAGTTTCCGATCTTTATCTTCATTTGATTCGTCTTCTTAAGATCCTCTGGATTAAAGTTGGTTCTTGAGAAAAAGAGAGAAAAAAAAAGGGAAGAAATGAAGGAATGATAGTTATGAAGAAAGAAGGAAAAAATGAAGGAAGATATTAAAGGATGAAAAGACTGAGAGTTGTTTTAGAAAGGAAAAAAAAAGATTTTTGCGGTTTAAAAAAGAAGAAGGGTACTTTGGCTATTAAAATGTTGTTCAAAATGAGAAAGTTTGAAAAATGATCATTTTAGGATGGACGGAAAAAGCAAAGTAGAACAATAATTTTGAAACAAAAGAGTATTATTATGGATAAATTACAAGTTAGTACATCTTTTAAAACATGTTTTCAAATGAATCCAACAATTTTTTGGACATATCTTTTAGGTACAATTTTGGGGCGAAAGTACATCATTGCCCTTTATGTCGTATTGACGACGTTGCTTCCTCAAACCAACAGGCTGCAACATCGTCCTCTCTCCTACTCGCCCCTGCCCAATTGCCGATTCCTGCAGTGTAGCTATACCAACCACCATCATCTTCGATTTCGACCAACAATTTCTTTTCCAGTGAATCTCTATTGCCGACAAACTTGTATTTTTGTGTGTAATGTATTTTTTGTTTTCAAGACAAATTTGTAACACAACCAACCTTCATAATTTGGGAATTCGATGGATTTTGTATTGAGGATGAACTAAAATGTATGTTGTATTTCAAAGAACAAGATTTTCAAGTGATGATCTCTGGATTTGAAATAAAAAATTGTTTAATCCACTTTAATTTAAAATGATGATGCTTGGATTAGACATCAGATAACCTTTAATTCATTCTAGGAACCTGATGTCTGGTTTTGGCATCAGACATTGTTTATTCCAGTTAAGCTGATGCTTGGATTTGGCAGCAACTTGATGTCTGAGTTTGGCATCAGACATCGTTTATTCCAGTTAAGCTGATGCCTGGATTTGGCAGCAGAAATCGTTTACTTCAGTTAAGTCGATTCATTAATATTTCCTGATGCCTGGGGCTGGTATCAGGATCAAACTAAAATACTAAATTGTCCTTAATTGAGTCGACTTTATCGGTTTTCATTGGAGACCTAAGAGTCCGATTACAGATTCATCTGATGCCTAACATTGACATCAACATTATTAGATTTTTTTGGTTTTGAAAAAATTGTGTTTACAGTTCTAATTCTTGTCATTGTCATTAACATTATTGGATTTTTTTTATCTTGACAGTCCGGATGAGATTTGTCTTCGTTAATAACAATTTTTTTTCATTTCACAATCAATTTATAGTTATATAAAATATCTAAAAAATCTAGATGAAAACATATTTGTAAAATTGTATCCACTTGAAATTTCTCCTCTTGAAATGCACAAAAATATTAGGTCCGAACAGGTAGCCCAAAAGTGTACTCCGAAATTATACTTAGAAGATTGGGCCAAGCCCGTACCAGGAAAGGGGCCCGGACCCATATCCAAAGAAGGGCCCAAGCCCAATCACATACTAAAGCCCAATATGGAAAGACCATTAATATAAATAGTAGGAAACTTCATATCTAAAAAGTTAGTGACTATTTCCCTCCAGGAAGAGAACAAGAACTCTCCTTCATCTCTCCATACTGCCGGTTTATACACATACATACACACACTCCATTTGATTTATTATCTATGATACACACAACATATACTGATTATCACACCGTAGGGTTTTGGGGGACACCCCCACCCACTCACGGTGCTTCATTTTACAGACATTACAAGCCAGATATCCTACCACGACGACCACCGCCGGACCACGACTCCGGCGACCTCGGCATGACGTTACTTTTGGCACCCCGGACACGACACGACGAGGTTACCACATTTTTGGCGTGATCAGTTTGGTTCCGTTACCGGAAACGATTTCATCATGTTTATCTCTAGTCACGGACTCCGTCTGCGTCGACAGAGCTCCGTTCATGGGTGCCGGAACACCATTGACGAGCACAAGTATGCATGCCGCCCACCTGAGCGGGGCGAAGAAAACGAATACGAAACTTGAAAATAAGGCCACCGTTAGATACGCCCTGAGCAGACAAAGTCAACGGCGCAAAAATCACCTCAATCCGACCTTCACTGCAACCACATACGCCTCCTAAAGCTACTGGAGCGAAACTGCGCAATGACGCGTCGGCAGCACTCCGATTAATTAAACCCGATCCTTCCAACACCCGAAATAGAAAATGAACACAGGTGGTAGGTGCGTACAGTCCAGACGAGTTCAACGCCGCCGCAATCGCCACCAACGGAGCAGCCACGCTCCCTCACGCACCGCCTGAAGCTGCTGGAAGCATCACCATTGTTACATCGGCCGGCCATGCACCAAATTTTGAGCTTCACATCCGTTGTGACTTGCATGCGTCATTACCACCATTTCCCCATGTGTCAGGTGTATTATTTATTTCCTGCAAATTTCCTGCCAACAATACTCATCAAATTTAACTCAATAGTCATCACCACTAACTTATACAACACACTACTAGTCCTTATCATGACATCATGCTCACACGTGAAATGATCAAAATACATTTATATCATTTTGCACATATGGACAATAGTTTTAATTATCGTAACTCAATTGCACATTTTGTTAGAATATTGCTTATTAATTATTCAGTGCATGTGATTAATATTCTTATTACATGTCTTACTATAATGATGCTATACAATCATAATAATCCAAACGATGCACACAAAGTTGTGTAATAAATGTGATTAAATTGCGTTCATAACCTTGCTATAATTACAACAAAGTGTCCATCATGACGATGCATGCTACATTATATCTATTGATCCATTTTGTACATTTAATATGTTTTATACAACAGATAATGTATTGATATTATGCAAAATTATAAACCCTTCCGGACAATTTATTTCATATGTCCACTTCCCATTGTTTTTTTTGATAAGTAATACAATTTTTACATGTTGGGGCAGTAGAACGAGGATGAATCTTGCGTGACACATTCTATTAAATTATGTTTAATCAATACCATTGTTTACAAATCCACTATCGTCATCAAATAGTACAATTATATAATATCTAGCAAGTGACGAATCGAGACATTGATTACAATTATAAAATAACATGACGAGTAATAATATCACTTAATAGATTGGACAACATTATTTTGATGAAGCGCATACGAGCCACGTTAGCCTCGTCAACTTAAATATTACATTATCTAGTTTTCATGAGCGTGACATAGACAAATAAATGTGATTCGAGCTCGCCTGCTTATGAGAAACATAACATGCAAATTTAAATTGATTTATGCCAAGCTAACTACTTGCCCACCATACCAAACAGTTATAAAAAATTCCTTGCATAAAACTCGCAAATTACTGGTTCAATGTTACTAGCTCAAAATAACATGCTTAGTCCACTTATCATATGTTAGCATGATACATGCATTCTCTCATGCACCACACTCGAATACTTACGTCTTATAAATTCATCGTATCTTCCAATAGCGCGACGTGTCGCCGCAATGATTTGTTTCCTATTCTCGCATAATAGGCACATATTCAAATAATATCTTATATGATCAATATGCTTGGACTATGACACATTGTATGACGAAAATATTTGTGACAAAACTTGATTTTCGCCTATACAAAGATGCTCTTGAAACCTTCAGGTACACAATACAAACATGCATAGCCTCGGCAACCACGATCAATGACACGAGTTGTTCCTCTACAAACTATTACATGGTTATTTACTAGGTTGCGCCCCTACCTCGCCTCGCCGAAATCACATTCTAGGCCATACGCCCACATTTTACTGCTCACAGTTAATAACAATCGTTAACCGAGGGGTTGCTACCGAGGCATGAAGAAAACATAGGTCTTTATTATTTCTCGATCTACAGATACACTCATACGCTCAAGAAGTGGGGGGCTACTACTACCACTACCACTTATGAGATCATACATCATCTTTGTTTATATGGCAGTGCCCCACGATCATTATAGCTAAATTCATGGCATTTTTATTCATATTGGCCATAGGACCGGTGACCAGGATTATTTCTCGAAATTATTACTGATGATATAGACTAGTATTTAGTATCTACGCATATTACTCAGATTATTATTCACGTGCCCGTGCATGCCACATTCGCGCCAGAGCTCGAGCATCAGATTATGCTCGCGCCAATGTCGAGCTTCATATTATTATTATTCACGTGCCCGTCCACGCCACGCTCGCGCCAGAGCTCGAGCCTCAGATTATGCTCGCACCAATATTGAGCTTCATATTATTATTATTCACGTGCCCGTGCACGCCACGTTCGCGCCAGAGCTCGAGCCTCAGATTATGCTCGCGCCAATGTCGAGCTTTATATTATTATTATTCACATGCCCGTGTATGCCACGCTCGCGCCAGAGCTCGAGCCTCAGATTATGCTCGCGCCAATGCCGAGCTTCATATTATTATTATTCACTTGCTCATGCACGCCACGCTCGCGCCAGAGCTCGAGCCCCAGATTATGCTCGCGCCAATGTTGAGCTTCATATTATTATTATTCATGTGCTCAGACACGCCACGCGCGCGCTGTAGCTCGAAGTCGTTCAGATTATGCTCGCGCTGCCGAGCTTCATATTATTATTCACGTGCTGGACTGCACGCCACGCCTTCAGCGCTGAGCTTGAGCCTCAGATTATGCTCGCGCCAATGTCGAGCTTCATATTATTATTATTCACATGCTCAGACGCCACGCTTCGCGCAGCTCGAGCCTCGGTTATGTTCATTTCGCGCTCAGCGCAACGCCGAAGCCATATTATAATTATTCACGCCGTGCTGCACGCCACGCCACGCTAGAGCTTGAGCTCAGACATGCTCGCGCCAATGCCGAGCTTCATATTATTATTATTATTCACGTGTCGGTAATGCACGCCATGCTCGCGCTGTAGCTCGAAGCCAGATTATGCTTCTGGCTTCTTGTGAACCCGAGCCTCATATTATTATTTCGCCTCGAGTACGCTTACGCCACGCCTATGGCTAAGCCGCATATTATATTTCATACATGTGCACGTCGAGCGTTACATTATGCTCCCCGCTCGAGTTTACTAGTGGCTGAGCTCTACATTGTCCTCCCACTCGAGTCTATTACGCGCCTGCTTGCGCTTCATATTTTGGCCGAGACCGAGCTTCTATGAGTGTTTAGCACGTTATGCTTCCCTAGCGCCCATCATGCTTTCATCAAGATTATGCGGATACGCCAAGATGAGCTTCATATTGTGCTCACCAGGCTACATCACTACTACGCTTGGCACGAAGCTTCATGAGTGTTTAGCACGTTACGCCCCTAGCGTCCATCTTGCTTTCATCAAGATTTCGCGCTACGCTCGGCATGAGCTTCATATTGTGCTCCCCTTAGCATCACTACTACGCCAAAGACGAGCTTCTATGAGTGTTTAGCACGTTACGCCTCTAGCGCCCATTATGCTTTCATCAACATTTGCTCACTCGGCGTGAAGCTTAGATTCGAGGTCATTTTATTCGAGGTCAACGCCTCATACCTATTTGCCTCCTTTGCAGGTGAGACCTATTGGCCTTCGCTTGCAAGGAGAGACCAGGCTCTAACGCCTATACCTATTTTCCTTGCCAAGCCAGGAGAGGCCGGACTAAATGCCTCATACCTATTTTGCCTCCTTGCTTGCCGAGGTGAGACTAACCTCCTCGCTTTGCCTAGGAGAGACCAGAACTCTAACGCCTTATACTATTTGCCTCCTCGCCAAGCCCAGGAGATTCGAACTCTAATGCCTCATACCTATTTGCCTCCTCGCCAAGCGGGAGGC
>CM028379.1:90631853-90660736 GCA_013146195.2 Codonopsis lanceolata
TAACCTTAGCCCGACGGGAAGTCGAGAGATCTATTTATCATTTAGGGTGGCCAATATATAAACGCACGATCATGCAGTTTGTTATACCCAAGAGCATACAAATTCACTAACACATCCATTATGCGATAGTTTCAATGCACAACAAAGATTATCTAAATGATAAACAATAATTTATAGAATAGAAATTATAATAAAACATAAGAATTGATACAAGTTACCTCCAATTCGTAGATGAATGTGGTTAGTTCATCACAAGCGATGAACAAATCATTATGAATAAACAATACATCATCAATTGTCACTACTCGGCAATAAAATAGAATCAAAGTATGTTTTCAGTCTTGAGAACGGCTCAAGAACTGATGAATTTCGAATCCCTAAAGTGGTAATACGAGAGTTCTATTTATACTAGGTTGCAAAATTTGAGAAATTACAAAACATGACATTACAGAAAACGGGACCAAGCTGTCGCTTGGTCCTTATGTTAAGCGACCGCTTAGCAGCCTTTCTTTAGATGTTGGCTACTGGAAAAAATGTGGTAGCTCAGTCCCGAAGACTGAGCGAGCGCTTGATGTCCTTCTTCACTTTTCTGCCTTGATCTTTTAGTAATTTGCACTCAGGTCCCTAGAATCTTCAATTTATGGATTATAGGCCCATAATTCATCAATATTCTCAAATTCAACCTGAAACTTATAAAGCACTAAAAACCCATTTCAATAGCATAGAAACTCGTGGAAAAACACAATCTAAGCAGGAATAAATATATAATAGATGCGTATAAAACACATCTATCAAGGATGAAATATCATTCTACGAAAAGTTTGTTATTAATGACCTAAAGGGTTTAATGATCCTAGTCTAACGAAGTAGTTTTGGACGATGTATAATGGGTTGATGGTTAAGAAAATAACATAGCTTGGGTTTATGTTAGAAAATGATCTCTTATGCCTATTTGGTATTATGACTATAAAAGCATAATTGTAATATTTATTAAGGAGTGAATACTATATGTTGGTTTGATAATATGACTTAATAAGCATATTGTGTGTCTTTGATTAAAACATGATTTACTCTTGAATGCCTTAAGTTTTCAATGATATTGTAAATGTGAACTTGAATTGAACTAGGGTAACATAGAAACATAGTTAAAACCATGGATTGAGAACTTAGATGGGGTTTCCTTGCATATAGCAATTGAACCCTAATTTGGTGAACTTGTAGTAAAGACTCAACGGAGTTCCTATTAGGGAAGAATGGAAAGTAACAGACACTATGTTAAATCCCTACATGGTTTAGAGACTCTATATATAACTCTAACATGATTGGTTAGTTAACGACAATTATGCGTTGATCATGATTTAAGTAGTAGAGCTTGATAACCTACTTGATTTGTTGGGTTCACTCTTGCGAAACTTGGTTGTTATTGGTTAATGGCAAGTAAATATCTACTTGTGCATTGCATTAAGTTCAACTGGCATAACGTGATTTGATTGGTTAAGTCAATGGTGAGGTGATACATCGCCTATACAAATCGTAAGATTCGTATTCGCTATGGATCGTCGTACCAGAGACCACACACACACCTCGACTGTGGCTTGCAGTGGGGAAGTAGCCCAATTGTCGTATCAATACGTGCATCATTGGTTTGCTATTTAAGCCGAGTAGGTTCTCGGTACAAGTTGATGTATTACACGAGCATCAATGGCACGAACCAGTTTAATATTGTGTATTGCAGGAGCAACACAGCGGCACTAATTGGGTATCTTCTATATCCCTTATGTGGCTTACTATAAGCACTTATGTGACAACAAAGAGTTAATTGGAACATGAGATTTAAGTAACCATATTTGTCTTGATTGTACATTATATGAAAACTTGAGGTGTATATATATAAATATATATATTTATACATGATGATTTTTATAAAAAGGACATGCTAATTCATTTGGTTTGTTTTTGAACAGGGATACTTACCTTGGTTCACTTGGACAGTTTAGAAATAGAAAGAAGTGGTTATTTTTGTGAAGTATATAAGCGATACGACACCTCTTCATGGGTTTTGTCATTTGTAAAACCAAACCATGGTTATTTTTATGTTGAATAATTATATATTACATATCTCTTGTAGTCGCGTACTGGGTCATTATGACTCATTCCGTACTTTGTTTTCTAGTTGCAGTCATCCGTTAACCGTGTTGAGGTCCAGCCGATCGTGACTATAGCAGTGCGTAGCTCGTCGACAATTGATTTGAGATCGTGTGTTCGTGCTTGTAGCAGCCAACTTTTTCGAGTAGTAGCTCGTGGAGTCTCATTTCTTTATAGCATCGTCATTTATATTTTTGTTACGTTGTAATCTGGTGAGGTCGACTTTATGTAAACTTATATAGACTTTATGGTCGAGTAGAATACTTAGGTATTTATGTTGACTGTATTTCTGTAATCGACATGCATCGTCGACCTTGTGTACTTTAATTCGTTGTATTTATTCAGTTGTCTCCCGAGCAAACAGTAGCCACGGGGCATTCATTATTCTTGTTGTTGGTATTTTTGTTGTGAACTCCGGTATGATTTAGTCGTTAGGTCATTGTTGTTATATCATGTTGGTTCTTTGTTGTTTCGCCGGCCTTGGGTTGCCGATGGTTTGCTCAGTGTCTGAAATGTTACGGCACGCGAGTTTTGTGTTTAGCCTTGTAAGACAACGTCTCTCCTGGTTTTGTTTGTTTTAGCTTCGAGCTCTACAGCTCCGAGTTTCACTCTATTAAAGCTTCTACATTTTCGATTTTTGAAATCTCGTATTTTAGTACGGCTTTACGTTCTTGTTTAGAGATTGTTAGCTCGACCTTTAGACTAACACTGGTGTTTAACGAGTTCTTGCCCTCTTCTTGTATTGTTACAACGGTACGACCTCGGGATTTCGTGCTGGAATCTGGGTCGGTTCATGACTGTTGGTATCAGAGCTATTGGTTAGTTGTTCACCAGGATAGGTTCCTTGGCCTAGGTTGGATTGGGTTTATTGTCGACTTTTTTCCGCTGAGTGTTCTGTATTGATGCCTTGATGACAAGTTTTCGTTGAGGGATTTGTGCCGGAAAGCCAAGTGTAACGTGGATGAGATCACCGTGAGAGTAGGAATTGGTAATTAAGGGAATCATGTCTCCATTATTTCATTTGTAGACATATGGTTGCACCAAAAGTGTGTGCCACAATTCGCTAGAGCCTTATTTTATGTGTCTTCACTCCATCTCGTGTGATCGGAGGAGTTAGATTGTTGATCAGGATAGTGATTGTCGTGGTGATCCCTGGAGTTAGGATTTACCGGTAGTTTGTGTTGAGAAAAGAATGGTTGAACCTCCCGTAACTTTTAAGAGTATTTCGTAATTTGCGACGTAGGGCCTTGTAGTTGTAGACGTGATAGCTTCGTGGTTGTATACGTTAGTATTGTCGTGAGAGAACTTACGATTATGATTTTTGGTTATGTAGTGATATACTGAAAGGTAGTCACACGAGGGATATTGAATGTTGGCTTTTCTGTTGAGATCGAGGGAGATACCCGCTCCGAGAATTGAGTTTCCAGTTTGAAGAGTTTGTGGTAGACCGATAGACAGTCACGAATTATTTATTGATTTTTGCGTTATGCTTAGCAATAGCTAGGATACGTAAGAGACGAAAGATACTAATAAGTAATCATGCGTTATGTATTGGTTTGAGAGTTATAGTTACATACAATATTATAAAATGCGTATTATGAATAATTATGCGTTAATATTATGGAGAACGTACATTGTATACTTGCTTAGTAGATTTGCATGCTAGAGTACATGAGAATTATTGTCATGCCTATTTGTTATCTGTTCATGCATGAGACTAAAGGATGCTTTTGATGCATGAACACTTCGCATCCTTCACGACGGAAGCTTTTAAAGCTAATTCAGTCAATACCCTGAATTAGTTGTCAAAAGGTCTTCGTCGTTCGACTAGAATGATTATGGATAGGTTAAGAAACTGACCAAACCTATTACCAAATGGAATGAATGTGAAATGAATTGAATTCCTATTTGATGCAAATATATGTTTCTTGTGTGTCTTACCCCGATTGAAAATATCGTCGGGTATGTTGGATTTATAGGATTATGAATGTTGTGTTCAGAGTAGTGAAATAGAAACACTTCTCACCTTGATTGTGGATTGCCATATAGGCAACCCTTGTATTTTTGTCAAAGTATTACTTGACATGAGATTTTGTATTGTATACTTGAAAGAAATAATTTCATAATAATAAATAATGAGAAGGATATATGAGTATATTTAGCAAGGTGATAATAATTACTTTGGGTGTTTGTTAGAGGCAGTAGAACCTCAAGATTTTTTTGGTAATCGGGGCGACATGAATTCAACCCGAGGAGATTTGTGGTATCGGTTTATAGTCGCGACTTAGTTTTAGAGTTGCGTTTGTTTAGCCTTGAGAGTATTTCCGAGGTGTGAGACATCTGGATTGATGTCTAGATTCGTTAGAAGGTCGAGATGCCGATCTAAGAATTGATTATTGAGATTTGGAATTCGAAGACAAATTCTTTTTAAGAGGAGAGAGTGCAACACTGTAGACACTCCAATTTCGTACCCCTGGTATGTGACTGACATAAAATATCAAGAACTGTTAAAACTTAACAAATGTCAAGCTGCAGAAGTCAAAAATGCGAAAGAAAAAGCAGGATGCGCGAAACAGTGAACTGTAGGGGCTAAAGTGCAAAATTTCCAAAGTTGCAAAAGATGTTGGTGCCGCCAATGAAAGCTTGGTGCCGCACCAAGCATGTCTTGGCCGCACCAAGCAATTCTCCCATGCGCTCTTTCTGATCAAAACGGTACAAGTCTTCAAGCACTCGGTACAAGCGGCCAATGCACGGAAAGAAATCAAGGAATTCCCACTGCGTCCTCAAGCTCTGCTATAAATAAGAGGCCCCGGCTCTCATTCTCGACACAATTTTCATCCGCGATTTTTGATCGCAGCGAAGCTCTGCTTCGTTCCTTCGATAATCCTTAGTACGAGAGGTGCGAGATAGGTGAGTGGAAGCCCTTAAAATCTCCAAACCCCGTCCAAACTCTGCCAAATCAAAAACCCATAGGTTATAAGTGATCCCTAGCCTAGTTGTTAGGTATCCACCTCAAAACCCCAGTCCAGAAATCCCAAAATAAGCCATTACTCTGCCCGAGTAACGAGCTAAAAAAAGTCAAAACTTAAGTCTAGGTTCCGCCCAACCAAAAAGGCTAAAACCTACCCAAATAAAGCTGCCACTCGCGAGTTGACAAGCCCAAACCTCAAAACATCAATCAAATCAAGCAAAGCAATCCGTTCAATTCAATTCAATTCAAAACAAAAAGACTCCCTCTCCCGAGGAGGACAGAGCGAGCACACCACCGCTCTAAAAGGTAATACCTTTAAGAGCGTATTTTTATTTCATTTGTATTTTTTCCTTTTACTTATTTTTCAAAAATTGTATTTTAAATCCGGCACAATGTAGCCAATATAAGCCGTTGTGCTGCCCGGATTAGATTAGAAAATATTATGTAAAAGAGCCGTTATAATGGCCAAATATTCTTAAATGTGTTTGTAATTATTGGAAGGAGACGGCTGCGAGTCCGTAAATAATGTAGCCACGAATGTATCTGTTTAATTTTCCCTTGTCAAAATAAGACCTTATTTATTTGCTAGATTAATATAACAATGAGCATACTTCAGCCAAAAACGTTTGAGACCGAAAGGGCGAGTTGGGTGCCTAGCACCTTCCCAACTCGTAACTTAGCCCCGAACCCGCTTTTTAAAATCTCTCGGTTTTTTTTCGGTTTTCCTTTATTTTTGCCTTAAAATAAAGGTGGCGACTCTAAAACTTTCAGATCCAGTGGGGCCTCGCAACATTCCCTCTTTGCACTTTCCTGTTCTCCCCTAAAAAAGGGAGATACGGGAATGGAGGGGTGATGTATTCCCATATCCTGGTATCCCCTAAACAAGGGATAACTTGATGCGGGAAACTCATAGCTCCCATAGCGATCTGATTGGGCCATAAGGCCATTTTAATAAATCCATAAGTGGGGGCGTCGCAATATCTTTTCTTGCACTTCTCTATTTTCCCCTGAAAGATAAAAGGGGAGAATGAGAATGGAAAGGTAATGCATTCTCATATCCAGTTATCCCCGAAATAAGGGATAACCTGACATGAGGAAACCTTTAGTTCCCATTTTGGATACAAAATCCACTCAGGGCAACCGAGGCACATTCCAACGTGCTAACATAGACAGCACTCCTCTCGCACTTTGGATTTCGTCTTCCCCTAAACAAGGGAGGGTGGAACGAGAGCAGTGGTGTCCCGCATCCGCACGTACGCACACCCCTAAACAAGGGCGCGCGGGGCGCGGGAGCACATCCCGGGAACCTCACAAACACCTGAAATTGTTAATATTTATATCAAGATTAAATTGTGAAATTTAAATAATTATTTTCGGTTAAGTTGATCATAAGATTAGCCCGGGATAACTAAGGGACCTTTAGGATTAACTTGGAATCATTTTCGAATGAGTTTTGTGTACCATTGCACAAGCTTGAGTTAATTTTCGGTTTGGACCGTATATTCCCGCAGCCCAAAGACAGCCCGTAGTAAATTGGCCATAGTTATGTGTAGAAAATTCGGAATTGAGATCTGTTTGATGTATTAGAAACTAGACTTCAAGAGCTTTCTATCCATATATTATTCTTAATTTTTGGTCTTGTAAATCAGTCCAGGCATGTATTTGAAGTTGACTGAAGTTTTGGGTAGCATTTGGGCTTTAGTAACTTGTTTGGCCCATTAGCCTTTAAGCCCATCTATCTTCCTTACTTGGTATTCAGTCATAATCCACTATTTATGAGTTTTGAAGTTTTGGCTTCCAAATTCGATTTGTTATCTACATTTACCCGTTTTTAATTAAGACTCTGCACGAGTGTTGTACATGTTGAGGGCTTCCTTTGTACCCGAAAATTATGGAGTAGTGCAACTAACTCCTTTGAGGTTGGTAATTTATTTAGGGGATGATTATACACTTCTAAAAATGTATATGTTATGATAAGAAATTATTATTTGACGTTGAGGGGCAAATAATGAATTAATGGTTGAACCCCAAAGTGTTATAGTATATTAATTTACTCTACATGGTAAATTTATATGACAGTTAAAATATTGCTTGAGGGAACAATATATATTAGTCCCTACGTGTTAAGAATATTTATGAGGTATTGTTATTGACTTTGCATATTCAAATTGAAGTTGATTAATATTTAAGTCAACTAAGTAGTGCGGACCTTTTCTGGTACACGACTGAATTGTTTTGATCGAGGAACCCTCGAGAAGATTTTTGTTTGTTTGAGACTTTTAAGGCTTCAACTTTAAACATTTACAGAATGTCAGGAGAAGAAATTGCGTCGTTTCGTCGAACGATATTCAAACTGGAGCCATCAAAAAAATCATTGTAGCACCCGTGACATTGTTCATACCGTGGATACTGTAGCAGTTCCTGGCAGCATTTGTTTTTCTAATTTTTTGGAGTGAAAACTCTATCCTATCCCCTAATTAAACCCCTTCCCTTGCACTTGTGCACTCCCTTAGGGGGCAACATGGTCCCTTAGCCTTATCAAGATCAAAATACTCTTCCTCCCCTTCATTTTTGGGCTGCCACCGTGAAGACGCAGAGAGAGAAAGAGAACGATGAGCTCCCATGGAGTTTTGTCGATTCCCAGAGCTACGGGCATCCAATCGACGAGCCGAGACCGCCATCACGAATCTCTCGACGATGAGAACGTTACCCCTTGGTTTGTTTCCGTTTTATTTCGAGTTTATTGGTCGAAATAGATATGTTACTAAACTTTATACTTTCTCTCTCTAGCTTATTTTGGTGCTAGGTTGTTAGAAATTTGTTCCCCATGATTTGTTGAGATAAAACATGTCTAGATGATATGTTTATGTGGGGTTTGGGGCTGTTGAACACGTGAGATTTGATTTTTTGGGTTTGTTGTATTTATTGAAACAATTAGGAATATAAATTACTTGTTATGGGGTTTAGAAACACAAATGAAAATAAATTTCAAAATTATACATTGCCCTAGAATTTGGAAATTTGTATTTTGACTAAATGGGGTTAATTAAAATTTTAAAGTGTTGTTTTAAGCCCTTTGATAAATTCCTACGACTTTGTGTTCATTGGGTCTCAATTGAGAGATTTCGAAATTTGGTCGGGTGAGACCGAAATTGGTGAATTTGCGTATTGAATGGGTTTAGGACTTCAATTGAAATCTTTGGGTGATGCTAGCATGAGAATATTGTTAGTTAATAAAATTAAGTAGTTTGGGAATTTAATGAAGGTTGTGCCTGAATTGTGAAATTTCAAGATTTGGACATTTTGGGTAATTATGGGTTTGATTATGTTTGTTGGGTATCTATGTCTTAAAGAATATGGTAATGGATTTAGGAACCCAGATAGTCTATAAATTTCAAAATGAGTTTGTGACTTAAATTTTGAAAGTTAGTGTTTCGACTCAACGGAGTCAAATAGAGTTTTAATGGGTTCGTGTGAGTCCTAGGATAAAATCCTACGATGTTTGGAAATCGTTGAATCTAATTTGTGAAATCACAATATTATGTCATTTTTTGAGATTTTTGGTTTGGGTGATAATTGATTATTTAGGACTTCATTATAAGTCCCTATGAATGTATTAGTAAAGTCTAAAATCCTTATACGACTCTCCATAATAGTTAGATTTCAAACTAATGAAAGCGTTGAATTTTGGGAAGTCATGTTTTGTGCACTCTAGTGTATTAACTTGTTATAGAATCTAAGATGTGATTCTTGTATGTTAAATGGTGAATTGGGAATATGATTAGATGATTGATTCGTATGTGATGGTGAATGTACTTTTGGGCACTCTATTTAGAAAGTTTTGGGTTACGATTGCGATAGTATTGATGACATGCTTGTGATAATTGGGTTTTGTAATAATTGAACTTGTTAAGGATAGTGTTTGTATAATTCATGGGCTTCTATGGATTTTGGGAGTTAGGATGAATTATCATTCTATGAAAAGTTTGTTATTCATGACCTAAAGGGTTTAATGATCCTAGTCTAACGAAGTAGTTTTGGACGATGTATAATGGGTTGATGGTTGAGTAAATAACTTAGCTTGAGTTTATGCTAGAAAATGATCTCCTATGCCTATTTGGTATTATGACTATAAAAGCATAATTGTAATATTTATTAAGGAGTGAATACTTTATGTTGGTTAGATAATATGACTTAGTTAGCATATTGTGTATATTTGATTAAAACATGATTTACTATTGAATGCTTTAAGTTGTCAATGATATTGGAAATGTGAACTTGAATTGAACTAGGGTTTCATCATGAACATAGAAACATAGTTAGCACCATGGATTGAGAACTTAGATGGGGTTACCTTACATATAGCAATTGAACCCTAATTTGGTGAACTTGTAGTGAATACTCGACGGAGTTGCTATTAAGGAAGAATGGAATGTAACGGACACTGTGTTAAATCCCTACGTGGTTTAGAGACTCTATATGTAAGTCTAACACAATTGGTTAGTTAACGACAATTATGCGTTGATCATGATTTATGTAGTAGACCTTGATAACCTACTTGATTTGTTGAGTTCACTCTTGCGAAACTTGGTTGTTATTGGTTTATGGCAAGTAAATATTTACTTGTCCATTGCATTAAGTCCAGCTGACATAACGTGATTTGATTGGTTAAGTCAATGGTGAGACGAAACATCGCCTATACGAATCGTAAGATTCGTATTCTCTATGGATCGTCGTACCGGAGATCACACACACACCTCCATTGTGGGCCGCAGTGGGGAAGTAGCCCTATTGCCGTATCAATACGTGCGTCATTGGCTTGCTATTTAAACTGAGTAGATTCTCGGTACAAGTCGATGTATTACAAGAGCATCGATGGCACGAACTAGTTTAATACTGTGTATTGTAGGAGCAACACAGCGGCACTAATTGGATATCTTCTCTATCCCTTATGTGGCTTACTATAAGCACTTATGTGACAACAAAGAGTTAATTGGAACATAAGATCTAAGTGACCATATTTGTCTTGATTGTGCATTATATAAAAACTTGAGGTGTATATATATAAATATATATACTTATACATGATGATTTTTATAAGAAGGTCTTCTAATTCATTTGATTTGTTTTTGAACATGGATACTTACGCTGGTTCACTTGGACAGTTTAGAAATGGAAAGAAGCGGTTATTTTGTGAAGTATCTAAGCGATACAACACTTATTCACGGGTTTTGTCATTTGTAAAACTACACCAAGATTATTTTAATATTGAATAATTATATGTTACATTTCTCTTGTAGTAGCATACCGGGTCATTATGACTCATTATGTACTTTGTTTTCTAGTTACAGTCATCCGTTAACCGTGTTGAGGCCGAGCCGATCGTGACTATAACAGTGCACAACTGGTCGATAGATCGAGTTGAGATCGTGTGTTTGTGCTTGTAGCAGCCGAATCTTTCGAGTAGTAGCTCGTGGAGTCTCATTTCTTTATAGCATCGTCATTTATATTTTTGTTACGTTGTTATTCATGTGAGGTCGACTTTATGTAAAGTTATATAGACTTTACGGTCGGGTAGAATACTTGGGTATTTATGTTGACTATATTTATGTAACCGACATGTATCGTCGAGCTTGTGTACTTTAATTCGTAGTATTTATTCAGTTGTCTTCCGAGCAAGTAGTAGCCACGGGGCATTCATTATTCTTGTTGTTGGTATTGTTATTGTCAACCCCGGTATGATTTAGCCGTTGGGTCATTGTTGTTATATCAGGTTGGTTCTTTGTTGTTTTGTCGGCTTTGGGTTGCCGATGGTTTGCTTGGTGTCTGAAATGTTACGGCACGCGAGTTTTGTGTTTAGCGTCATGAGACAACTTCTCTCTTGGTTTCGTTTATTTTAGCTTCGAGCTCTACAGCTCAGAGTTTCACTCTATTAAAGCTTCCATGTTTTCAATTATTGAAATCTTGTATTTTAGTACGACTTTACGTTCTTGTTTAGAGCTTATTAGCTCGACCTTTAGACTGACACTAATGTTTAACAAGTGTTTGCCCTCTTCTTGTATTGTTCCAGCAACATGACCTTGGGATTCCATTCTGGATACCGGGTCGGGTCGTGACAATTTGAGAATTTAGGGAATGTAGAGGCTGAGGCAGCAGGCGTAGGAGTTTGTGCAGGAACAGTTGTTTAAGCAGGATGAACCTCAGAGGTTGGTTCAGATTTTGCTTGATTTTCAGCTTCTAAAGAATCTGCAAAGATGACTTTCTTTCCAGTTGGATGTTGCAAAGCTTCCTTGATAATAACTTGTTGCCTTTGGTGAACTTTAAAGGCTAATTGAGAGGTAGATATGAGAGACTCATCATTAGTAGCAGTTGCAGTACTAGTATCCAAATTTTTAGTTTGTGCAACAATATTTTTTTCAATTTTCAAATTAGCTGCATCTTTGTCCTCCTTTTCTGTATTTGTTGCCTCTTCAACAGTTTCTTCTGAGATATCATCAGATTGGTATAAAGAAGAAGGAGTGTCTGGAACATCGTCAATTATAGGAGAGGAGAGAGCAACTGGTTGAACAGAGGGTGAAGCTGGAGTAGAAGACTGAACAGTAGGTGAGATAGGTGGACTGGCTAGAGCTGGTACATCTGTAGTAGTGGCAGCAGGATGGTTAACAGGTTCAGCAGTTGTAGGCTGTTGCTGGGAAGAAGGCTCATCAGCTGGAGGGATAGATTGTAAAGGAACAACATCACAAGGTTGTTGTTGTGAAGTAGATGTTCCTCCTACTTGTGATGCCATTTGTTGAAGGGCAGGGTAGTTTGCATTGGCATCTTTAACACATTTTGAAATAAATAGAAGTGCCTTCTCCTGTATCTGCTGTAACTTTGATGGATCAAGAGGAAGCAGTTCCATGTCTTGATTTATACTCTTATCTGTTTTATTAGCTGGTCTTCCTATTAGATAGGGGCCATTTGGAGGGAGATTTTGAAGACCATAGACCTAGTTGTGAATGTCACATACATTCATGATGAGTTCATCTTGAATAAATTTATCATTGCCCAAGTAGAATGCATTTCAGATTCTAGGCAGAAGGTCAAAGTACTTGCCAAAGTAATAGGCAAGTTCTGCTGAGGTCATGTTGGCAGGGACTGCAGGATAAAGAACATTTCTTTCCTTTTATAGTTTTCATCTAAGTATTTCACTAGGTTGACCAAGGGTTTATCTTCTTTCTTCTCCTCATGAAAAGACAGAAGAGCTTGGATAAAGAAAAGTAAATGGTCAATGGGAAATACCCAATTTTGAGGAATAGGTTTGGGGTTTTCACAATAGATGGAGTAGGATGGATGGTAGGTTGGGTTAGAAATAGGAGGAAAATATGGAGCAGGTGGTTGGTCTGAAGAGGTTGTTTCAATAGGTGGTGAAGGTGGAGGATTTGCAATTTTAGTAGGTGAGGAGAAAGGGATAAAGGAACCAGTATTTAGTTTTAGTGTAACCTTTTGCTTTTTCCTTAAAGACCTTCTGGGTGGAGTGCCAACTGGAGCAGTAGCAGTAACAGTAGCTGCTCTTACAGTAGCAGTTGGAAGCAGCAACAGTTGATATATATTTGTCGATTCTTTAGCAATGTCATCTGCTTCTTCTTCCTCTAAATCTTCAAGCATATTTCTTTTCTTCTTCTTCTTCTTCTTCTTCTGCTTGGACCAACTACATTTACTAGGACAACTAGAGGGGTTTCTTGTATATACTTGCTGGAGTTAATGGCCCTTGTGATTTCTACAGCTGCGAATTTTCTAATCTTTACCGCAAGAATCACAACAGCAGCAGCAACAACATTGATGATGGCTGGGTACTGTCTTAGAAACTAAGTGATGATCGGGTGATGAGTTATTCTTGCTTTGTTTGTTCCCAGATTTTCTCTATATCTTGCAATGTTTGCAGATACACATTTTATCAAAACTGCAACCCAGTTCATCCCATGGTTCTGCAGAATAGCTTCCATCATTTGCAATTAGGCTTCAGTGATTTTGTCGTGGCTTCCAGACTTGACAATAAGAAATTTGTCTATTACAGTAGCTAAAGCATAGTGCAGGGGCTGAAAGTGACTCTTGAATCTATCAGCTGCTTTTTCGAAACGATGAGTGTCCCTCATGGTGACCCATCCTCTATTTTGTACATCTTGAGGTACTGTCAGACTTATTGAACCAACAATTTTTAGATTTGGGAAGACATTTGCAATAGAGGTTGCATTGAATACCACATGCACTCCAAAAATAGAGCCCGAAATAAAGAAGGATGTATTGGGGGTTAGGTTTATGGAGGTAATAGGAGCTGCATTGGAATCATAGCTACTATTGCACTTTCAACTTTTAAAAGGAGTTTTAGTGAAAGGTATGCCACAAGTCAATTTTTCTATTGACAAGAAATGCAAGACATGTATTTTAGGAAAACTGACAAAAACATCTTTCAAACCTAAACCATGTCTTTCAACCAAAAGAATTCTTAAACTGCTACACTTGAATTTATTTGGTTCGATTACTACTACTACTTTATGTGGAAGCATATATACCCTAATAGTGGTTGATGACTACTCAAGATATACATGAGTTGAAATAATGCAGTCCAAGGATGAAACTTACAGCCTACTCACTGCCCAGTTCAGAAATCTTCAAACTCGAAAAAATGTGATATCATAAGTGTAAGATTTGACGATGACACTGAATTTAAGAATCTTGGAATAGATACCTATTGATGTCCGGATTATTAGATGGCAGTCCCCTCCTTCTTTGTTTGTGAAACTTAATACTGATGGTGCTTCTCGTGGCAATCCTGGTGTTAATGGGGGAGGTGGTATTGTTCGTAATTCTTCCGGAGATCTGATATATGCCTTTTCCTCTTTCTATGCTAAGGTCTCCAACACGGTTGCTGAAGCCAAAGCCTTGCTTGAAAGGGTGCTGTGGCTTCAAGGTGCTGGGTTTAGAGGTGCGTTTATTGAGATGGACTCCAAGGTTCTAGTGGGCTGTTTTACAGAGAACCATCGTATTCCCTGGAAATGTTGGGCTATTCTTTGTCAAGTTCGGGCTATTCAACGGGATATGGGCTTCAAAATTAGTCACTGCTTTCGGGAAGCGAATAGTGTTGCGGACCTCCTTGCTAATTTCGGTTGTGAATCTTCTGCCTCTTTCCACTTTCATGATGTCTACAGCTTGCCCCCTCGCATTCGTGGATCTATTGATTTGGATAAATCTGGTACCCCGTATGTTAGATGTCGGAGAAAACATTAGTCTGTATAGGCTTCTCTTTTTTGTTTTTCTCTGTATTTCTGTTTCGAGGTTAGGCTCCTTTGTCCTCCCTCTTATAAGGGTAAGGCTGGTTGTCCCCCTCAAGTTTGTTCTTCTTTTTCATTTAATAAAATCCTGCAGGGTGCCGTCCCTGTTTCTCTAAAAAAAAAAAAAAAACACCACAACAAAATGGTGTTGCTGAAAGAAAGAACATAACTCTTATAGAAGCTGGTAAAACCATGATTGCTGAAGCCAAGCTACCTAAGTATTTTTGGGTAGAAGCTATCAACACAACTTGCTTCATACATAACATGTCTCTCATCAACAAATTTCATGAAAAGATACCATATGAACTGTGGAGAGGTAGAGCACAAAACATTGCTTATTTCAAAATCTTTAGGTGTAAATGCTATATTCATTACAATGGTAGTGACAACAAAGGTAAATTTGATGAGAAGGCTAATGAAGGTATTTTTGGGGGTGAAAAGACAACGATACCCTTAACAAGTCTAAGACGCGCTACAAATTATTCAAACCGCGCTGCATCAATATTATTGTATCAATTTAAATTCCTAATCAAATTTTTACACAATGATACATCAATTTTTGCACCGTGAAGCATCAATTTAAATCCCTCATCCAATTTTGCATCGCGCTGTATCACATTTTTGCACCATAATGTAAAATCATAATGAACCAGACCATATCTTTCGGTTTTTTCTTCATTCTCGTCATTAGCCTTCTTCATCATCCTCCTTTGTCTTCATCCCTATTAAAAAATCATTCAATCAACGCAGGTCGATCCCTGTTTCGTTGTACACAATCATAATTTTCAAATTCAAAGCGTTGACCGGAGCTGTGGAAAAAGACATTCTACACATTTTAAGAACAATATTTAAAAATAAACTTTACCGGTTAAAAAAAAAGAACGCTGAACTGGAAAAAAGAAATATTTGAAAAAATGTACAGACTTGATATTTCAGATAGTCGGAATTTCAACATTATTTGGGCTGGGTTCTTATTGAGCACAAGGAGATGTTCTTCACCATTTCTTGTAGAGAGTAACAAAATTTGAGCCGGATAACTTCATAATTGGGCAAAATTCCGGTTGGTCCACTTTCCCAAGTTTGTAATTGCTAAAGTACTTTTTAAAAAAATTAGAAAAAATCATTTTTGGATGCGAAAAGATTACGATATTCTTAATGAGCAATAGCCGTGCTAGGTCAAGTTTATATATCGCGGTGCAAAGTTTATAAAGTGCAAGTTTATACACCGTAGTGTAAAATTTCTTTCATCAATTAATTTTACATATTTTTGCACCGCGATTCAAAGATTCATTTTTAAATATTTTTTACAACAAGTTTATATGTCGCAGTACAAAGTTTATAAAATACAAATTTATTTATCGCGGTGTAAAGTTTCCTTCATCAATTAATTTTACATATTTTTGCACCGCGGTTCACAAATATATTCACCGCGATTCAAAGATTTTGAAAGATATATCGTGATGCACATATGTTATTAACCAGTGTTCATAACAATTAATATTTATTAGTTTTTATATTATTTAAGTTTTAATAGAAAAATTGAAATAAATAGATGTTTGTATCACATTACAATTTTTTATATATCGCGGTTCATAGTTTTTATATATAAGTTTTGCGCGGCGATATATAAAAATTATAAACCACGATACAAAAATACTAATTCACTCAGTATTTGAATAAAGAAATGTAAATAAACAGGAATTTATATCGCGATGCAATATTATTATATATAGCGGTACAAATTAAATTTGAAGTATATATTTTGTACCGCAGTATATACAACTAAACTATGAATCGCGATTTAAAGACTAGTCATCTATTACACGTATCTTATGTTTATTAAGGGTAATATAATCTTTTCCTATCCAAAAATAACTTTTTACGATTGAAAATAAAAATAAAATACTTTATCAAATAAAAATTTAAAAAAGGACACTGGCCCGTAATTTTTTCTTCATAATTTGTACGCGTCAAGCTCGAGAGCCGCATGTCACATGGTTCACAACCACTCTCAAAGCTGGAGTATTTATTACTCGCTTCTTATCTTCTTAAAATACTAGTAGTAAGGAGAAACATCATCAACTGATCGAACTATGATATTATTTGGGTAACCCACCAACTCTTCGCTATCAATTACTCCCTTTGTTTCGAGTAAATAATTTTGTTTGAAAGATATTTTTTTAATGTTATTTTTGGTAATTTATTAATAATAAAATAAAAATTTTATATCTTAATTTTTTAAAATAAACTCTTTAAATAAAACATCTCAAAATAAAATAATAAACTCTTTGTCCGAGACAGATAAAATATATTATAAAAATAGTGATCTTTAAAAGGAAAGAAAAACTATAAATATACTTTCTATGTTCAAGCAAAGAATCCATCATACAGTATTATTTTTGGGTGTTTCAGTTAAACAGTTTATTTTAAAAAAATTATGTCTACAATCTACAAAATATTTTAACTTTACTCTCCATATGTTATATTTTTATTTTTATTATGATAGAATATTATTGTAATTATGACAAACTTTAATACTAGTTATATGTTATTTCAACATTAAAATTTTCAAATATGAATTTGGGTAGAACGAAAGGAATATTATTACTAGTAAAGATAATATAGTTAACTAGTTCAGTATACTGAGATGCAGATCGGGTTTAAATGTTTTACTCTCAAAGCTTTTAGCTGTAGGAATTATAGAGTTTAATTAAGATAATTACTAAATACTCCCTCTGTTCCTGACAAAGAGTTTATTATTCAATTTTTGGATATTAATTTCACTGAAAGAGTCAACTTTTAAAAATTAAAATATAAATGTGTTATTTTATTACTAATGAGCTATTTCCAACGCTACGGGTAAAAAGTTCACTATTTTATTTTGAGATATTTCGCTTAAAAAATCTACTTTCAAAATTTTAGACATAAAAGTATCATTTTATTATTAATGACTAATGAGCTTCTAAAAGTTTCATTTTCTTAAAAATGTTAACTTTTAAACGGAAACTCTTTGTACGGAATAGAGAGAGTACTAAAAGTGTCATCTCTTTTTTAAAAAATAATTTTGGGAGAGAGTAAGAATTAATCAGAAAGTAAGTCTAGTCAAAAAAATAAAAGTGGTGATTGAAAACAAAATAGGAGTATTTACTAATTTAGCAGGGTGGGGTGGTGTACGTGCTTTGATTTAGGCCAAAACGGTGAATTGAACCAACCCCACTTGGTTCCAAAAATCACAAATCTAACTGAACCGATCAATATTTGGAACCGAACCAAACCACTCGGTTTGGTTTGGTTTTATGGTTTGACATAAAATCAAATTAATCTTCTTAGACAACATTAAAATTTAGACAAATAAAGTTTTAATCATAAAATTAACATAAAATTCATAATGACAATATGAGATACAATTTGAGCGGCGGGCAACTCTACACGGTTGGTGGCGCTAATCTTTCCTCTACCAAACCCACCAATTTTATACACGCAATTGACAAATAAATTTTAATCAGTTTTGGTTGAGATCGATTCATTTTACGCGATCCAACGGTCATAATCAGTGCCCGAGTTCACATGTGTGAACGGCAGTTGTGCGACCCCCTCTCCAACTCCCCCCACTTCTCTCTACTGATCTTTCTGCAACTCCCTCCTTCGCAACCCATCTCTCTCTGTGCCCCTCTCCCTCTGCGACTCCACAACAACGGTTTTCCACCGCCCCTTCTCTTTCTCCCCACTGCTGATCTTTCCCCTCCTTTCTCGCTTCACAACCATCTCTCTCTTCCCTAAATCTCTCATAAGAAGAAGGCATGGCGACCGGAAACCTTTCGACCCACCAGTAAAATGCTTCTATTTGTTTTCCTTTTTTTCCCAGGTCGTTAACGAGTGTGAGGATTTTGAACTGGGTTTTCAACGAAGGGGAGGTTATGGGTGGTTTTATTGATGGTGTGTAGGGGCTATGGTGAGAGTTTTTGATAGTAATCTCTCTCCAAAGGGTGTTAAATATGAAGGTCGGAACAACTTTTTTTGGGTTTTAATTTTAATTTATTTAGTTTCTCCTCTTCTTCTTTTTCCTTGGAGGCAGCAGCGTTTCTGATTATCGATTAGGTGAACCCAATTTCTTGATTATCGAATTTCTTTATGATTGATAGAATGGGTGCTACAATTGTGTTATGATATTGGAATAACTGACCCATTATTTTATGTGTTCTTGAATCACTGTATTCTCATTACTTATTCACTTTTTTCCTCAATCTTAATTGGGTTTCCAATTACTGAAAGCATTGTCCTTACTTTCTTTAAGTTATACTTTTAGTGCTCCTTTTTCCTTACTCCCAATTCAGCTTTTGGTTTGGTTCCTCTGATTTTTGAGATCTTGGGATCTTTTTTTTTTTTTTTTGTGTCTATTCTTGAGCATCTCATCTTGCTTGGTATAATGTTTTCTTGAATTAGAGTTTATCGAAATAAATATTGACCCATATTTATTATTTGCCATATAAGTGCATGACTTTTTCCCCTAACAATTTCTTTTGCCGACTGCCATTTGAACTTGAGGATTTGATATATTTAGATCAGCATTTAGGGCTCGTTTGTTGTGGCTGATGGCTTATGACTTATGGCTGATAGTTTAAGCTGGTGGCTGAATGACTTTTGGCTGATTGCATGATAGACTGTTTGTTACAGCTGTTGAAAAGCTGCTTATGAGTTGTTATAATTATTTGTTTAAAAAAAAACTTGAAAGTTAATATGAATATTTTTATGTATATTTCATAAGAGGATGGAATGAGGATAATCAAATATTTATTAATGAATAGTTGTCTTCATGTTTAAAAAAAATTAAAAAAAGCTTAAAATTTTGGCTTTTTGGCTTTGGCTTTTCAATGCATAAAGGGTATTGTACCTTACTTATTGGCTTTTGACTTATAAGCTGAAACAAACACTTTAAATATGACTTTTCAAAAGCCAAAAGCCAAAAGTCACTCCAAATAAGCTGCAACAAACGAGCACTTAGTGTTCATGGTTTAACTGTTAGTGTTCATGGTAATTTGATATATCGAAATAAATTTGAAGCAATGTTTGATATTACTGTGTAAGAGCTTCCAGTAATATATTTTATTGTTAATTTCTATGTGCTGTTTTCTTATTATTGTAAGATCACCCAACCAAATTATTCTCCTGGAAAGATACAAAAGCTGTTTTTAGTTAATTTCTTCTACATAACAATATGATATTCATTTTGTTACATGTGGGTGTATTAATTTTGAAAATCATAAATCTCTTTCTTCCTATGTGAGCAGTGAGTCCCATCTCTCCCTATTTTTCTTGCACAATTCCACAGTTGGATGGTGATAAACGATTTGGATTTGATTGCTTCAAAACACTATGATGTTGTTTTAATTCATTACATCTTGGGTGTTAATTTTGTTAATTTTCATGCCTCTATGTTTAATTGTTTTTTTATTGTGCTATTTTGTGAGCTTTTGCCTTCTTGACCTGAAGCTAAGTCAGCTCCTTTTTGTTAGCTTTCATGCCTTTGAGTTTAACCGGGTTTTTTTATTGTGCTATTTTGTGAATTTGTGCCTTCTTGACTTGATACTAAAGCTAACTCGGCTTCCCTTCCATTTGATTTTTACCTTTTTTCTATAGGGTGAATTTGAGGCCGTCTAGAATCTCTCACTATATTTAAGCCTTTAAGTTACGCGAGACACAACCTTCTATTTCTCCTTTAGCCTTCCCATATGTACCAATCGTTCCACAATGACTAAAGCTTGGGAGTTAGTGGCTTCCAAAAAAAGTAGGAAATCGTCCGCAAAAAAAAGAGATGTCCAAAGGTGCTTTGATCTGTGATGTGGCAAAAGTGCACAGCTTGGGCCGTCCTTGAAATGGGTAGGATATCTGTGAACACCTTCCCTAAGCATTAAGATCACAAGAACACGAGTTGAAGTGCAGGCAGGCCTCGCGAAACCCCTCCGTGAGAGTAAGTATCAGTGATTGTCGAAGCAAATTGCGAGTAACGAGGCTCAAGAAAGTGTGTGTACCTTGTTAATGATTATGGAGAGGTATATATAGGCCCTCAAGGCAATCCGTCTAGGATTCGGTTTCCATAACTGCCGAGACAATCAAGGAGGAAATCCCTTGATTCTAGGCGAAATAAGCGGATGACCGCGTTGACATAGGAGTTGATAAGGCAAGTGTTCTGCCTAAGTAGGGAATCCTTTGACTTGCCTTAGGAAGCAAGCTGTCAGCGTCCCCGGCTTGATGTGTGATCGCTGAGCAAGCTTTCTGCCAGATTATTACATTCGAGTTGATCTCGAACTTCGTCGATCGAGGATCGGCCACAGTCGGGCGAGGCAAGGCGGTGCTCGACAGTCTAGGTGAAATAAGTCCGATTCCTTTGTTACGCAAGTATGCTTCCGTCGTGGCCTCGGTCGGACGAGGCAAGGCCTTTGCCGCTTCGGGTTTACGTGAAGGTCATGTTGCTCGGTGTTCGGCTCTCTCATATTGCTCGTTGGTTGTGGGCCCCAGGGATATGGTGCCGTGATTGGCACGTGGTGCTAACTTCGTGCCTTGCTCGTGACCCGGTTTGGGCGGGTATATCGATGGCCCCTAGCTTCATGCAGCGGTATTTATGCTCGAGGGAGGCGTATTCTCTTCTTTAATGTTCGCCAGGGCTTTAACACTTGTGAATTTTCAAGAAGGCCAAGAATTCGTCGAGGAAAGTTGAGGCGTATCAAGGAAGCCTCTTCTTAGAGTGCGCCCAGCGCGTGGTTTGAAAGCGTGAGCCGCCGAAGTGAGAGATTGGGCGGGGCACGTAACACGAAGGGTTGCATTTAATGCCTGTCATGATGGGCGCCTAAACCGGCGCGCCGGGCCCGTGCTAGTTTCCCCAAAACCGTTATTTGCCCGCTATAAAAGCGCGATTCGACTCCTTCTTCCCCTTTTACCGCCTTTGAAGATTTGCGGTTTGCTAGAGAGAATTTCTGCGAGAACTTTCTTCTCCATTGTTGCCGTGCCTTTCTTAGGCGGACCTCTTCCATACGGTATCCATTCAGTCGGTGCTTGCGGTATTCACGTCAGCTTCGATTATTTGAAGGCCTACCGCTCCAGAAAACAACAGTAAGCTCTCACCCCCTTTCATTTGTGTTTTCTGGTCTTTCTGGTTTTCTTTCTTTCCTTCCTTTGTGATTTCATTAGGGTTTAAGATAGGTAAGATCGCCCTTAGGTAGAGATCGAGGAATAGAACCCGTGGTCTTGCTCAGGCGGGTGTGACCCCTTTGGGGTTGACCTAGACTTAGGGTTTCTTTACTTTTCCTTCATTAGTTGTCAGGGCGAGAATGCTAATGGCCATCTTCCTCGATCTCTTTGTAGATGTCGACATGTCAGATAACGACCGCGAGGCCTTCGGTTATGGTGGGAGGAATGACTCGCTTAGCGGCGAAGTCTCCTCAATTAGCGTTGGCCGAAGAGGTGTCGAATCTGTGGCCGAAGCAGTTCGAAGGCATGTCGCGAACCAGTGGTAGACGATTGATTCTTCTAGCGAGGAGGATTCAGGCGAGGAGAGTGTGGCTGGTGGCTTTGCTGTCGGGCAGGGCCTCGAGCAGGAAGCAGCCTGTGCGGAGGATTAAGCTGGGCGAGCAAGGGTTGAACAAATAGATTTGGCCGGAGAGGCCTCGATGCCGAGGCGGACAATCTGCCGCTTGCTCGGCGTTTTAAAAGCTGAGTCGCTCTCGAGTGGAGGCGGCCTCGAAGAAAAAGCGATCGGCCACGATAGAGTCCCCATTGCCCGCTTCTTGACCAGAAGGGGTGGCCCTCAAGTAGTGGTTCCCGTTGAAGAGAGAATCGAAGAAGAGGCCGAAGAAGAGGAGGAACCCGACTGGTACGTTAACGCGGATGAAAGCCGTTATGCCGCGCACTGGGCTACATTGGACACGGCGGATAAAGTGACCGCCTGGCTCACATCCCTCGGGATCGACTCAGCTTATTACCGGGCGAATAAGATGGGCGTGCCGTGAATATGAAACTTTCCGTGAGCAAGGGAATGAAGTTATATTTTTCGCCGACTTTTTCCGAGTTGGACTGCGTCTCCCACTAGAGCCTTTCTTGGTTGACTTTTTGCTCGAGGCGAAAGCTGTTCCCTGTGATCTGATGTTGAACACCGTCCGAGCCATTACTGCTTTCACAGTGGCGTGCAGGCTGCTAGGATCTGAACCAGGACATGTATTTGCTCTAGGAAGGCGTTTGTTTTTGCCCGGCGGTGGGAGGATCGGAGTAAGAGCCAATTCTAACTTTTTGAGGCTGTTTTCCGAAGTTCACGGGAAGGTGGACTCTTGGGATAGGAGGGTCTTATTCATAGAATCCCGAGTCGGCTGGCCGTTTATGCCCACCGCCATCGCGAAGTCAAAATCCCCAAGGCTTCAAAGCAGACTTTAGCTCGGAGAAAGCTGTCAGATTGGCCACCCCGAAAGCCGCCGTGGGGGTGATAGAAGAGAATGAGAAGCGCGTTGGCCAGCAATTCCTTCTCGATTGGAAGGAGCTGGTTTGTAATCCGCGCAACTTATGCCTGGCCGGTGTGATGAGGCGAGATCACGATGCAGAGCCCGCCGATCCATGTGCCCAGAGACCCCATCCTTATTGGGGCGACTGCCACGGCAACATGTTTAAGCAGGAATGTGTTGAGTGCCAACGCTTGGGCCGGCGGAGGCTAGCGCCTTATGAAGACCATGATGGTTTTTAACGCAATTTTTCACTTGTTTTGCTTTTCTTTGTAACTAGCTCGCATTGTTAAGTATTGACCCCATTTCTGCTCTCCTTGTTTCAGGGATGAAGAACGTGGCCTTGTTGAAGGCGAGGAAGCTACAGGCCAATCAGCGGGCAGCTGACTTGAAGGTGAACGACCCTGTGGCTCTGCCCAAAGTGCCTTTCGGTCCCCCGGCCAAGAAAACACCGGGCTTGGGCAAGGCCGCAAGCCCAGCTAAGAAAGCACCGGTGCCCAAAGTCATCATCCCTCCGCGCAAAGAGGTGGTGCGAGCAGAGACCGCAGCGGTCGTTGAGGATACTGCCGGGCAAACAGGTGCCAACATCTCTGTGGTGCCTCCTGCTAAAGATGCCAGGGGGAAAGGGAAAAGGAAGAAGAGCCTTTCCCCTCCTCCTTCTGCTCGGGAGGTTCGTCATCGGGGCTGGAGTCCCGACCCTGCCTTTCCTGCTCCCCTATCTGTCCGACTCCCGCCTCCAGTTGGGCCAGCGACTTGGAGGCGGTGGGTTCAAGATGCCCTCCACTACCGTCTTTGCCCGGCTGGTGAAAGAAATTTCTGGCGATGCCCCATTATTGGGAGGCATCGACCTTTATGCTCGTGGAAGCCCGGGCGGCTTGGTAGGGAAAGGTATAATTGAAAGGGCGCTACATGATGATCTTGCCCGGGATAGAGACACGGCCGGCCACGTCCTAGTTGGGAACGTGGGACTATGCTTGAGCGAGGTAAGGCTTTTGAATTGGTTTTGTCCCTTCTTTTGCTTATCCCATGTGTCTGATTATCTTTCCCTTGTCCGCAGATCGCTTCTACCTGTACCAATATCTATGATAGGTACAACGAGGAGAAGGCAGCTCGCAAGAAGGCAGAGGCTGACAGCCTGGCCAATGAGGGCCTTGCCAAAGAGAAGGTTGAGCAGGTGGCTCGCCTGGCTGACGAGTTGGAGGTCCAGACTGCGGCGGCCAAGAAGAAGGAAGCCGAATTGTTCGAGCGCAATCTGAAGTTGGTCGCCCAGAACGGTGACCTATCTGCTGCAAAGAAAGACTTGGTCGGCCAGGTGAAGAAGAATCAAGCCGACCTGGAAAAAGCTCAAACTGATCTGGCCGTGGCAGCCGAGCAAAGGGACCGTCTGCAAGTAGAGAGAGACGCGCTGAAGATGCAAGCCGTCAAAGATGGGAGGCATGTGGAGGATCTGCTCCAAAGATTGAAGGACGCCGAGCAACCGCCGTGGAAGACTATAAGAAATCCATAGCCTTCGAGGATGACTTTAAGTTGACCGCCGCTGACGAGGCCGTGAGCGATGCTATAGTGCCCTATTTTGCACATGGCGCCAATCATGTCCTTAGGCCTAGGGGTGGGGTAATCGACATGAAGACCATGGCCGAGTGGGCCGCTTCCGACGCCTACTCGAGGAGGCCGCCAGTTCCATCATTTGGTCCCCTATACTCACGACGAGCTGGAATCTTTGGCAAAGGTCGACGAGGAAAATGGCCGCGAACCTTGGAATCCACCTACTCCCCCGGCCGAGAATGTGTGTTCTCTGATCGATGCCTTGGAGGGCGAGAAAGCTGCCCAATTGGTCGCAGAGGAGGAGGCCCAGAAAGCTGAGCAAGAGGCTGCTCGAAAGGCCTTGAATTCTCAAGATACCAAGCGATAGCTTCAAAGATCAACTCTTCCTCCCCGAGCAAATGCCTCCGCCTCCTCCAGAGCAGATTCCTCCACCTCCTCCAGAGCCAGCACTTGACCAACTTTAGATTAGGCTTATTTTGCTCGGCCTGCGCGCCCTTATCTTCTAGTTTTCTTTTTTGTAATTCCCAATCTGACTTCATTAAACTTCAATGTTTGTTGACAGATTTTCCTTACATTTGCTTTCGATTCAGTTGTTTGTTTGCTCGATAACTTTTTCTCACTCGTATCTTTTGCCTGTCATTCGTTAATACAAGTGCTGGTGCTCCCCAGAAAATATATCGAGCAAAAATTCATGAATAAATTTAACCAAAGTGACTTATCTAAACAATAAGACTGATAAAGCATTCTAATTATTTAGATTGAGATGTTACCCGAATATTTTGCCGGGCAGAAATGCTTGGATCTGACCAAGGCTTATAGTGAGTGTGCTTCCAGAAGACTGCCAAGCGGGCAAGGCCCAACTTTCAATTGGCAACCAATAACCGGGCAAGGCCTTTGCTCGATGTGGGTAATTCGAGGCAGTTACTGGTATATCTTCCTGGTGTTAAGATATACGGTTAACAGTGTTGCTCGGTCACTATAGGAATCCGAGGTAGTTAATCGCTACCTTGTAGGAATGGACTGTGAAGCCCGAGGCGAGCATCCTAGTATGTGAACCCGGGCATGGCCGCACCTCCCCCACAGAGGATGAGTTCACAGCTACTAGGGGTTTTATAATTTTTGACCTGCATGGTCTCGCTGCGAGCGTAATCTAGTCAAACATATATAAATAATTGCGTATCAATTCACTGATAACTTTGAAAATTTTGAACTGGTGAATATGACAACAACTTGCCTTTTATTGATAATTGATCGATGACCCTCAACAGGACTGAGGTCTTGCCCTTTTGTTTCCTCGACCTAGGGATAATACTTTTTGAGGTGATCTGCATGCCAAGGGTATTTCAGGTCTTTTCCTTCTGGAGTCTGGAGTGTGTATGTGCCCTCCCTTATTATTCCAGTAACTCGGAAGGGACCCTCCCAATTAGGAGACAGCTTCCCCCACTCTGCCCGATGACCGGTTACTTCAATTTTTCTGAGCACTAGATCCCCAATGGAGAAGGCTCTGCTCGAACTCTTTTATCATGGTGAGCTTTTGCCCTCTGTTTGTAGTTGACCATTCTGAGTCGTGCATCCAGCCTCCTTTCTTCTAGCAGGTCTAAGTCTATGGCCCGGGCAAGCTGATTATTCTGCTCGCTGTAATGCGAGACCCGGTAGCTTGGCAAAGCCATTTCCACCGGGATCATAGCCTCTGACCCGTAGGTAAGTGCGAACGGAGTTTCCTGCTGGTCCCCTCGAACGCTTGTTCTAACCGCCCACGAGCCGATTGTAACTCTTCGCCCACTTTCCTCGCCGCCTTCTAAATTCCGCTTAAGGGCGGCGTAACTTGTTTGTTTGCAGCTCGCTTGTCCGTTGCCTTGAGGGTAAGCAACAGACGATTGCCAGTGCTTCACGCCAAGGCGAGCACATTCTGCTGTGAACTTGTCCGAGAACTGAGTCCCATGGTCGGATATGATTGCTCGAGGGAGGCCAAATCTGCACCATACCTGGTCGTACACAAACTTGATGATATTCGCCTCCGAAATTTTGGCCAAGGGCTTTGCCTCAATCCACTTCGTGAAGTAATCTATGGTGACTACAGCGTATTTGTATTTGTATTGTGCCAGCGGGAATGGGCCGATCAGATCGATTCCCCACATGTCGAAGGGCCAGGCCGCAACGACTGGGGTTTGCATAGTGGATGGAAGCCTTGGTATGTCCGCGTATCTCTGGCATTTGTCACATTCGCGAGCATACTTTTCGCGTCCTTTCGAAGGGTAATCCAAGAGTATCCCGCCGCAGACCCTTTCGCTAGGCTCTGTGCCCGGTGGCCGCCACATTCCCCTCATGTACTTCATACAAAACACCCTGCTAGCTCGGGGTACGCAACGAAGCATAGGTCCGACCCTAGATCGCTTGTATAAGATTCCCCGACTACCGAGTACCGACAGCTTGGCTTCTGATCGTTGCGGGCTCGACCTTGTCTCGCCTCGCCGATGTAATCTTTATAGTCATCAATCCAACTTCTGGCCGCTGGCTCGATGTCCATAATTATAGGTCTATCGATGGCGGGAGTTTCAATGTGCTCGATCATTACCGAGGGGTTGAGCAAAGCCAGATTATCCTCAGCGATCTTGGACAAGTAATCCGTCAAGATATTGTCCGCTCGATCAATCCCGATCATTTCCCAAAACTTGAAATTTTTCAAGATTTTGACCACCGCAAGATTTGACGGTAGGGTGGTGCACCATGTATTCCCCCTCGACTTGGTTCACGACTAGCCGTGAGTCCGAGTACACCGTGATGCCTTTCTACACCCATGTCTCTGCTGCGAGCTCGAGCCCCGCAATCATTGCTTCATACTCGCCACGTTGTTCGATGCAGAAATTTGAACCGAGAGCTAACTCGAACTCGTGATTTCATCTGGGAGCTACGAAGGATGCCGCCCCGCTCCGACTTTGCTCGCCGCCCCATCCACATAAAGATCCCAACAAGAGGTCGGGTCGTGGGTGGCAATTGCTTTTGCTCTGCTCGCCGGCCGCTTGATCTCGTGCTCCTCGCCGGGTGAAGCTTGTTTCAACCAAGAAGTCGCCAATGCTTGCGCTTTGATTGCGCCTCGGGCAAGTAGTCTATGTGGAACTCGGTGAGCTCGACGACCGCTGAGCACCGCCTCGATGTATCGTTTTGCAGACTTTCGCTAGTTGGTGCATCCGTGTATACTATGATTATGTGTGCAAAAATAAGCCCTTAATTTTCTAGCCTATGACAAGAGAGTAGGCTAATTTTTCAACATTAAAATAACGACCCTCAACAGATCGAGGGCCTTAGATACATAGTACAATGTGTTTTTGTATATCTAACTCCTCCCTAACTAACAATGGCCACTACCGGTCCGTCGCCAGATACACAAATAAAGGCTCACCGGCATGGGGTCGCGAGGAGAGGTGGTTTGCCAAGATATTCCCCGAGCCGCCGAGGGCCTTGGTACGCCCGCATTCCACTCAAATCCTTGTGCCGCTGCAGTAACCTTGAAGAAAGGGAGGCACTTTTCACCGATCGAGAAATGAAGCGCCTAGAGCAATGATTCGCCGCTTAGCCGGACGTGCTTGATGCAAGGGTCGCTCCATGTCGAGCAGGCTTGTATCTTTTCCGGTTGGCTTCTATGCCGCTACTGTTGACCATAAATCCCAAACTTCCCCGCCTGACTCGAAAGCACATTTACTCTGTTCAACCATGTTGGTGCTTAGTTGGCAAATGTCTCTGCCAAGTCAAGAGCGTGGTCATGTTCTTGGTTTTGATGACCATGTCATCTATGTAAGCCTCCATATTCTGCCTATTTGAGAGCCGAACACCTTATTGACCATGCTACCGGTAAGTGGCTCCGTGATTTTGAGCCCGGCGGCATCATTTTGTAGCACAGAGGCCGCCACCGCCGCTTGAAGGTCGTTTCGCTTTATCCTCGCTGCTCATTTTGACTCGTGGTATCCCGAGTACGCATCCAGAAATCGAGCATCTCGAACCCGCTATAGAGTCGACGAGCATATCGACAAGGGGCAATGGATAGCGCTGGGCAAAGCCTTTTTGCAAGCTTAGGCCGGTGAAGTCCACGCACATTCTCCACTTATCATTTGCCTTTTTACCATTACCACATTTGCTAGCGTGCCTGTATTGAATCTCCTCAATGATATTCCGCCGAGTTTCGACCTTCCGCTGATCGCCTCATTCTTCTCAAAGTAGTATCGCCTTGGCCGCTGTTGGACGGGCCTAAGGTGGTCGATGGTCACGCGTCGGCAACGGCTCACTACATGCCTCATGTTTCAACCGCCCACGCGAACACATCAAGGTCGTTTCAATCAATCTTGCCCGAGCTGTGAGGCATGGCTCTTCCCAATTTTAATTTTTTGCTCTGGTATGTTGGATTGATAATGACTCCTTCCAGCCTCCCTCCGG
>CM028379.1:90660836-90712548 GCA_013146195.2 Codonopsis lanceolata
TTTGCAAAAGGCGGTTCAAGGTCTATTTAAAGGCGAAAATTTTAGTGTAAAGCGGGAACTTAAGATATTTTCTAAGTACCAAATTTTATCCTTGACCCCTTTATTGCTTTAGAAACCTCTTTAATAAAAATAGACTAAGTAAAGAAACTAACCTTTAAGTCTTCGCTCAAGGGAAGCTTCGTCTTCGGTGAGCCTAAAACTAAGTCTACGGTATGAAAGAAAAGTAATAAAACTTTGAAATTAAGCATTAGGATCAATCATACCAAGATTTCTCCTTAAATAAGCAAACGGTGGCATCCGGTGGCTTTGTGAGAATGTCGACTAATTGATGCTCGCTTGGAACATATTCCGCATCGATGTTACCTTTCTCCACATGATCTTTGAGGAAGTGATAACAAATATCAATGTGCTTTGTCTTGGAGTGCATCATCGATTTTTGGAGACCGAAATTGCCGATGTGTTGTCACACATAATTGGACAATTTGCGCCTTGATGTTGAAGTCCACTAGTTGTTGCTTCATCCATAGGAGTTGAGAGCAACAAATGCTTGCAAAAGAATGTATTCGCCACGTGGTTGAGTTTGCAACCGATCCTTGTTTCTTGCAAGACCATGAGACAAGTCTATTTCCAAGGAATTGACAAGTCCCACCGGTGCTTCTTACTCGCCACTTCTAGCAGTCGCATAATCGCATCCGAGTATCCAACTAGATCGAAATTGTTGTGTTTGGAATACCGGATGCCTAGATTTGTTGTTCTTGAAACATATTTCGATGATACGCTTTGGCAGGCAAGCAAATGTGATTCCTTTGGATTCCGCTCTCGAAATCTTGCACAAACACAAACAAGAAACATAATGTCGCCCATCGGCAAGTAGGTAAAGAAGTGAACCTATGATTCCTGGTACTTCTTGGTCATGTTCTCTTGCTTTCCCTTTTCATCTTTGTCAAGATGGCGGTCGCCTAGACATTGGAGTCTCAAATCCTTTAGTCGAATCAAGACCAAACTTTTGATTAGTTCCTTTGCATATTTGGTTTGGTCGATGAAGATTCCGCCTAAGTCCGTTGAATCTGTAGTCCTAGAAAGTAGGTAAGTTCGCCCATCATGCTCATCTCGAACTTGCTTTGCATCGGCTTCTCGAATCTTTTACACGTGCTTTGGTTAGTTGATCCAAAGATGATATCGCCCACATAGATTTGTACCGTAAGAGAATGACCTCAGGCTTGAGGATGAATAAGGTAGTGTCTATCCTTCCTCTCACGAATCCTTGTTCTATTAAGAACTTGGATAGAGTTTCATACCAAGCTCGGGAGCTTGCTTCGAGCCATAGAGAGCTTTCTTGAGTCGGTAGACATAATCCGCTTGTCTTGAATGACAAATCCCGGAGGTTGTTCCAATATATCTGAGTTCTTGAAGATCACCATTTAGAAAGGCACTCTTTACATCCATCGATACACTTTGAAGTCCATGAGCGAGGCATAAGCTAAAAAGAGTCTCGATTGCCTCTAATCTAGCAACAGAGCAAATGTTTCATCGAAGTCAATTCCTTCTTCAATCGTCGGTAGCCTTGAGCAACCGGTCTAGCTTTATTTCTCGTGACATTTCCATCTTCATCTCTTTTGTTTTAGAAAACCCATTTGGTGCCGATATTTGACCGATGATCGATCGGCCTTTGAACTAAGCTCCACACCTTGCATCTTTCAAACTGGTTCACTCTTCTTGCATAGCTTCAATCCAGCTTATGATCTACAATAGCTTCATCAATCTTCTTTGGCTCGAGTTCGATATCGAATGCATATGCAAACATAGTCTCTTCTCGAAACTTTATTTCTCAAACTCCTCGTGTTGAGATCACCAATGATTTGAGAGATAGGATGATCTCTTGTTTCAATAATGGTTGGAGGAAGATCACTTAGGTGGGTTCTTCCCTTAAGAATTCTGGAGTAGGTTGAGAAGGAGATTCACCAAAATCTGCAGTTCGAAGAGATAGGATCTTCACAACCTTCATTTTACGGTGAACAAGAAGGATGAGTGATCTGTAAAGGTGCTTGGGGTAAAAGTAAGAGATGGGTTACGGGTCAATAGAAGAGTTGGAACCCAACGGCAGAGTTCGAATGTCTCGGTGAAGGGTTAGCGATGCTCGAGGGTCTCGCAGCTGTTGCCGTTTTCGATGAGGAGTGGAAGTAGATGTTGTATTTGTACATGTCTCATCATTATCGAATCATTAGCAACGCTCGAGCCTTTCTAGGCTCTAACAAGTCATATTCATCAAAAGAAACATGCACAGATTCTAAAAATTTTAAATGAGTTTTACCGAAAATGCGAAATGCTTTTGAATGTTTGGAATACCCCGAAAATTCCTTCGCCTTAAATGATTTTGCATCAAATTTTCCTCTGTATTCTTTTCCATTATGAAGAATAAAACATTTACAGCCGAAGATTTTAAGAAATCCTATGTTGGGGGCTCTTCCTCTCCATATTTCATATGGAGTTTTGTTATGAAACTTGTTTACCAGGGATCTGTTTTGAGTGAAACATGCAGAGTTGACGGCTTCGCCTTAGTACTTTGGAAGTTTAGCTTCGCGCCAAGATAGTTCTTGCCGCTCGATCAAGTTCTGTTCTTCCGCTCGCCTACACCATTTTGTTGAGGAGTACCGGCAACAGAGAAGTTGTGGCCGATCCCGTGGTCATCGCAGTATCTTTCTACGCCATTATTCTTGAATTCAGTGCCATTGTCTGATCTTATGTCACTTATGTCTGCAAGCTTTTGAGTTTGAAGTCTTCTGAAAAGAGCCGTTACTAGATCATACGTCTCATCTTTTGATGTCATTGTTTCAATCCAGGTGAATCTAGAGTAGTCGTCAACTACTACAAGTGTATACTTGTCTCCAGAAATACTGACTGTAGTGATTGGTCCAAAGAGATCCATATGCAGAAGTTGAAGAGGTCTGTTTGTTGACAAGACAGACTTTCTTTTGAAGGAAGACTTGGAAAGTTTTCCTAGTTGACAAGCTTTACAACTTCTGTCATGGTCGGCAGACACCGTAGGTAGACCTTTAACAAGCCCATTTTTTGAGAGCTTGGAGAGGTGCTTGAAGTTGAGGTGACTGAGACGCTTGTGCCATAGCCAACTGTTGTCACGAACGTTGTTAGCTACTAGGCAGAGGCTTGAGAATCTCCCTAGAAGATTTAAGTCCACGACATAGACGTTTCCTTGTCTATTGCCGGTCAATATTGTAGAGCAGGATTCACTGTCTTTGATGAGGAACTGGTTGGAGTTTAATTGGCATAGTAATCCTTTGTCACAGAATTGGGATATGCTCAGAAGGTTGTGCTTTAAGCCACTCACTAGAGAAACTTTGTTGATGGAGAGACTCCCTCTAGTGATTGAGCCATATCTAATTGTCTTTCCTCTTGCATTGTCTCCGAAAATAACAAGGTGGGTCCTTTGGCTTCAGCTATATACGTAAAAGACTGCTTTCTCGTCATGTGTCTTGAGCAGCCACTGTCCAGGCACCAGATGTCTTTGTTTTCCGATTCTATAGCCATGAAGCATTCCTCACTGAAGCGATCGTATGTTTATCTCAAGGTTTCCTTTGGATCCTTTTTGAAGGAATCAAACTGTTGGATGTATGTGTACTTTCTGTTATCCCTTGTGTCTTGGTCTCCTTCCAAGTATTCCACAAGAGCTTCCCACATCTCTTTGCGCTTGTACATCGAATCACTTGCGGTATGTGCTTGTGTCTAGAGAGCTGGTGATAATATTAATTGCTTTACTGTCAAGCTCAACCAGTTTTCTGTCGTCCTCTGTCCATTCTGATTCTTCTTTGGGGACTTCTACAGGATTCCCAGCGATGGAGGCTAGAAGGTTGGCCTTCATTGGTACATGTTGACCTGCAGTAACGCACTTCCATAACCTGTTGTCAATGGAGTTCATAAATCGCATTACTTTATCCTTCCATACATCAAAATGACCTTCGTCCAATATTGGGACGTGGTTAGCATTAGATGTAGGCAAAGATGTAGTGTGTTTGTGCCATTTGATCGTATCTCTCAAGAGTTTAATCTCTGAAAAACTTGTTTTCAAAGAGTAAGGCTCTGATACCAATTGTTGGTCCCAACGGGCACAATAATAAGCTAGAAGGGGGGGTTGAATAGCTTATTATACACTTAAAAACTTTTGTTTAAGTTCTTTGAAAGATACTTACAATCTATGGTAAAAATTGAAGTAGCGGAAGACTTTCAAAGTAGTCGCTTTCAAGTCCGCCGATAAGGACTACCTAGACCTTTGACAAAGTTACTTAAGTTCGTTGTATAAAGGTTAAAGATAACTAAAGCAATAAATAGTTCAAACAAGAGACAAACAAGAAGGAAATAACACAAGTAATTTAGGATGGTTCACACTATAAAGAGTGCTACGTCCCACCACCAAGGCGATCAACCTTGGATTTAAATAGTGCACTATGTTTTCCACTAGATCTATTACAAAGAATATTCATAATGGATCGTGTACAAAATATTGACTTGTGTTTGGGGTCTAGGGAATTAAATATATGTATAAACAAGATATTTAATTCGTGCAGAAGTATAGTTAATGAATGAATAACAACAAGAAGTATAGAAATAAAAGTTGATGCACGCTTCTTGTTGTTGACAAGGACTTCTAGATCTGTTGAGGATCTCTTGAATGCACCGAGTAGTAAGACTTGAAGTTGTAGAGTTTCGAACAATTCTTCAAGTGTTCGATCGATTCTTGCGATTGTTTTTCCGCCTTTAATGGCAACATTTATAGCGAGTGCACTCAAAAAGATCCGTTAGAGAAGATGAAGACCGACTAGAAGGTAAAATGCATTAAATGCATGGGGCTGTCAGTCAGGAAATTCGTCTTCATAGATATCTAGAGCAGGGAATGATTTCTGAGATCTTCTAAAACTTGGGCAATCTAGGTGTCAGATCTGAGAGTTGTTACTGAGCATGAGGTGACATGCCGCTTTCCTACTTTCACCGCTCGGTTTGAGAAAAGTCTTCTCGCTGAAAGTCGCTTTCAGCCAGGCTTGATGTGTCAGGAATGTCTCGCTTAAATTCAAACAGAGATAAGATAAATTTAAATTGATCCATTTAATCATTCTTTGGATAGGACACATCATGAATGACCAGTGAACACAAGGTGCTGCTTGTAAGCTTTGAGCGAGTCTTCCAAGTGAAGCTTGTGAAGAGGTCTTCCGCCGAACCCAGTAAAGTCCTATTAAAAACTATACTTGGCAAAGTTCTATACACAGTTGCCACGCTAATCGATACGCAGCCCGATTAGCCACTGAAGTATAAAACTAGGGTAATGAACTGAACAGATATAAATCTAACAAAAGAATCAACACCTGTAATTATTGCTAATTAGTTAGACACCTAAATAATAATAGTAGTTTAGAATAGAATAATTATAAAAAAAAACCCCATAGATTAATAATTTGCTATCAATAAATTGCACTATCTGTGATCTCTTGTCTATGTGGGTTCGACCCTTGCTTCCAATACTATTCTATAATAGTCTTGTCCACTTGCAAGGAAATAATTAAAATAAGACATCGATCACTCGTCAAGACCGAATCGTACCCGGGTCGATGTAGGATTCAAGAGGTGACTCGTACGGGAATCAAGAGGTGGCTCCCACCTTCTGCGATGTAGCACTTTGTTCTCATATTTCTGACTGGGAGCCACTCTGATACCATTTGTAACGATCCGAGCCCGAAAGTCCGGCTCGCTACGTGTAGCCCACACACTGGCCCACTGAACACGCTATCCTGCATCGCCCGAGGTACGATTCGGCCTTGACGAGGACGTCAAGGATTTAAGTGGGGGAGATTGTAATACCTCAATCCCACATCGGATAGATGTAAGACTTATGTTTGATTTATAAGGTAGCCACATACTACCTCTGGGCACCAACATCATCCATTGGCTTTTAGGTCGGCTTTTGGTGGGCCTGATGATCCAAGGTGATGCGTGCTCAGCGGGCCAGTGTGTGGGGCTACACATAGTGGACCGGGCTCTCGGACTCGGGTCGTTACAAATGGTACAGAGCGGGTCCCGGTCGAAAATATGGGAACAATGTGTTGTGCAGGCCAAAGTGCTACATCATAAAAGGTGGGAGACATCTCTTGATCCACGTACGAGCCACCTCTTGAATCCTACATCGCCCGGAGTGCTTCGGCCTTGACGAGGACGTCAAGGATTTAAGTGGGGAGATTGTAATACCCTAATCCCACATCGGGTAGATGTGGGACTTATGTGTGATTTATATGGTGGCCACACACTACCTCTGGGCACCAACATCATCCATGGACTTTTGAGTCAGCTTGTGGTGGGCCTGATGACCCAAGGTGTTGCGTACTCAGTGGGCTAGTGTGTGGGCTACACGTACCGAACTGGGCTCTCGGGCTCGGGTCATTACAAATGGTATCAAAGCGGGTCCCGGCCAAAAATGTGGGAATAAAGTGTTGTGCGGGTCAAAGTGCTACACCGCAGAAGGTGGGAGCCACCTCTTGATCCCCGTATGAGCCACCTCTTGAATCCTACATCACTCGGGGTACGATTCGGCCTTGACGAAGACGTCAAGAATTTAACTGGGGGAGATTGTAATACCCCTAATCCACATCGGGTAGATGTGGGAATTATGTGTGGTTTATATGGTGACCACACACTACCTCTGGGCACCAATATCATCCATAGACTTTTGAGTCGGCTTGAGGTGGACCTGATGACCCAAGGTGTTACGTACTCAGTGGACCAGTGTGTGGGCTACACATACTGGACTGAGCTCTCGGGCTCGGGTCATTACAATCAAAGATCCCCATTAAAAAAAATAGAAAAATGAAAGGATTGGATATTTATTGTAAATTTGGTCGATCGAGAGATACCCGATTCAAGCAATTCAAAGGGTAGGATAAATTTAGGAGAACAACTACGGAATACCCTCGTTCATTTGTCATAGTCGACTGCTCATTAACACATCTGCCACCATGATTCACCCTTGCGTAGCCATATACCTTCCACCTTTGGGCTTGGCCATCAAGTGATGTTGTTGCTGTTGGGTGTGAAAGCTTAAATCGAAAGCCAACTTGTGGTTTTTATTTGCATTCGAGTTGACCCAACACAGATCCAAGCCCAATTTTTGTTCATGTTTCATAAAGCTGATATCTTTTAAATTCGTTCTCTCTATCCATTTTCCATCTCTGGCCTTCAATGGCTTGCTCTCTGTGATCTGCGATGGAGTTTGTAGAGAAGAGAGAGGTCCATGTATATTTGATGTCTATTCTTACTTTTCCCAACTAAACCTCACTCTCATGTCCATTTCTTGGTCAGATGAGGCTTGAATGGCCTTTTCTTCCTATTCATTTTAATTGGGATCATATCAATGGGTTGAACCTCCCTCAGTGGCGATAGGGTTGAGTCTGTGATAGAAGGAGATGAGAAAAAGATAATTGATAAGAGAGTGAAAGAAAGAGATAATTGGTGGTGGTGGTGTGGTGGGGAGAAGGTGGAGTCGGCTGAGAAGATGGGGGAATTTTTATTTTTTAGTTCAACCTCTCAATTGTTAACAGTTTAAAGTAAAAGCCATTAACATTAGTGAGGATATTTTGGTCATTTTCAAGATTTCCGTCCAACATAACGAATGGAAATGAATTGACTGACCTTATTGAATGCCCAAATCAAGTACAGTGATTAATGTGAGAAAAAAAAAACTGTGAGCTCAACGAAAAAAGCGTGAAAGTAGGGTGACCAAATTGTTATTTAAACCTAAACATTTCACAATGCTCCTTTGGAGCTGCTCTTGCTCTTAGTCAAACGATGACCATACAAAGTGCCATATATCCTATCATGGTCATTTCATGTCCAAAAAAAGATTTTTTTTCTTCTTTTTGAAGTTCATTTCTTAGGTAAAATCTTGATGTTAACACTAAAAAATCTTTAAACTATGTTAGGTTTCTTCTTTGACATGTCTTTAAGTGCTTGTTTGGTTGGAGAGTTTTGATCCAAACGTTGGTAAAAAACGTTGTGTTTTCTCTTTAAAAATATTTCGATGCAACATTTTAAAACGCTCCAATTTGGAGTGTTTTAAAAATATGTTACATTTACAACTACTTTGTTTATGAAAATAGTGTTTAGAAATAGTTTCTCAAACGTGTTTACAAGAAAAAAACCGTGTTTTGAAAATGATGCGTTTTAAAAAAACTGTATTTTCAAAACGCTATACCAAACGAGACCTAATTAGCATAACTCACCAAACAAGTAACCTATGAAGCCTTAGAAATGGTATATCCATATGATACTTGTTCATGTGTCAACCTTTCACAACAAATGTTTACATCTTGAGTAGGTCTCTTCTAAGACCGTCTACATATATTCTAATTTGTATGACGGAGCATTACCACTCTTACAACTCAGCCCATTAACACACAGTAGGGCAAGTCATAAGATTCATTTTATAAAAAGAGGTGGCCTCCTGTAAGACGGTCTTACGGATCCTTATCCATAAGACTAGGGGTGGTAAAATAGGTGTTATGGATAAATGGGTGTTGGGTCATTATCCATGGATAACCATGGATAATGGCCTAACATCCATTTATCCATAACACCCATTTTGCCACCCCCACGTAAGACGGAGCCCCATTTAGAAATTTGCGGGTCATAATAAATAAATAATATGTTACAACAAATAACAAAAATGGGTCAGTTAAGTAGGTTCCCATCGAAATGCTTAAGGTTTCAAAGATGGCATGGTTGGTCTTTGGTTCGAAACTCACCAGTTGCCAGAGATGTGTCATTTTGGCATTGTTTACATTTACGATCAATCAGAGTGTTACTTTTAGGCTTGGATAATGGCCTAACACCCATTTATCCATAACATCCATTTTGTCACCCCTACGTAAGACGGAGCCCCATTTAGAAATTTGCGGGTCATAATAAATAAATAATATGTTACAACAAATAATAAAAATGGGTCAGTTGAGTAGGCTTCCAGTGAATTGCTTAAGGTTTTAAAGATGGCATGGTTGGTCTTTGGTTCGAAACTCACCAGTGTTTTTTTTTAAGTTTTATTGTCATAGATGTGTCATTTTGGCATTGTTTACATTTACGATCAATCAGAGTGTTACTTTTAGGCTTGGCGTGTGTCACTTTTGGATAATTGTTGCCTTAGGTCTGAATGTCTGATTAAGTTTTAATTAGTTACTTTAAATCAGAGTGTCACTTTTAAACATAGAATGTGTCACTTTTAAATTTTACGTGTGTCACTTTTGACAAAAAAATCACTTTTAATCTTTAAATTTTTATTCATAAATGTCACGTTTAGTGTGTCACTTTTAGGTATTAATTGTGTCACTTTTAGGCATTAGGTGTGTCACTTTTAGTAAAATAACTCATTTTTATAATCATATAATTTGTATCAATAAGAGTGTCACTTTTAGGCTTGGAGCGTGTTACTTTTAGGACTAAAGTGTGTCACTTTTGGACTAGTGATTTTAACAGCAATAACCAATTGAACACTACTGAAATACAAGGTTCTAAAAATCGTTAGGCAGCACACTAGCTCCTAGCGCCTAGGGGACTAGCCGGGGCGTAATCGGGGCCTAGACGGGATCTAGAATTAAGGCATAATTACCATTTTGTTGATAATTTACATCAAAGATCAAACACATTGAATACAATTTTTTTTATATTTGTCATTTTATCAAACACTTGTCTATATTTGTAAAATAAATAAAAATATACAAACATACCATTAATCTCAATTCTCAACAACCCCAAAGCAATAAACCAGCCAAGTTTAGAGCTAAAAAAAAGATATTACTCCAATTCGCCCTCCATTACCTCCCTCTCTGCATCACCATTACCACTTCCCCTTTCTTCTCCAATTCACCCCCCTTCCTTCTCCAGTCACCGCATGCCACAAAATCAAAGCTACAAAAATAAATTAAGGTCGGCAAGGTTTGGCGTAGGCCGACTTGGTCGATTAGGCGGCGACTAAGAAAGTCGTGGCGGTAGAAAGGGGCCTAGGCAAAGCTAGGCGGGGAGTTTTAGAACACTACTGAAATATATCTTCTCATTCGTAGAAATGTATATAATCCCAAGTGTCAATTGTTAAAAACACGAAATCATAACTTTTTCAAGGTAAAGTATATGTTTTTTAATTAAACTTACAAAATTTACTGAAAATATGTCTAAAATAACCGAGCATTAAGAGTTTTAAAACCAAATTCCTTGGCTTGATGGTAATCAGAAAAATCAGTAGTCTTTTTCTTACCCTTTTCAATCCTTCTCTTAATTTTTTTTCTCCTTCCCTTCGTAACAGAGCGAGCAGGATCTAGGCATGTAGTAGATGAACTTGAAACACGAGATGATTCATTTTGGTCCGGTAAATTCTTTAAGAAAGAGTGTCACTTTTTAGTATTAAGAGTGTCACTTTTTAGTATTGTGAGTGTCACTTTTTCGTATTAAAAGTCTCACTTTTTTCGTATTAAGAGTGTCACTTTTTAGTATTAAGAGTCACTTTTTAGTATTAAGAGTGTCACTTTTTAGTATTAAATGTATCACTTTTTATATTAAGAGTGTCACTTTTTGTATTAAGAGTGTCACTTTTTAGTATTAAGAGTGTCACTTTTTAGTATTAAGAGTGTCATTTTTTTAGTATTAAATAAACGTGTTACTTTTTAGTATTAAGAGTGTTATTTTGTATTTTAATAAAAATAATAATAAATTTTCATTTATAGTGTCACTTTTAACATTAAAATGTGTCACTTTTATGTTTTTAATGTGTCACGTTTGGTTTCAAATGTGTCATTTAACATTTCGTCAAAGTCCGTTAGGATCTGTCAAGTATAGGATCTATCAAGTATCTCAAGGCAATTGATGTTAACGGATGGCTAACGGAGCTGACAAATGATTAAACTGCAAGGCGTGGAAATTCGGCGGTAAACATTGAAAATGAAGAGACACCGGAGCAAATAGAGGAAATGAGCATTAAAATTTAATTTGGTAGCTGGGGCGTGTCAAACCCTAGACTGCCTTGGGCTAAACCTTTAAGGTTCGCCCTTCACCAACTCAGCTGGCCAGCTTTTGTAATTTTTATTAACAGGTTTAGTTATTAATCCGCGAATTTATAAATGAGGCTCCGTCTTACGAATTTAAAATCCGTAATACCATCCTACACAAGTCTTTACCTTAAAAAAAATATTAGTAAGACGGTTTTTCTAATTTCTTTTCCAACATATCTTTTAGTTTAATGATGGATTGTTAAAACTGGAGAAAAAGTTATTCAGGAGGTCACGTCTAGTGCATTAGACGTACTGTCAGTTTGGTGATAAAATGATGGAAGCTCCTCTCTAATATTGCCTGTGTAACTCACTTTCTCTATCCTCCTTTACATATACTCTCTTCATTCTGGACAAAGAGTCTACTATTTTATTTTAGATGTTTCACGTAAATAATCCATTTTAAAAAATTAAGGCATAAAGTGTCATTTTATTACTAATGAATTACTAAAAATATCGTTTTCTTTTAAAAAAAAATTTGACTTTCAAACAAGGACTTTTCGCTCGAAACTGCCGGAGGGAGTATACGATTTGCCCATAAGATTTTCAACTACATATGTCATGTAGTTGAAAACTGAGACATGATTCTGAGAGAGAGAGAGTTGAGAACCTATTACTTACATGCCTTAGAATTTTTAAGATTGCCAAAAAGTTTCTATTTAAGCAAATCGTAAACATCATTCAAAGTCCCTACCTTGAGGAAGATCGAGATATGGCAAAGGTAATGTTTCATCTTCCATCTCCATGAGGTTTGGTAAAGCTTTATCAAATTCTTTATCTTTAGATGCTAAAATACATCGTTTTTGTGACTATGCAAATAATCTCCATTGCATGCTACACTGCAGAAAATCGAAGTGAAAATCTGTATCTATCTACAGGATTCGACTAAGCATATAGCAAATAAATTTTCACCACGCACGCTGCCATAACTCGTGTTGATTTGAATTCTTCCAATGCTTTTGATTGAACTGTGATGGGATATTTTTTTTCATTGCTTTGGTGATTTCAATTCTTCAGCGATTTTGAAACTTGTTTTACTGCTTCTTCCATGGTAAAACAATAAATGAGTTTCTGGTGTTTTATTGCATGATGAACAAGAATGATCAAGTGACAGTGGATATAGAGAGGGTAATGTTAACAGAAATCACGAATGTGGATCCAACGCTGGTGATAAGTCGGGTGAGGAAGCTAGGCATGGTAGCAGAGATCATAAGCATGGGATTGCCTAGGAGACCCGAGCCCCACAACCCGGAGCCTTAGTTGCAGCAGTTATGAAACTGCAACCTGCAACTTTCTCTGATAGAAAGTGTGACATATTCACATTAGCTTTTGTTTCTCTAATGCATTTCAACTCATTCTGTTTCTTCTCTACCAAGTGATGCTACTTAAATATAATTCATGTCAATGTTTTACAATGTTTTTCTTGATTCTTCTTCTTCTGCTGGCTGCATGTCTCAACATGGGCCATAAGTACTTTAAACATTAGCAAGAGCTGAATATTGTGGACTGGGGGTTTCGACTTTGAACCATTATCACGACTTCCTTTGAGCAAGCAATCAACTAAACCCGAATGGACTTGACATTTCCCTTGCTATACATAAATTTCAATTATTATGAACTTCACCAGTACCTAACTCATTTTGAGTTCCAAAAGCCATCATATGTTGACAAAATATATAGCAGCAATCATTTACTCAACAACAATACGCTTATAAAGACCACACCAGCACGGATAAATTCAAATATTAGCGGAATATGTGGAAGAATTAATGAACATTTGCCATTAAATCAAAGGTTGCAAAGGACAATCACAGACTTTCTGACCAGACCATGCAGCAAACTATCCTATAACTCTCTGACAAGTCTTGTTCTACATAATCTCTACTTCGGCTGATTAGATACAGCTTAAGGCTTATTCTGTTTCTTTGAAAGAGCACAAACATTTCACTTCATAGCTACTTCCATACTCCAACAGCTTAGTCCCGCCCAATTATGAGTAAGATGAAGAGTAGATTGAAGATACACGACAACACCAAACAAAACGAAAGGCATTTGTTTCTTTCCACTGCTCTCTGAGAAGGATCATACCAGAGGAAAAAGCCACAACGTCCTGACTGCAAGAGAAAAACAAAAAGTAGAATAAATAATAACAAAAAAGTAAAATAAAATTATTTATACATCTAGTCATTCTAGATTTCTAGTAAATTAAGAATCACAATAAGAAAAATAAACAGCATAGTCAAAATTCCATATCCTACCGTTGCAAATGATCCAGAACCATCAGTCGACATCTTAGGTATAGGAGGGAGTGACCCAAAAGGATTTACACCTAATGACGGCTGCCAAGCTGCAGTTGTCTGAGAGTCAAACCTGGAATATGACATGCAATCAATTTATAAAAAAGAAGAAAAGACAAAAAACTTGAACAGCACGTGAAGAGAATATAGGATTTGGAGTTGGAAAAATAGGAAGTCAGAGAAGAAGCAGACCCTTTAGCAATATTATTCTGACCACCAGCTTCTGTAACTGCAACACTCCGAATGTTATTCTGAGGTGAACGTGCGCGGGGTGACCACAATGATGGTTGATTGTTAGTGCAGTTCAAGCAAGGGCTAATTCCTGAAGGTGAAATCGAAGTGGAGATGGATGGAGATGATGCAAATAAAAAAGGCTCTGATACTGTTATGGTTGTAGAAGGTGCGTATACGGAAGTTGTCGAGGGAGAGCTTGCAAAAAATGATCCACCAATGGGAGGTGACGGAGAGGTCGCAAAGGAGAAAGGATTCACTGATAAAGCAGGTGAGTTAGAGGGTTGGAATAATGAAAAAGAACTAATGGGACCAAATGGAGGGGCAGGCAGTGTGACTGATGTAGATGGCGTGCATGATGAAGTTGGTAAGGAGTTAGTGAAAGGCGATGAGCTGAAGACAGAAAAACCGGAGGCTGTAGGAGGGGCTATGGAAGAAAAGGGATTCCTTGGTGTACGTGCATCAACAGAAAGAGTAAACAGAGAGGATGTTAAATCCAAAGGGATCCTGGAAGAAGAAGGAATCCCATATATAGGTGAATTTGAAGAACCATTAAGAAGAGGGGTGGCAAAACCCGATGAACTAGGATGGGAGTATAGTGATAAACCATTAGGTCCAGATACAAGGGTTGGTTGTATAACTGATGTAGAAGCTGATAAATGTGTTGAAAAGTTGCTAAAGGGGTTGGAAGTTGAAGTATTAGAGGGAGTCACAGATGCTGATGAAGCATTAAAAGCAATCGACTTTGTTTTGGAGTCGTGCCAGACAAATCCACCTGCAAAAAGAGAGATAGAGAGAGAAAGAAAGCGTTGGTTTGCGATAGAGTTCAACTGAAGCAAATGGCATACATACATAAAGCAAGTCATGCATTCATACCTTTATCACCAAACTGATAGTCCTCAAATCTCAATTCTTCATGGCTTTTATCTTTGTAAACAGGCATTGCAGAAATGGACTCCAATTTTATCAGTTGATTTGCAGTAGGATCTACCCCCTCAGCTATTTTGTAAGTTGCTACTCTACTTCCTCTGTTTTGGCTACCAAATGTCGGTGTTGGGACCTGAGATCCTGCAAAATCAGAAACAGCCGGATTGAGATTGGACATCAAAACAAAAACAAAGACATGTGGATGAAAAACTCAATGCTTTAGATTGGATATACAATTCCGATTGAGATTTTCTGTTGACAGTTCAAAACATCTACCAGTAAAAAAGAAGAGAAAATATTTAGAGGTAACTATGCTTACCAAATAAAGATTTAGTAGTCCCAAGTGAGTTGCTCCCACCAAAAGTTGTGAAGGAACTGAAGCCAACTCCTGTAGTTCTTGATGCACCAAAGGCCGGCTTTGGCTTCTGCCTCATATCTGAAGATCCCAAGCAAAAGTCAACAAAGGAACTTTAATTGTTATGAAGTCAAAAAAGTCTGCCATAGAACGATGGCTTTATATAAAAACTAACCAAAGAAATTTGATTAGATAAATGAAACGACACCTACTTCAACAATGACTTTATAAACTAATGATAAATAACTAACATAATTCTGGTAAGTGAACTTCTGCAATTGAAATATTGAAGCTAATATGCAAGCTAACCATAACTGTGATCTTTTACAATTTTACAAATTTTATTTTCAATTATCATTTGTTCAAAAAAACCATAAAAAGGAAGTAAGCATTCTCTTTAAGTACTAAATGATAAATATACTTGACCACTTTGTTCAAAACTAGTAGCTTCAAACAACAATTGAGCTTCTACAAGTTGTAATTGTAATTCATGATATTCAAACATGCACTTCCTCACCCTGAGATGATCAGTTCAAATTTACAAAAGAATAATGCTAGAGCCACCAAATGAGTACCAAATTTTGTACACAAAATGGCATCTCATGTGTCATCTTGTTGGCTTCACTTTTTAACCCAAAATGGAGTCCACAAGATGCACAATAAGAGGACACCTAAGACGCTACGTCGATTTGAGCACAGAATTTGGTGGCGCTAGCATTAGTATTTACAAAATCACGCTCTGTAGGATTTGAACCTACGGCACTGGGTTATGAAAACCCATGTTCTTCCAATCTGAACTAAGAGCGATTTACAATCACAGCCACACGGTTTTATTTTCCTACACTAATCACAACTTTGCATGCATTTAAAATCGTAATATGATCATGATAATGCATAGAACTGATGTCAATTGCTTACTTTTCACTCACTGCATAAACAAGAAAAATAAGTGGAGACCCAAACCCATGACATTGGTACGCAGGAAAAGGTGCTAACAAGCCACAGTCCACCACTTTCAATAGGTCAGGATTCCATGTTCTCTGCACTATGCTTCAAGATGTGCAATCCCAAGCCTCTTTCTTATCTCCACCAAGTAAAAAACTTGGGTAGTACATGATTTTAATGCATAAACTTTAATGTAGGTGAAAGAATATTACGCCAATGCATTAGTTAAATCACAATTCCTTCTTTGTCAATAGTCAGGGAAAAAGAAACCATAATATATAAATTGAAGTGACGGCGGGATTGCTGTACGCAGGCTTGAACTCATGTAAAATTCCAAGTGGTTTGATGTAGAAACTATGCCTTAATCAAACTAAATAAAAAAACAGAAGGTGAACGATTTGGAAAGTAACTAATAAGGATAGGGAATTGAAGTCGCAAAAAAGTAAATTATAATAAATTAATGTACTAACCACCAAAATTTGATGAAGGGAATCCAGGAGCCAGGGGTGAAGTAAAACCAAAATCAGTGTTCGAACCCCAAAAATCAGTAGCTGATGATGAAGCATCAACTGTTTTTGTGGATGGAAAAGGTGAAACGGTTGCCCCAACCACGCCGCTTGTAGTTCCACTCAAATTTGACGTCCCAAATGGTGACGCAATATTAGTTGCCAAGCCAAATGGCTTGGGGAACAACGAATTACCAGATGAATTCCCAGAAGCTGTCATGACCAAAAAATGAGAGAAATTTCACAATGTCACCAAGGAATTATTACTATAGAAGTGATACACAACAAAACATGAATAGGAAAAGGAAATTGTGGGTAAAGACCCCAAAAGCATAATAATATCAAATGAAACCTAAAAAACAGCTATCAAACAAAGGGAATCAGCAGAAAGCAATTCACTTGTTCAGTTTTTCATGACTGATACCACTATCATAAAAATAGTCATAAAAAAATGAAGCTTAAATTAATTTGAGAAAAAAAAAACAGGAATAAAGAATTATCACTCAGAGTTTTTAAATTATGATACGTTCCGTGTATCTATCGTGTATAGGATACACAATGTATAAAGAAATGCACAAAATCTTGAGATATTCCATCTTAATTTCTGAAATATGTATTTGGGAAGAAGAAACTATAAATCTATAAGTAGATATAAGAGTATTCATTAACTTTTTGACCAAGCTATAATAATTAGAACCATAATTTTGGAAATTAAGACTAAAAAATTGTGTTTTCACCGATTTACAATAAAATATTATTCAATATATTACTCTTTATATTCCAAATTTGTAAGAAGAAATGACTTTTTAAATATTATTATATAGTTTTATTTGTGTAACTACTTATAAAACAACAATGTATTGCTAGATACACTATTTTATTGTACTTTACGCTACGTCGATACCGTATCGTAAGATACTAATGTATTCATGATCATATTTAGGAAAGCATCCCAGCCTTTTCTGATAGATTCCACCACGCCAACCCCTTACCCCTTTCCTTCTCCATAGTTCCCTTCAGCAATATTTTTTCCAGGGGGCTTCAATCTATTTCAAAAGAATTACAGAGTTAAAGGCACAGCTTTATGAACCCCAAATACCTTTCCTTAATGTTGCATCATTTATTCAATTTTAAAAGCTATCTTTCCAATTGAAAATCCCTTCAAAGGGAAATCAAGATCAAAGACCAGTCTCAGGAAAGGCACAGGCATTTTGATAGATGGAATGATTAAGTATAGAGTTTGTAACTCATGATTAAGCATAAAGTTTGCAACTCACGATCAAGCAAAAGTGTTTTGTGCATTACTTATGATAATGGAATAACTCATATCAAAAAGTTCTGCAGCTCAAATACTAGCAGACAAACTCCATTTGAAGTTTTATTATCTTTGTAGAAGTTATATTAGCATTTGTACTTTGTATTTAACTAGTGATCATAATTGAAAACCAGTTGTTTTTCTTCCCTTCAAGACTCTGGATTTAAGTGGCTAATACAATACCAAGAGTCCCTTTCTGCCCCCAAACACCATCTAAAAAATGACCTAACCCACTGATGTTGGTGAGCTCTTTAGTCCAATTTCAAAACTCCAGCAATTTATGTGTTTACTAAATCCTATCCTCCGCTTAGCTTAATTCATCTATCATGTTCCTCTGTTGCTTCTGCATTCTTTGTTTTTTTCGGCCTTTCCTCCATAGGACTTGACCCAAACCAGATAAAACAAGAAACATACCCGTTTTAAACTTTTAATCTTATTCAAACTTAGAGTTTCAGGAGCGGACCATTGCAGTCTCATTTGATTTGTCCATTTCCATGGTTTTGCTGTCTGTTGGTTTTAGTTAATAACAGCACCTAGCCCAGAAGATAACCTATTTTCCTAACTCACGTGACTTTGAATAATTCGATATTTTTTACAGTAAATAATACTGTATTCAAACTTTTTTCATTCAAGAAAATATCATTTAAATTATAAATTAATTTTGAAAACAATGTGTTTTTTAACTGTAACATTATGAAGGAAAAAAAACAAAATACTAGTCTGCTCTCGATTCTATTTTATTTTTTTTTATTTTTGGATACATTCATGACAAGCCAAAAGGGCCTACACACAGTGAACTCATCTAGGTTAGGCAAATCCCTCCACGATCATCTCTAATTTTTTATGTCACATCTTCTGGCACACTACCAAAGTATATAATCCTACTCGGTTATTGTAAAGATTTATTCACTAAATACTGGGCACAATGATCAGCTTTCTGTATGTGTGAATCATCTTGCAACGATCTTTAGTTCGAAACTTTTTCTGTTTTGATCAAATTTCATCACTTGAAAACGTGAATCGCTTTAAATTAAAGACGAGAACTCAGCTCACCGAATTCGACAAGAAACTGATCAATCTCGGAACTGGACTTAATTGGATCATTTCCCAACTAAAAAACACAGAATAGAAAACCGAGAAAACAAATCTCTAGTCAGTAGTCACAATAAGACCTAAAAAAAATTCCTCAAACTGGTATTAGACCCGTCATATGATTCAAATAAACCAACCAACCCATCTGACTCCGTTAAAAGCACCCAAAGACCTCAAATTCCATAAAAATAACCCTCTTAGGCTCTTACAAGTTACAATAAACGAAAAACCAAACAATGAAACGATCCATGGGTGGGTTTGAAATTGAATACATTGAACTACAAATTTCAAATTCTACGAAATTCACCTAGTGTTCACTTAGAATAAAAGAATTAGTAAATCAAATCTGCAATTGTGTTAGTGGAGATGGGAATTATAACGACTTACAAGTAGTCGTCGAACTCGAATTCAAACCCGAACCCGAACCAAACATCTTCGAATCTTAGGATCGAACCCAGTCAAAGAAAATCAATCAAAAGACAAACAGTATATACTTTTCGCGGTAGAGAGAAATCGTTTTATATATATATATATATATATATATATATATATATATAAAGACTTTAGGGTTCCAATTTGAGACAGAGTAGCTTAGGCTGAAAGCAGTTATCCGTTAAAACCGCTGATCTCACCGAGTAGCTTACCGTTAACGCTGGATTTTTAATTTTTAATTTTTAATTTTTTGCGCGGTTTATTTGAATTTCCTATTATTGTCCTCAGCGTCTTTACTTTTTGATTACATGTTCCCTCTATTTTCCTCCATATTTCCCACTAACACCCTATTGTTGTGTACTTGGAAACTTTTGCTATGCTCAAATGAGCAAAATGCAAGATTGTCCCTATTGTTAGGTTGAATTCCAAATGTTTGGCCACATCTCACTGCTTTATGTTAGAATTCGTTATACTCCCTTTGTTATGGGTAAAGTCCACATTTGAAAGTCAAAACTTTTTTAAAAGATGACACTTTTATTAGCTCATTAGTAATAAAATAAGTTTATTTGCTAGTATGGGAGAGGACACACGGGGTAGGACTGTTTTAACACAAGAGGAAAATCCTATACAAGTTGTTGAGGACAAGGCTGGGAAGCTCGACACAAAAACATGAGTTTTGAACACCACAATTCAGAATTTTAGGGATGAAAGTTTTAGATTAAAACCCAATCAACTTGTGTTACAATCCGATGGTGAAGCTATGAAGTGACTGAAGTTCCTACACTCTTTTACATTGTTTATGAAACATAAAGGAGAAGCGGTTGAAGAACTAAGTGGAACGAATAATTTGACAAGGGGGTATTTGAATTTGGCAATGACAAATGCCAAGTTTTTAGGGTTCAAGATAGATAGCATGGGGAGATTGCAAGGGAAAGTCGATTTTTGGGAATTTCTTGTGGGAAGAAACTGAGCGAATCAAACAAGTCTAGCCATGTACTACAAAAGACTCAAAGAAGTTGTTACTAGGTGGTGCCCGTGGGAGATGTGGTTTCATAAATGTGTATGCTCCTTGTTTGGTACTAAGCAAGTCCAAGAATTGAGGCCAATTGGCCCAATTCTTCTCCACGAGGGGGAGTTTGATGCGTGTGCATGGAGGAATTATTCAAGGTTGGGGGAAAAACAAAATGGCTATGTCATATTTGATGTGATCCTAGCAATCCCAAGCTCATGTCAAAGTCAAGAGTTGATAAAGCATGAAGAGTTCGTGATTGCTCAAACGTTCAATTGTTAATGAGAGCAGATGAAGGTAGAGTATGCTTGGAAAATTCAAGAGTTCTACAACAATTTGATTAAGGCTTCATTGGTGATTCGGGTTATTTTATTGCCTACTCTTCAAGTGTCAAGAGATGGGTTAAAAATGATTCTACATTGGAAGCAAGAGCCTTAGAATGCAAAAAGAGAGGTCTTAAAGCATCAAGAAACATCCATCAAAAGTGTACGAGGCATGGAGTGCAACGGAGGTCTTAAATGACAATATTTGGAAGGAAAAGTCTTTAAAAGTTAGCCCATAAGTTCAAGGATGACTTGGGAAGTTTTAACACTTAATGGAAGACTTTAAGGGCCAAAATGCAACTTTAAAAATATTGGCTTTCACAAAAAACGGGATTGTTACCTTTTTGGGTCGCGCTATTCCGACCCTCGATTACTCCAAATTGGCCCCCCAAAAAATCTCAAAAGTGTAAAGTCTCTATTTTGCCCTTTCAATTAACCCCTAAAAATTTTCAAAATGTTCAGACTACATTGGCCGAACAACACTGTATTGTTTGGATAGATCATGTCGAACAACACTGTGTTGTTCGACCAAGTTGGTTCGAACATTTTGGAAATATTTTTAAAAACAAATTAACTTAATGTTGTTCGGCATGCTTTAGTCAAACAACACAGTGGTGTTGGGCCAAATAGGTCTGAACATTTTGAAAATATTTTTAAAAAAAATTAAACTTAGTATTGTTCGGCATGCTCTAGCCGAACAAAACAGTTTTGTTCGATATGCTCTTACCGAACAATTGAGGGTAGAGGGCGATGAAGGAGGGTAAACTTATAAGGAGAGGAAAATATGAAAAATGACTTTTGGGAATTTTTGGGGGATCAACTTGGAGAAATTGGGGGGCCGAATAGCGGCACCCTACCTTTTTTTCCTTATTTGTTTGGGAAAATTATCTTTATGACCATCGTACTATTCTCAGTTTACCGATTTGACCAACCAACTTATAGCATCCCAAATATGACAATGTACTTTCCAATTGGGTGCGATATGGTCCCTGTCGTTAACGGACCATCAAATTTTGTAATAAAATTGTTAATGTGGACTAACTGTGAGATTTTATCACTGTTCTAAAACTCCCCCTAGCTCCGACTAGGCCCCGCCTATGCGCTAGGCCCCTCTCTACCGCTACGACTTTCTTAGTCACTGCCTAATCGACCAAGTTGGCGCCTACGTTGCCGGTCTGCCAGATAGATAGAAGAAAGAATAAGAAAAAAAGATGAAGAAGAAGATGTCTGTCTCGAGACTCATAATTTAGAATGAGAAGGGATTAGGGAGAATGTGTTAGACTGTGGGTTGTAGGGACAGTAAGTATGTGGAGTAATATTTTTTTTGTTTTTAGTTCTAAACTTGGCTGATTTATTGCTTTGGGGTTGTTGAGAATTGAGATTAAAGGTAGGTTTTGTATATTTTTGTTCATTTTACAAATATAGACAAGCGTTTGATAAAATGACAAACAAAAAAATAAAATAAATTTGTAGTCAATGTGTTTGATTTTTTATGTAAATTATCAAAAAAATGGTAATTATGCATTAATTATAGGCCCCACCTAGGCCCCGATTACGCCCCGACTAAAGCGGCCGCCTAACGATATTTAGAACCTTGGATTTTATTAGGGATATTCTTGTACATCTCCATTAAAAATACAAAAATGAAAAACAAAAACAAAAAATGATGGCAGTCTCATAATCTCCCGGTTTGGGATTGGTTTGGCTTTGTTTGATTTTTCTTTGTTGGTATTTCTATATATATTTATAATTGTGTGTTCATTTTAGGAAATTTAGAATTGGATAAGTTATGGGTTCATCTACAAAATCAGTTCAACAAGTTGTGGAGGAAATTATGAGAATTCATAGATCTCTACCTCCAAGACCTGGTATTGATGAGATTGAGGCAGCAAATATCTTCAATGAACCTTCCGGTACCATATCCTCAGCCCCACCACAGCCCACCCTCAGGTCGTCTATTTCTGCCTCCCACCGCCGTCAATTTTAAGTCAAAACTCGAATTATCTTACTTCAACTGTAAAAGGGTTTTTGAACCCTAGCCTTAGATTTTGTTGTTGTCGGATCAATAAACTACGAATGGATATGGGGATAATATATTAATATTGGGTGGAACGAAGATAGCTAACTAGAGCTGGGGGCGACAGCGACAGCTAGAGATGGGGCTCGCTTTGCTGGAGTTTTTTTCGGAGAGAACACTAGGATCTCAATCCTCCACAACTACAGAAAGATTACCATATCTTGGATTGGTTCGTGCACGAAGTATAGTAGATCTGCAATGGAGTCTCGTCGGCCTGGAGTTGTAATGGTGGAGACCGAAGGCGGTGGTTGGGTTGGATTTGAGAAAGAGGGAGCGAGATGGCGGAGATGGGGCTGAAGCGAATGAGGGGCGGTGACAGAACTCAATTTGATTCTGGCAAAAAAAATTGAATTGATGTCCCGGAAGAACTGTTCTTTTATGTTTGTAGGAAATGCAAAAGAATTTAGTGTACTTCCATAGCAAAGAACAAAAGAGAGAACTCTGAAACTATTGAATCTTGAAAATTGTTTCCAACTGTTCGACGATTTGATACAATGAGCTTCTAAGGCTCCGTTTGTTTAACGGAAAATCATTTCCAGAAAATGATTTCTGAAAAATGATTTTTCGGAAAATCAAAAGATTTCATTTTCAGGTGTTTGGTAAATCTTTTGAAAATATGTTAGAAAATATTTATGGGTGTTTGGCAAAGAAAACAATATATGAATAAATACAAAAATAGAAAATAGAAAAGGCAAAACACACCTTTGGGCCACTATACTTTACAAAAGGTTGCAATTAGGCCAGTGAGACTTCAAAATTTTCGAGATGGCATTGTCTGCACTTATCTTGCACGTTAACCCCTTTTTGGATGGGCGTTAAGTTTGATTAAATGTCTATTTTACCCTCGACTTCATCTTCACGGAACCAAGATGAAGATGACGGAGAGGCAATCAAACCCCACCGTACCATTGTTTGTTTATTTGCCTCTTCAATCTCCATCCCACCATTTTTGCGCGAGATAGAAATTCATACATATTTATAGTATTTACATACATACAAAGAGAATCGTACTACTACAATGGATCGACCAGTTGTAATTGAAGCTTACGGCCGAATCGATGGCCAAAAACTCCTGGTCTTACACTCCCTCAACTCCTTCCCACTCTCGTTAAATCACTCAAAGTCTCGCCCTTCCACCCATCTCCAACTTTCACGTCGGAGTCATCGGGTTAGGTCCGACGGCGGATCTTCCTCGGCGTCAATCTCGAATTCCCCCTCCTCCACCACTCAGTCCACGCAGCTTTTTAATCACTAATCTCGTCCACAATTCCCCCGCCTCCGCCCTCCTCGCCGGCAATGCCAATTCTTCCAAGAACTTCGCCACGCGCCCCAAACCAGCCAGTTCCTAATCATTGGCGACTCTCGAGAAAATGCCGATTTCCAACCCTTTTCGTCACTTCTACCAAACCATTTGGCCCGATCCGAGTTTTAAACCGGATCGGTTACTTACATCAGTGAAGATGAAGAAGTCGAGGCGTCAATCTCGAATTCTCAGGCCTCCCCCTCCACCACTCCGCCCACGCACGCTTTTAATCACTAATCTCGTTCCCACAATTCCCCGCCTCCTACTGCTTAGCTGTCTCGCCCCTCGCGCCATTGCTCAATTCTTCCAAGAACTTCGCCACGCATCCCAAACCAGGTTCTAATCATCGGCGACTCTCGAGAAAATCTTGATTTCCAACCCTTTTCGTCACTTCTACCAAACCCATTTGGCCCAGATCTGAGTTTTAAACCAGATCTGGTTACTTTGCATCCGTGAAGATGAAGAAGTCGAGGGTAAAATAGACATTTAATCAAACTTAACGTCCAAACTTAACGTCCATCTAAAAAAGGGGTTAACGTGCAAGATAAGTCTGGTACAGTAGCCATCCCGAAAATTTTGAAGTCTCAGTGGCCTAATTACAACCTTTTGTAAAGTACAGTGGCCCAAAGGTGTGTTTTGCCAATAGAAAATAAACAATGTTTAAGATATCCCTAGAAAATCAATAAAGACCATCTTTTTTTAATACGGTCAATCTTTTTTCAATCTCACAATTACAAATAATCTTTTTGATAATTGATATGAAAAAAAAAACATTTTAAAATATAAAATAGACAATGTTTAGGATGTCCCTTGAAAATGTTATGGAAAACTATATATGAATAAATACAAAAAATATATATTATAATATTAATGCACATATTGAATATAAAATAGTGTTGAACTTTAAGTAATTTTTCTTTAGTAACCTTCAATTTATCATTAGTGGTGTCAAATCAATATGTCTATCTTTTTTCAATCTCACAATTACTAATAATTTTTTTGATAATTGATATAAAAAAACGTTTTAAAATAGAAAATTGATAATTGTTAGGATGTCCCTAAATAATATAGGTGACACTAATTTTAGAACGTAGTAAACATTTATTAAAATTTTAATTTATAAATAGTATGCACAAACGTTATTTATATTTCTAAACAATTTATTTGTTGAGTGAAATATTGTGCGTGTAAGTAAATATATGCAATTGTGAAAGGGGGCGGAGGGTGCCCGAACAGTTGGAAAATGACTTACGAAAAATGAATCCGTAAGTCATTTTCCGAAAAATAAGCCTTCATTTTCCGTTGACTCGGAAAACCTTTTACGTTGACTGCATTTTCCTAAGGTTACCAAACACCGAAAAATAAGGAAAACGTTTTTCGAAAGTCATTTTCCGTGAAACAAACGGAGACTAAATGTATTCCTTCGAACTCTCAATTTTGGGGGTTTTGTTCAAGAACAATTCCAATTCAGTAGACTGGGAGAAGATGGTGACGAGACTGCCATCATTTTTTGTTTTTGTTTTTTATTTTTGAATTTTCAATGGAGATGTACAAGAATATCTCTCATAAAATCCCTCGGTTAGTCCATATTAACAGTTCAATTACAAAATTGGATGGCCTATTAATGACATGGACCACATCTTACCCAATTAGAAAGTGCATTGGTCAAAATTGGGATATTGTAAATTGGTTGGTCAAATCGGTAAACTGAGAATAGCACAATGGTCAAAAAGATGATTTTCCCTATTAGTTTTGGATTAATTGTTTTAGGTCTTTGACCAATTGTTTTCCTACTTAGACCAGTAGTAGGATTTACTTGCTTTCCTAGTTTAAAGTGGAATTCAGTTTCCTTATTGCTTTGTAATAAAATCCCTTAACGATTAGGATTTCAATTTTTGTCTGGTATAAATAGTCTTAGGATTTCAATGCATTTTTTAAATTTGAGTTTTGGAGAAAACATAATAAGAAGGCTTATTATAGCAATTTGGTCACCATACTTTCACACTTTTTCATTAAGTTCATTGTACTTTTTTTCTCAATCTAGTGACTATACTTGGCCAATCAAGTCAATAAAGTTACTGGGGATCATTTCGTTAGTTAGATTGATGGAAATATTTGAAATTACCAAAATGCTCTTACTAATGTTAAGGGTTTTTATTTTCAAATGTTAATAGCTGAGGGGTCAAACTAAAAGAATAAAACTAAACTTTAAGTTTTCCCCTGTTCAATCACAACGAAAACCGAGAGAGAGTGCCCGAGAGAATCTCACTAAAGAGCTCTATGTTGGTGAAAATGGACTGGCGACGATGATGAATCAACCAGAGGTGGCGGAGCAAATGTAGAGAAAGAAGAAGGATAGAGTAATGGCAGAAACGGTGGAGGAAATATGTTGTTGCCGAGGAGAACAAACAAGATCTAAGGGAAGAGGAGAGAGTAACGGTGATAAGGAGCTTGGAGGGGGAATGAGGACGTGGCATGGCTGGGGAGGGTTTGGGGGAGAGGGAGGGGGAGAAGAGAAACAATGTTCACCAATTTCCTAAATATCCTTATAATTTTTCAACAGTGGAGGAGCAAATGAAGCGGAGAAGGGAGGAGGATGAGAGAGTATTAATGGCGAGTGTGGTAACACAATTGTGAGTTTTGGTGGTGGTGACGAGAGATGGGTCCAGAGAAGGGGATCAAAAGTATTATCTTAATAATAGTTCGGTACAGCTATCGAGCGTGATGGAGTCGGAGCTCTGATCTATCCTCGTCGTTGTTGTACTTGAATTGGCTGCAAACGCGGGAAGGGAGATAAAAGACTAAAATTGTGCCCCAACACATGCAATTGGCAGAGATCTGTAAAATTCCCTTACTAAGAGAAGGAATAGCTATTCATGGCAGAGGCTTGAGCCCTACGAATAGGGATCGTTGATGTTAAGGATACTACTCCAGTTAATAATCTGCAGAAGGATATGGAAGACATGCAACCTCCAGTTAAAGCAAACTCTAAGGGAGTCGAGTGTGCAAAAGGAAAAGATAAGAAGGACTGACAGCATCTTTAAGGGTGTCGAGTGTTTTAGTTATGCTTCTCCAGGGGTAGCGAGTGTGCAATGTTCAAAGTTGTATAAATCAGTTAGAGAGTTAGTTAGGAGGAGCGTATAGGAGTGTATGTTGCTCCTTTTTCTGTTTTCCTTTCTGTTATGGCTGTTGCTATTGCTGCTATATATAAAGCAGTATATATAATGCAGTATGTAGTTAATTAAGATCAATCATCTTCTTCAATGTAGAAACTCTACCATTTTTGTTCCTTCAATAACAAAACAGTACACAAATTGTTTCATGGTATCAGAGCCACTATTGATCTGATTGTTAGCTTTCTTATTACAATCATTTAGTCAATCTATTCATCAGAATTATTTCCTTGTTTCTCCTTCACGATGACTACTGAAGTTGCACAAAATTCTGAAGCTGCGAGACAGACAACTTCAGCAATTGAAGAAGATGCTTATGCCTCATCAGAAGCTCATGTAACTCTTCCAACTTCACATCCTCTATACCTAAATTCAAGTGACCATCCAGGTATGTGCTTAGTCACTCAAGTCCCGGTTAATACAAACTACAACAAATGGAAGAGAGCAATGATGATTGCACTTTCATCTAAGCTGAAATTAGGCATTGTTACTAGATTAAACAAACAACCTAATTCTCAGTCTAAGTACATTTCTCACTGGCAAAGATGCAATGACATGGTTATATCATGGTTATTAAATGATGTATCACCTGAAATTGGATCAAGTTTGGTCTATTTCAAAACAGCTAAGGAAATATGGGATGATCTAGAGAGTAGGTTTACACAAGGCAATGCATCTAAGGTGTTTCAACTTAAGAAAGAGTTAATGAATCTTCAACAGGGATCATTATCAATTCTCGATTATTTTACAAAATTTAGATCTGCTGGGATGAATTTGAGGAGGTTAGTAATATGCCAAAATGTAAATGTGTATGTTCATGTAATTCACACAAGAAGATGGATGAGTATGATCAAATGCGAAGGTAACACGGTTTCGATTGGATGAATGAAACCTACTCGTATACGTAGCTCAATTCGCTATGACTCCTTTACCAAATATGAGCACAACTATGTCATTGCTAATGCATGATGAAAAAGTGAAAGAATGTTCAGCTAAGCAATCAAATTATTCTTTGATCACAATGTTTCCCGCCTATTTGCTAAAAATGTGCTGCATCACATTAATCATAGCAAGAATCGAATAATGCCGGTAGAAAAATTGTTTCCAAAGGACATCTATTGTGTGATCATTGTGGAGGAAATGGTCACATTAAGAGTTCATGCTTCTTCCTTAATGGATTTCTGAATGGCATAAGTTGTATGGAGTGAAGCTGCACCCTTCTAAAATGCCTAAGAATCAAGAATAAATCGGAAGTGCTCAGTCAACACAACTACCATAAATAATGGAGGGAATGATCCTGCTGCTAAGATGCTTTCCTTATCGAAGATCATTACAATCACTGTTGAGGATGATTAATGATCGAAAACTACAAACTTAGATGTTCCTCAAGTAGCTCAAGTTGCGAGTGAATTTCACATTACTCCTAGTGTTATAAGTTCCGTACATTGTACTTGGATGTCAAGCATAATCAAGAATGGATTATAGATTCTGGTGCATCTGATCATATCACTTCATCATTTCATTTCTTTATTGATCCTATCCCTTTTGTGTCTACTATTCACTTACCTAATGGTCTCACTACCTTTAGTACACACAAAGGATCCATACAACTCTTCAATGATATAACACTGTTTAATGTTCTTTATGCACCGATTTTTCTCTTAATCGATATCTGTCAAGAAACTTGTTACTTCCAGAATTGCAGCTTATCCTTCTTTCCAACTTACTGTCTCTTTCAGGACTTAGTCTCCAAGACCTTGAAGGGGATTGGTAAGCTGATTGGAGGCATCTATAAGCTTGAACTGCATACTCCTCAGTCTACTAGGCATGTTGTGTCTTGTTCTGTAAATCTCAAACCTGAAACATTATGGCACCATAGATTGGGTCATGTTCCTATGTCAATGTCGAAATACTATCCAATTTCATGTTCTAAATACATTGATCCTATCCCTTTCCTGTTAGCACTTCTCATGTTACTACTCCCTTTTCTCTAATTCATTGTGACATTTGGGGTCCCTATAGACATCATACTTATGATGGTTTTCATTCCTTTTTAACCATAGTTGATGATTTCTCAAGAACCACATGGACCTATTTAATGAATTCTAAAACTCAGATTCTTTCCTACATGAAAACATTCCTACAAATGGTGCAAACACAGTTTCAAACATGTGTTAAAACTGTTAGATCAGACAATGGATCTGAGTTTTTTAGTGGTGACATGACCTCTCTTCTTTCCTCCCTTGGTATTGTTCAACACAGTTCCTGTGTTGAGACTCCTCAATAGAATGGAAGGGTTGAAAGAAAACATAGGCATTTACTTAATGTTGCTAGGGCCTTGAGATTCCAAGCTCATTTGCCTATAAAATTCTGGGGTGACTGCATTCTAGCAGCCACTTATCTGATCAATAGAACTCCTCTGATTATCCTTTCTCATAAAACTCCATATGAAGTATTGTTGCTTCAACCTCCCTCCTACTCTCACCTTAGAGTATTTGGTTGTTTGTGTTTTGCCACCACTATTAAAGCTGGCAGAGATAAATTTGCTCCAAGAGCCTCCAAATGTATTTTTCTAGGTTATCCTGCTGGCAAGAATGCTTACAAATTATATGACCTTCATACTCACAAAATTTTCTATTCTAGGGATGTATTCGTCTATGAAGATCAATTCCCTTATGCCTCCTATCCTTATATCACCAATGAATCTCACACTCCCATGTTTACTCCTCTTGATTCTGTTCGGTTCCGATGAACTGATTTTCAAAGATCAACAGCTCTGTGTCCTACTTCATCATCTACATCTGTTTCTCCTCCACCTTCTCCTACTCCTTCTTCTTCTAATTCAGCCTTTGCCCTCTTCTCCTGCTCCTGATATCGCTCCTTCATCCAGCCGCTTAGACAAAAGGTTGTTCCATGCAGTACAAGGATTATACAGTCTTCCTCCTCGCTTTACCACGCTAACTCCTCTATTTCTTATTCTTCTATATCTCCCGCTTATTATTCTTATATCTCGCAATATTTCTCGCCTTATCCGAACCTACCTCTTATGTGCATGCTCTCAAAGATCCTAACTGGTGAATGCTATGGCATGAATTGCATGCATTAGAACTTAATAACACTTGGCGCTTGACTAATCTCCCTCGTTGGCAAGAGGCTTGTTGGATGTAAATGGGTGTTTAGGCTTAAGTATAAGGTCGATGGTACCTTGGACAAGTACAAGGCTAGGCTTGTGGCTAAGGGATTTACTCAAACAAGGGGGGTTATTTTGAAACCTTTGCACCTGCTGCCAAGATGACAACAAGTGAGATTGTTTCGGCCTTAACAAATATTAAAGGATGGCATATTAGTCGATGGATGTCACTAATGCTTTCTTGCATGGGGATCGGATGAGGAAGTATATATGACTCTCCCTCAAGGCTATTCTATTCCTTCTTCCTTTCGCTTCTTCTCACCTTGTGTGTGTAAATTGTTGAAATCTTTATATGGCCCGAAAAAGCTCCCGCAATGGTATACCAAATTTGCCGCAGCCTTTGGTTGCCTTTGGTTTGTGGAATCTAAGAGTGATCATACCTTGTTTACTCCGACCAAGGATGACTCATTTATCGCTTCTCCTTGTCTATGTTGATGAAATTCTCATTGCCGGTTCTAATTCTTCTTATCGTCAAGTTAAGGCTCATTTGCATTCTTCATTTCCGCATCAAGGATCTTGGTCCTTTCAAGTTCTTTCTTGGTATTGAAGTGGCTAAGTGGCTAGTCTCAAGGGATCTATATTCATCGAGAAAATATGCTCGAACATTGTTTCGATGTTGGATATCCGAATGCTAAACCCTCTAAAATTCCTATGAAATGTCATCATTCTCTCGTCGCAGATCTTGGTACTCTATGAAGAATCCTAATTCATATAGAAGACTTATTGGTAGGCTTGTCTATCTATCTATATCTAGACCGATATATGTTATGTTTGGCATATTCTTAGCCATTTACGTCTCCTAGAGATCCTCATTGGGAGGAGAATTTCTAAAACCGGTTAGATACATCAAGGGATCCATTGGTCAAGGTCTTTTATATTCTGGGAGCCCTCTTTCTCTTTACGTGTATTGTGATGTCGACCGGGCTTTGTCCAACCACTAGAAGGTCTTTATCCGGCTATTGTGTCTTACTTGGTACATCTCTTATATCTTGGAAGGCTAAGCAGCAAGGGGTAGTATCTAAGTCTTCTTGTGAAGTCTGAATATAGGAGTCTTGCCAATGCCTCATGTGAAGTTGTGTGTCGCTGCTGCTTTCTTCATGACTTTGGTGTTACCGGTTTGGCTCCTGCTTTCTATTTTACGTGACAATAAATCGCTTTACATCTTGCCTCCAATCCCGTGTTTCATGAGAGGACCAAACATATTGAGATAGATTGTCACTTTGTACGGATAAGATTGTTCCGGTCTCATAGTCCTCACTTTATTGCCTCTCAGATCGGGCTTGGTGATATCTACACTAAGGCCCTTTCCTCCTCTCACTTACAGCTTGATGTCCAAGCTCAATGTGTTCAACTGCTTCCACCATTGGGCTTGAGGGGGATGTTAAGGATACTACTTCAAGCTTATGCGGCGACCTCCGATTAAAGACAAGCGACCTCCGCTTAAAACAAACTCTAAGGGAGTCGAGTGTACAAAAGGAAAAGATAAGAAGGACTGAAAGCATCTTTAAGGGTGTCAAGTGTTTTAGTTATGCTTCTTGTGGGTAGCGAGTGTACATTGTTCAATCTGTTAGAGAGTTTGTTAGGAGGAGCGTATTACATTTTCTTCTTTTTTGCGATGGCTGCAATGTATAAAATGCAGCTTATGTAATGCAGTAGTGATATCAATTGAGTGAGAATCATCTTCTTCAATATAGAAACTCTATCATTTCTATTTATTCAATAACAAAACAGTGCACAAATTGTTTCATCTAACCTCTCACGCTTAGCAAAACTTTTAGAATTTTCGTAACTTATTAACCAAGAAAGAATTTTCAAAACTTGGAGTAAAAGAATACTAGAACTTAGGAAATACTGTCTTACGTGTATTTTCTGTAAGACAGATCGCCTTGACCCGATAACTATGCATTGGTGAGCTGAGTTATAAGAGAGTAATGTTTCGTCTTAGAAATTATAATCACGATCTCCCAAGAGACCGACTATTAAAAAACACATCTAAACTCTCACTTTTGGCTAAACTTTTAGAATAGTTCTACAATAAAGCTGTTTTACGGATCCTAATTTGTAAGACAAAATATAACTCTCATAATTTAATCCACCAACACACGGTGATTCGTCTCACTTTTTCACAGTTCAGCCCACCAACACACGGTGAGTCAAGTCAGGAGGATCAGTCTTACAAAAAATACCTATAAGACGGTTTTTCTTAGTTTTTGCAAAACTTTTAACCCCGTGAAATATTTTAATGGTCTAGATATCCACTCTTTTTAGACTTTAATTTCACTTTCCTGTATAACAAGTTTTAAAAAAGAGCGGTTTAACCCCTTCTTTGTTTTAAAATTCATTTACCTGCAACAGAATTCAGACCATGAGTCCCAAAGGCGAAGGAAAAGATTATCAGAACAAAGTAAATAATGGGATAAATACTTATAAGATACCAGACTGCTTTGGCTGCATTCCTATATTACATGGAAATTTTGGACTAATAATTACATCAACTTCCTAATTTTCTGAAATTTCTTTACAAAAATTTTATTAGCACGAGTTTTCAAGAATGATGAATAAATGCGACTGAAATACAAACTTTGTAACTAACTTCTTCCCAGACAGATTCTCTCTCCGAGTATAAGAACTCACACTGTTGAACTTATGTTACTCTCAAACCTGGCCACTGGATAACTTCATCCATCTGATAATTTACCTTTGTTTCACAAGCTGCTATGTTGATCATGCACAGGTAACACAGCTTCTCACCCACAACTTATCAAGAATGGCTCATCTTTGCCTACTTAAAGGAGAATCATCACAACCATAGACACAGCAAAGAGCAAATGAAAAATACAGTCTTCACTGTAAAGACCTGTGAAACGAGAATTGTGAAGTCAAAGTCCAACTCCAACATAATAATAATTATCAGAATGGTGCCTAATATGCTACTTGAAGTAAAAATGGTACGAGTACATCATAACAGACGGGTTGGTTTGGGTGTAACATGTGATTTGGGGCTTTCCCCTCCGAATAAGTCTCTCATATAAGATCAAATGAGTTAGTGAGTTACCACCTACCTTTTAGGTTTATATAGCTTAAATTATTAAGATATTATACACACACACACACACACATAGAGAGAGAGAGCACCAACTGTGCCAGCTGATGAAATTCGAGCTTTGGGCAGTCTGCACAAGTCATAATCTAATGATCTCTCATTACCATCAATTGCTTTCATGGCTTGATGTCATTGTTTTAAACAAGCATTCCCCCATTTGATACATCCAGAAGATGGCGAGTCAACTACATTAACAGATTAAAACTGCAGAAGAGCCTATAAAAGTTTTGGTGAACATTATGAAAGTATTTTATTTTTATTTTTTTAATAAGTGAACGCTAGGAAAGTTTTATAACAATTTTGCAAAAAAGATGAAAATTGAAATAGTTAGATAACTTTTATCAGTTTAACAAACTTTCAATTCCCGACCCAAAAAATGAAGCGACTGCCCACATCTTCCAAAATGCTTAAGCCCTTACTAATTGGTTGTGGACTCCCAGGGACTGTTGAAGCTGACACACTATTCCCACAGTCCAGATGTGGGCGAAGGGCCCCATAATCTCTCAACACTGAAATCCGTACGTCCTTGTCTTGTTCACTTGACCTTAGTCTTGCAAGAAGTGTATTGACTTAGTCCATCTATTTCCAGGCATGATGATTCCAACAGCATCTCAACAGGATAGAGGGGCAAATCCATGAGAGTTCCACCCAATCACAGTTCTGGCTCGCGCTGATTCCATTTGTCACATGGGTATTAAAGCTTCACACCCTTGCTGATACTCATAGGCTCGCCAGGTTTACCAAAGGAGTAGTGATCTAAATTCTAAAATGTTTTTTACTTAAATGTTCACGGCCATCCGTACCACATCATCACCATATGGAGGAAGGTTCCAGTTCCACCAGGTTCTCAACTCGAAGGAGAGAGGTAACCCTAGTATTCACAAGCAAGCCTCAACAACATGAAATGAGTTGCTATATCACCCAAAATGGTTAGGGGCTATTAGGGACCTCTAAAGCAACCACAAAATCCCACACTTCTAATTTGGGACAAGGATCTCACTACATTCAAGTTGCAAGTGTTACACGAAGAATAAAGGGTCTTGCATTTGACAGCTAAATAGTGTTTTTGGTTTTCTACGTAGAGAAGAGAGATCTATTTTCCAGCCTACCTCTCGCCAGAATAGGCACTTCCTTTGATAATAACTATATCCTAGTTTATAACATTTTATAAAGTCCAAAACAATTCACACATTTAGGACGTATGCATGCTATTGTGTCTAACTTTGTGTGAGTGTGTATCCACGTACTAAGAGATCTGACATCTAGGGAGTTTGTACTCTTGTGTAACAATTCTGGGAGAGAGTGATGTTAAAGTCTTGTGTGACAAGAGAACATTGAACATTCATAACGTTCAATCATGGACGATTAATGAGACCTACCACTTAGCAACAAGACACCAATTCCAAGCTATACACCATGGTAGCCAACTCTATTGGAGTATAGGCTGCTTCAACCCTGTACATCATTTTATCCCAATGGCTATCAATGTTTTTTGTGGGTTTTTTTCAAGTTCTTTTTGTTTTCGTTTATTGTGTCTAACTTTGTGTGAGTGTGTGTATCCACGTACTAAGAGATCTGACATCTAGGGAGTTTTTACTCTTGTGCAACAATTCCTGGAGAGAGTGACATTAAGTCTTGTGTGACAAGAGAACATTGAACATTCACAGTGTTCAATCATGGACGATTAATGAGACCTACTACTTAGCAACAAGACACCAATTCCAAGCTATACACCATGGTAGCCCACTTTATTGGAGTGTAGGCTGCTTCAACCCTGAACATCATTATCTCAATGGCTATCAATGTTTTTTGTGGGTTTTTCGAGTTCTTTTTGTTTTCGTTTATCAAACGGTTGATCAAGTCTTATCTTTATGACCAGGAACCTTAATGGGCAAACTTTTCAAGTTTATTGGCTTCTTTAGATTTTCCATTAGATCTTTCCGTTTCCAGGCTTTCAGTAGTTAGTCAGTATAAAGTGATTTGATCTCTGAGCATGCCATAGGCATCTAGGGATAATATAAAATCATACATGAAAAATAACATCGAAAGAAACCTAAAATACTAACCACTTTGCCCAGATGCTGCTGCAGGAAGTGCAGGAATCTTGATCGCTGTAGGTAAGAGAAGTTGAGAAGTGAATGAGTATTTATTTAATAACAAGCGAACTGTGAGAAACAAATTTTTCAAATAAAAAACTGTAATTTGACAACCCCTCCATCTGAGTGGAAGTAAGTGGGCACACATACTTTTATTGCATGATGATGTTGGCAACTGTGAAGTAGAGGGCCAAGGAGCAGGAATGTGATCATTCAGATCACACAAAAAGCCAACACCTGAAGTGTCATATGTTGCATCAGATGGCAAGCTAGGCAAAAGGCATCCAGATTCCGCTCCTAAAACAGACAGACTGAACAGGTTAGATAAAGCGAATCACACCCAGGAGGTACTCGTATGTGTTGGTGAAAAGGGCCTCTCACATTCAAGCTTTCAATGAGCTCATGTAAAACACATAATATACAAACAGAATTTATTAGTTTGTTTATCTTTGGCAGTACTACTCGTATCCCATATTTATTAGACATTGGTCAACTGCTGAAACATGTATGTTAAGACTTAAGTGCAAACAGATCTTCATGATACTATTTGATATACCGTGATAAAATTGTCTCACTTGGTCCTGAGTTTCAATGAGCGTTGATAGAATTTCTACCTCAACTACTAATCTGGCAGACTGCAAGTATCTTTTTTTTTTGTAAGTATCATTAGCTCTCGAAGGTCTAAACATGGTTTAAAGGGAGAAGAATATTGGTTTGGATCTACATGAAATTGAGCTTCAGAATGAGAAAATGATTTAACTAGAAAGGACTAGTGACAATGTTCAATCAAAAACAAGTATGACAATGCAAAGGAGTTAATAGCAGGATGGGTGCCTACCTTGCATTCCGTTTACTGCAATGAAGATTGGATTCCCAAATCGAAGCAACAAGCAAAATGACAACAAGAGGTTCGTATGTTAGTATAAATTTAAGCTTTGTTACTAAAAAGCTAGTATATGTTTCACGACAATGGAGCAAAGAGCGAAAAACTAACCTTGGAGGGAAAAATCCTTGAGGCTAACATGACAAAGGTTGAATATGTTATTGGTAATATTTGCTTTTTGTAACTTCCTTCCAAGTAATGTAGCACAATTCAATGCTTGCAAGTTGGTTAAGAAGCTCTGCTTTTGCAAGTGGGATACGTAACTCTCCATTGCACTACAGCAAGATATCTGGTCGCTCACCCCATTTCCACATCCACGGGTGACAGGGGTCACATTGGGTAAAACCAGAGGGCAAACTGAAATAGAAATAACAGTGATTTTGGTAAACCTTCTTTTACAAAATGATTCGTTCTCCCTATGCCCGTTTGAAAGTCCAGAATAACGTTTGATGAGCAATTTATGTTGCAATGAACTACTGTTAGAAGTTCCAGAGACTACTGGCTCACCTTTGTTAATATTGCAGTTAGCTAGTCCTCTGAGGACTTCTTTCGCATGCGAAGGATCAAGTTTACTTGCAAGCCATCTCAGTACAACACTTTTGCAATCATCAACCCTGGTTGAATGGTCAGACAATGCACGAGGTCCACCCATGCTCGAAAGATCATAAGCTTTTAGTGCAAGATTCTTAGCAGCTTCTGCTATGCTATTCTGACAAACTTGTTGACAACATTCATTGACAAGATCAATCTTTCCGCATGCAGCAAGGAGCTTAGAAGAATCCACCGTCTTGTCAAACTCATTAACATCTTTTACTGGGCACGAAGCTTCAGTGAGGTTCGATGGCCGGACAGAGCATATCTTCTGTAAATTGTTATTGGCACCCTGACCAACCAAAATTTGCTCAAAATCTGAGAGGCAGTGTTTGGCAAGCGTTTGATTCAACGCCAGCATATTGGTTTTTTTACTAGATTGACCAATGAGAATGACGAGAGTTGCTTCTAACTGTGGACAGCATACAACATTAGCTAGATATGGAGCAAATACAGTGAAACAATCAATTGATGTCATGCCCATCATGCTCTCAACTGCGTCAAAGTCTAGCGTACAGAGCCCTGCAAGAACGAAAGCATATGATCTACTTTTCAACCCAATGACTAGATAATTTTCCATACTTGGAGTGCGTGAAACTAACCAGATAACTTTGGGACAGTGCTATTTGTAAATGGTGTCAACGGAGACGGTGCAAGAAGAGGAAGAAGGGGTTCAGGAGTCGCCGTTGGAGATATCTGAGGCAATAGAACATCCTCCTCCTTCGAGACCATTCCTTTGAACCACTCAGATGATTCAGTGAGCTGCAATCAGATTCATGAGGACCTGTACAAGGGGCATCTTTCAGTTCAGAAAATACAGCTACAGACATAGCTCAAAAGAAGCTATCTCAAATTTAAGGATAAACAACACAAACCCGAACACAAACAAAATTCTGGCTGTGTTTGCAAAATGTTACTATCGTAAAACAGAGAGACTATTACTCGGCAATAATATATCTGTCAAGGTATAAATGAGGTAAAACAGTTTCTACCAACTCATGGTAAGTAAGAATTCATCCTAAAATATGATAGTTTTCATTAGACCAAGGATCGGGCAAGCGGTTAATGATTCATCCATCTACATGCGGTTACAGGTCCGAGTCCTGTCACTGTTGGGAGAGGCTTGGGTAAGTGGACGGCCATCCCCCATTTTGTAGCATATTCTCACTGTAGTGTAAATACAAACACACCCGCACTCAAATATACATACATACATATATATACATATATATATTACATATATATAATACATACATATATATAAAACGTTCTGTGTGGTGATGGATTCTGATTGAAGAATTGATTGATAAGGAGCCACTAGCGCTGCATGCTAGGCCATATACAATGAAGGAGCAGAAATTGGAAGCATCTATGGGTATGGTAAAGTTTGAGTCCACTGTCATTGGGCTGAGACTTGGCTCTTGGACCTCCCAGTGACATACCATTTTTTGTTTATAAATAAGTGTGACCCCTTGTTGGTATGGGGATTGGAACCAAGGACTTCAAGGTCCTTGCCATCTCTCGCACCCCTTGGGGTCAGACATATCATTACCTTAATTGGCTAACTAAACATTTCCAAAGTAGTCATTTTTTCCAATTAATCAACAATACAAATACCCTTATGGTTCAGGGAGAAGGGAAAAACCGAAAAGGATAAGGATTTAATAAGTGAAGTTGTACATGCTAATATGAAGGCTAGCAATGATGATCACACAAAACAATGACTAAGGACAAAACAAGGCTTAGGTATCCAATATCATAGCTTAATAGGTTATTGCTTAGCCTTACAGCAAGAACATTTTCAATAAGATCATGGTTCTCCACACGAAAATAACTTCTACTTCAATTTCAATTTCAGCACAAACAACAAATTTTGATAGAATAATATATACTACTGTAACTATTCCCAAGCCTTAGTACGGTAACACAATTTTTTAATGTGTGACTTTTAATCAAGGAATATCATTGTTGAACAAAGTAAGAAAACCATGTTATTATCCTTTGCCAAATAATTTCAATCTCATCAAAACAATGATATAATGTACAATTACAACTCCAATACGATGTCTGAAATATATTAATCATTGGCTTGTGCCTCATTATGTTAAAAATCTGAACGTAATTACACAATCAAACTTTGAACAATGACAAACTGGAGCTAGGGTTTTAAGAAAACGGATATTCTGGTAATACCAAAACTCCAAAACCCTAGCAAGAATTGGGCTAACTCATGAACAGTGCTCGGAAAACAAAAGTTAGGCAAAGAAGACTTTAATAAAGAAGCGAACAACCCACCCTGCCACTTGAAGTACGAAGGAATTACAAACATTGCAAAACCATATTACATCCACAAATTAAACTAGCAAAACAGCAAATTCAGTAACCGAAACGTCAAAATTCGAGCTAAACCAGCTCACACCGAACTCTGATTCAACAATGTGAACTCTCAAGTCCTTGAATTCCATTCCCCCAATTCCGCAATATAGCAAAAAATCGAAAACCCAGCTGCAATACTTAAAATTGATGCGCTATCTCGACGGCCCAACTCAAATCAAGCAAGAATAAGGAAAACCCACAAAGAAAGTCACAAGTAAGAAGCCAAAGTATATACTTACAAATGCAGAGAAGTAGCAGAAACCAAAAGAGAATGAGATTTAGACCCTTATTAGCAACCCTTTCTCTCATCCCTACAGTGTTGTAGTTCACACTCCCAAAACAAGAAGAAAACTGGTATCAAAGAAAAAGGGGAAAAAACATAGAAAGAGTAGAGATGTTGAAGAAACGTTTCAGAATTTCAATTCAAAAGAAAGTTAGAAACGAGGATGGGAGGGAATAAAGAAGAAGCAAGTGTGGAAGGGGAGAAAGGGAGAGTTGGGGGGAAGCCATGAATGAGGATCGAGTGTTGGGTGGGGACAAAAGCAGTAATAAAGGATAGCTGTCCTTATTTATATGGGGAAGACCCCACCCACCCCACCCAAGCCATAGTAACTGAAAATTTTAGTGCAGTGTGGAAACTGAGAGAGAGTATTAAAATCAAAATCCAGCTGCTCCCTTTTTTCACACTTTTTTGTTAGTTTCTTAACTCAAGTTTTTCTCATTACCCATTCACTCGTTCGGAACCATTCATTTGGAAATAAGTTATACACCAATATTTTTTTTTTTGATATATTTCACTTAAAGAGTTAATTTTCAAACATTAAGACATGTGTCATTTTATTATTAATGAACTACCAAAAATGCTATTTTAAAAAAATTAACTTTCAAACAGAGACTTTTTGTTGAAAAACGAGGGTGGTCTGGAAGGGCGGCCGCAATTTTGAGGCTCAAACTTATAATCTGTACGTATATAAATATAAATATTATACTGTCACTTAAATTTGATATGTGATTTAGTGGCCCATTTGATGAGGTGTTTCAATTTGGTTTAAAGGTCATGGGTTCTAAAATTTATTTTATTTTTGAGTTGTGAATTATCAAGTTTTATATACTCCCTTGCTCCGTTCCGGGTAAAGAGTTCCCGTTTGAAAATCAAACTCTTTTAAAAATGACATTTTTGGTAGCTCATTAATAATAAAATGACACGCCTAATCAACAACAAACTTAATTATCTTAGAATATGGATTAATGTATTACAATAATCGAAAAATCAACAAAAAAACCAAATGAACATGTAACGAATGAGCCAAAAAAATTTGATGATATAGTTGAGAAAGATCTTAGGAGAGTGAATAAATCTGAAATTTCTTATAGATATGCTTTATAGACATTTTGTATATTTTAATATATAAGAAAATTACTAAATCAAGATAGAAAATAACTAGTGTACCAGAATATGCAAACGAAGTAATTTTAAATAATTATTTCATATACTTATATATTAGTATGCTCGTAGATATTATACCAATTGAATACTTTGAACGATGAAAATTTGAAAATTTATTTATTTCAAAATTTTATTTTTTATATCTATAGGGGCCATTTTATCATTTTTGCCCTTGGCCCCTAAAAATTCAGGAACGGCCCCGGTTCGAAACGGATGAAATATTTATATTGTTTCAGTTAATTGGGCAAAAGTCAATGAGTAGTTCTCCTTTAACACGGTCTAACATATTTTTATTGGTAAGATGGATGTATTCATGTTAAATGGGTTAAGATTCAGAAATTTCAGTGCAATCCATCGGTTTTTAAAAATTACAGCCTTATTTTTATCATTTTTTGGGCTCTCTTATGAATTTATATCTATAAAACTATTCTACACAAATTTTTGTCAAAGTCAATGAGAAAGGTATCATACAATTAATGAATCAAACAATTTAAAAAAACATATTTATTACTACCTTCGTTATGGGCAAATAGTTCACGTTTAAAAATCATTTTTTTAAAAAAATAACAGTTTTAGTAGTCAATTAGTAATAAAATGATATTTTTATATTTTAATTTTTTTAATTGGATTCCTTAATTGAAACATCTCAAAATGTAATAGTTAACTCTTTACCCAGAACAAAGTAGCATTTATTTCAACATTAGTCAAAAGTCAATAAGTAATGTACAATATCCTAATGCATCAAAAAATCAAAGCCTAAGCCTCTTTTATTTTGGTTTCTTGGCTTCTTATGCACACACTAAACGCAATAAATTAATGGTTTATTTTTTTTTCAATTTCAATTTACAAACTAACCTCCAATAATTCCGTGCATAAATTTCAAAAAAAAAAAATCTTGTGCCGAGGTGTTGTGATAGATCAAACATGAAAACATCACATTTTATAAATCCTTAGCTCCACCACACCACTAGGCCACTCTTTACATTGAAATGAAAGCAATTTATACTTTAATCATTTTAGTTTATATCAATAACATGTAATAATAGTCACCATTAGTATTATGTATTAGATATAAAAAAATCAATGGTTGAGATTTGTTAATGCAATTAACACTACCTCTGTCCCAAAATAAATAATATTTTAGTGAAAAAAAAATTATCAAAATAAATGATGTTTTAGGATTTAAAAAAATATTTATTTATATTTTGTCAAAACTACACTTATTTGTCACGCTCAAATTAAATGTTTGTTAACGAGAGTTCTTGAGTATAAAGAGAAAAAATAGTAAAATACTAATGCAACTTAATTATAATAAATTATCTTAAACCATGGTAAATCAGTCTTTTTATTACTTTAATTAATTTGTACATAAATTGTTAAAACATTATTTATTTTGAAAAGGGTGTAATAGTTTTTATTCTTTTGAGGTAAAATAATTTTATTTTTCAATATCATTTGATACACATATATAAGTAATTATGGAGTGATTTGCGCGTGACTTGTGGAAAATTCACAGGATAATTCAGAGGCCACAGCACGCACAACCTGTGGGGCTTTGTCTCATAGGAAGCCACCAATGGTTATCCATGTTAATGGCGTGTAGTTATGCAGCCCTGTCCAATTGTAGTTATAGTTGGAGGTGTCCCACGAGCTCTAAATGGTTTAATTGCTTTGCCCCGACCAGTGTTCTAAAAATTGGAATAGACAAACGCCTAGGCATTGGTGCCACCTGACGTCTAGAAATTTAGTAAATTGGTGAAAAAATCGGCTAGACGGCCAATTGCTAAGCTTTCATATGTTTCTAACTTAAAAAAAAATGGCCATAAATAATGTTATTTTGGGTTTTTTTAAAATAATAATAATAATAAATATCAATTTTAAATTATTAAATTATTTTTGTAAATGTGTAATTGTCAACGGACCTATGGATAATTGAACTGTTGATTATTTTTGTAATATTTTGAACCTTAGATGATATTAAATTTGATGTACCCGCCCAAAGCCGAGTCACGAGCAAAGCACGAGCGACCACCGCGTGCCAGTCACGAGCATAATTAGTATGAGACCTACCAACCTAGCGGGTAGAGCTAGCCGAACATCACAAAGAATCAAACATCCCGCCTAGGCTTGGCCGGGTACAGGCCCTGCCTGCTCGACCAAGGGCTATGCCCGGGTGTTACACTTATCATCTACAAATCTATCTATTATGATCGGGTAGAGCCTTGCTCGCCCTGGCAGGTATCGAGCAGGGAGCCTCAGTAACTTGTTCTCCATGGCAGGTCAAAGATTTTCTTATCCGAGTAAGACTCTTGTTATATCTGTTCCTACAATTACGTGGCTAGCTGCGTATCACGCCTAAAATCAAGGGATCCTCTCCTAATCTTACAAGGTATCTAAGGCAGTGAGTCCTAGACGAATTCAATGACATTAGGGGCCTATAAATACCCCTCCGTAAACCTAAATAAAGTATACACTCTTTCTTGAGCCTAGAACCTCTGTCAAATTGCTTTTTGACTCTTTCACACGATACTTACTCTCACGCCGGAGTGGTTTCGCGAGGCCAAGCCTTGCACTTCCACTGATGTTTTCTGTGATCTTAATCAAGTTCAAGGAAGTAAATCAAGCCCAAATATCCTACTCATCGTACGGACGACCCAAGCTGTATTTTTGCCACATCAAAATTTCTAGTTTTACTTTTAAAATTTAACATTATAATGTAATCATTATTTATAAATTATTAGATGATATTTCGTATTAGTATATTTAAAAATTAATGTTTAATAATTAGGTTATAATAAAAGTATATAGTAAAAATTAGATATTATGTTTTTTTTAGGCCCCGCATATATCCCTCCTAGGCGCTCTAGGCGTTAGGCGATGGTCTGGCGCCTAGCGTCCGCCTAACGATTTTAAGAACCTTGGCACCAACCCTAAGGGTGTACAACCTTGAACCACCGAACCAAACCAAACCATGCGGTTTGGTTCGGTTTTCGTTCAAGACGGTTTGGTTTTGGTTTTCAAAATTCAAAAACTGATTGGTTCGGTTCGGTTCATGATTTATGTTTCAAACCTGAAACATGTTTTATTTGATTATTTGTTATATAAAAAATAAATGTATTTCTGGCATATATATAATTAATAATATCGTTTTACCAAATATCATGGATTCAAATGATATTTTATTATTTGTTAATGTTGATGTTTGTAAGAGAAGTTGAACTCTTTTTTTATTAACTAGATTTTGTGCCCGTGCTCATGACACGGCGTCAGTATAAAACTTGATCAGTGTATGGAGTAGACAGTATACGAATGCATCAATACATACTTAGATGTAGGGATCAAATCAATGTATACTACACAATGAAAAAATGACAAAACACAAAAACTAATTAAACATAAAATATAGTTTACTGGCTACAATGTTTGTGATTCGTCATGTATCAGAAAAAATCTCACTATTGTTAGTATGGAGCCGAATTGATTGTAATATTAAAATACAAATAATTAAATGCGTACGAACACAAATTAATGGTTGAAATATAATCAAACACTGGCAGATTAGGCATTGATCAGTCGAATGCTAATGGAACAAAATATCACCAAAAATCATCGAAAATTACAGGATCTATGAAACACTATAATTCAATACAAATCGTACGACTGTAATTGCAATACAAAAACTCAAATACACTAAACCGTTCACAACCAAATCCTGTTCCCTTCTAACCGCCATAGCCATACAAAGTGTTGCCTGCCTCTTTGAAGCATAAACAACATCCACAATAAAAGTTAAAATTATAAAGAAAAGAAAGTAAAATTTGCTAGTAGAAATTACTTACTTTAGCAAGTGAACATGAAAAGGATTGAAGCTGTCCATCGGCACCATAATAGAACGAAAAAATGGAAGCACCCTTGCATTCAAGACTGCACATTAACTTATTCTCGTCGAAATTGACCTTCAATTCATAAATCAGTACCTGCCATGCTGCTTTCCAGAGAAACTGAACCAAGCCTCCCTTGAGCAAAAGCCTTGCTTATAGAACTGGCCAAATCGGATCCACAGGGATTTGCTCCATTGCCCATCGGCAATAATAGACCTGTAGGTAAATGTATTATCTAATGAAAAAGAGAATCATAGTTTTTATATTATGTATTATCTGATGAAGAAAGAGATGAATGATTTTCAAAATTAATACACCCACATGTATCAAAATTAACACTTAATCAATTAAAATAATATCACCATCCAACAGTAGTCCTATTGTAGTGTTTTGAAGCAACAAAATTAGCACCATCTGATAGTGGAATTGTGCAAGAAAAATAGGGATGGACAGTGGCATAGGACATCTCAGATCAAAGCACCTTTGGACATCTCTTTTTTTTGCGGACGATTTCCTACTTTTTTTGGAAGCCACTAACTCCCAAGCTTTAGTCATTGTGGAACGATTGGTACATATGGGAAGGCTAAAGGAGAAATAGAAGGTTGTGTCTCGCGTAACTTAAAGGCTTAAATATAGTGAGAGATTCTAGACGGCCTCAAATTCACCCTATAGAAAAAAGGTAAAAATCAAATGGAAGGGAAGCCGAGTTAGCTTTAGTATCAAGTCAAGAAGGCACAAATTCACAAAATAGCACAATAAAAAAACCCGGTTAAACTCAAAGGCATGAAAGCTAACAAAAAGGAGCTGACTTAGCTTCAGGTCAAGAAGGCAAAAGCTCACAAAATAGCACAATAAAAAAACAATTAAACATAGAGGCATGAAAATTAACAAAATTAACACCCAAGATGTAATGAATTAAAACAACATCATAGTGTTTTGAAGCAATCAAATCCAAATCGTTTATCACCATCCAACTGTGGAATTGTGCAAGAAAAATAGGGAGAGATGGGACTCACTGCTCACATAGGAAGAAAGAGATTTATGATTTTCAAAATTAATACACCCACATGTAACAAAATGAATCTCATATCGTTATGTAGAAGAAATTAACTAAAAACAGCTTTTGTATCTTTTCCTGGGGAATAATTTGGTTGGGTGATCTTACAATAATAAGAAAACAACACATAGAAATTAACAATAAAATATATTACTGGAAGCTCTTACACAGTAATATCAAACATAGCTTCAAATTTATTTCAATATATCAAATTACCATGAACACTAACAGTTAAACCATGAACACTAAATGCTGATCTAAATATATCAAATCCTCAAGTTCAGATGGCTGTCGGCAAAAGAAATTGTTAGGGGAAAAAGTCATGCACTTATATGGTAAATAATAAATATGGGTCAATATTTATTTCGATAAACTCTAATTCAAGAAAGCATTATACCAAGCAAGATGAGATGCTCAAGAATAGACACACACAAAAAAAGATCCCAAGATCTCAAAAATCAGAGGAACCAAACCAAAAGCTGAATTGGGAGTAAGGAAAAAGGAGCACTAAAAGTATAACTTAAAGAAAGTAAGGACAATGCTTTCAGTAATTGGAAACCCAATTAAGATTGAGGAAAAAAGTGAATAAGTAATGAGAATACAGTGATTCAAGAACACATAAAATAATGGGTCAGTTATTCCAATATCATAACACAATTGTAGCACCCATTCTATCAATCATAAAGAAATTCGATAATCAAGAAATTGGGTTCACCTAATCGATAATCAGAAACGCTGCCGCCTCCAAGGAAAAAGAAGAAGAGGAGAAACTAAATAAATTAAAATTAAAACCCAAAAAAAGTTGCTCTGACCTTCATATTTAACACCCTTTGGAGAGAGATTACTATCCAAAACTCTCACCATAGCCCTACACACCATCAATAAAACCACCCATAACCTCCCCTTCGTTGAAAACCCAGTTCAAAATCCTCACACTCGTTAACGACCTGGGAAAAAAGAAAAACAAATAGAAGCATTTTACCGGTGGGTCGAAAGGTTTCCGGCCGCCATGCCTTCTTCTCATAAGAGATTTAGGGAAGAGAGAGATGGTTGTGAAGCGAGAAAGGAGGGGAAAGATCAACAGTGAGGAGAAAGAGAAGGGGCGGTGGAAAACTGTTGTTGTGGAGTCGCAGAGGGAGAAGGGCACAGAGAGAGATGGGTTGCGAAGGAGGGAGTTGCAGAAAGATCAGTAGAGAGAAGTGGGGGGGGAGTTGGAGAGGGGGTCGGCAGTTGGCACAACTGCCCGTTCACGCATATGAACTCGGGCACTGATCATGACTGTTGGATCTCATAAAATGAATCGATCTCATCCCCTGATTAGCTTTTGTCAATTGCGAGCGTGTGAGACTGAGCTGTATTGTATTATAGATATTTTATGTTCATTTTCTGATTAAAATTTTATTTGTCTAAATTTTAATGTTGTCTAAGAAGATTAATTTGATTTTATGTCAAACCATAAAACCAAACCAAACCGAGTGGTTTGATTCGGTTCCAAATATTGATCGGTTCAGTTCGATTTGTAATTTTTGGAACCAAGTGGGGTTGGTTCGATTCACCGTTTTGGCCTAAATCAAAGCACGTACACCACCCCACTTTGCTAAATTAGTAAATACTCCTATTTTGTTTTCGATCACCACTTTTATTTTTTTGACTAGACTTACTTTCTGATTAATTATTACTCTCTCCAAAAATTATTTTTAAAAAAAAAGATGACACTTTTAGTACACTCCCAATTCCGTACAAAGAGTTTTCGTTTAAAAGTTAACATTTTTTAAAAAATGAAACTTTTAGTAGCTCATTAGTCATTAATAATAAAATGACACTTTTATGTTTAAAATTTTGAAAGTTGATTTTTTAAGTGAAACATCTCAAAATAAAATAGTGAACTTTTTGCCCGGAATGTTGGAAATAGCTCATTAGTAATAAAATAACACATTTATGTTTTAATTTTTAAAAGTTGGCTCTTTCAGTGAAATTAATATCCAAAAATTGAATAATAAACTCTTTGTCAAGAACCGAGGGAGTATTTAGTAATTATCTTAATTAAACTCTATAATTCCTACGGCTTAAAGCTTTGAGAGTAAAACATTTAAACCCGATCTGCATCTCAGTATAATGAACTAGTTAACTATATTATCTTTACTAGTAATAATATTCCTTTCGTACTACCCAAATTCATATTTGAAAATTTTAATGTTGAAATAATATATAACTAGTATTAAAGTTTGTCATAATTACAATAATGTTCTATCATAATTAAAATAAAATATAAAATATGGAGAGTAAAATTAAAATATTTTGTAGATTGTAGACATAATTTTTTTTAAATAAACTGTTTAACTGAAACACCCAAAAATAATATGATGGATTCTTTATTTGAACATAGAGAGTATATTTATAGTTTTTCTTTCCTTTTAAAGATCATTATTTTTATAATATATTTCATTCATTTCGGACAAAGAGATTATTATTTTATTTTGAGATGTTTTATTTAAAGAGTTTATTTTAAAAAATTAAGATATAAAATTTTTATTTTATTATTAATAAATTACCAAAAATAACATTAAAAAAAATATCTTTCAAACAAAATTATTTGCTCGAAACAAAGGGAGTAATTGATAGCGAAGAGTTGGTGGGTTACCCAAATAATATCATAGTTCGATCCGTTGATGATGTTTCTCCTTACTACTAGTATTTTAAGAAGATAAGAAGCGAGTAATAAATACTCCAGCTTTGAGAGTGGTTGTGAACCATGTGACATGCGGCTCTCGAGCTTGACGCGTACAAATTATGAAGAAAAAATTACGGGCCAGTGTCCTTTTTTAAATTTTTATTTGATAAAGTATTTTATTTTTTATTTTCAATCGTAAAAGTTATTTTGGATAGAGAAAGATTATATTACCCTTAATAAACATAAGATACGTGTAATAGATGACTAGTCTTTAAATCGCGATTCATAGTTTAGTTGTATATCTGCGGTACAAAATATATCTTCAAATTTAATTTATGCCGCTATATATAATAATATTGCATCGCGATATAAATTCTGTTTATTTACATTTCTTTATTCAAATCTTGAGTGAATTAGTATTTTTGTATCGTGGTTTATAATTTTTATATATCGCCAAAAACTTATATATAAAAACTATGAACCGCGATATATAAAAAGCTGTAATGTGATACAAATATCTATTTATTTCAATTTTTCTATTAAAACTTAAATAATATAAAAACTAATAAATATTAATTGTTATGAACACCGGTTAATAACATATATGCACACGATATATCTTTCAAAATCTTTGAATCGCGGTGAATATATTTGTGAACCGCGGTGCAAAAATATGTAAAATTAATTGATGAAGGAAACTTTACGCGATAAATAAATTTGTATTTTATAAACTTTGTCTTGCGACATATAAACTTGCTGTAAAAAATATTTAAAAATGAATCTTTGAATCGCGGTGCAAAAATATGTAAAATTAATTGATGAAAGAAATTTTACACTACGGTGTATAAACTTGCACTTTATAAACTTTGCACCGCGATATATAAACTTGACCTAACACGACTATTGCTCATTAAGAATATCGTAATCTTTTCGCATCCAAAAATGATTTTTTCTAATTTTTTTAAAAAGTACTTTAGCAATTACAAACTTGGGAAAGTGGACCAACCGGAATTTTGCCCAATTATGAAGTTATCCGGCTCAAATTTTGTTACTCTCTACAAGAAATGGTGAAGAACATCTCCTTGTGCTCAATAAGAACCCAGCCCAAATAATGTTGAAATTCGACTATCCGAAATATCAAGTCGTACATTTTTTCAAATATTTCTTTTTCGGTTCGGCGTTCTTTTTAGGTAAAGTTTATTTTTAAATATTGTTCTTAAAATGTGTAGAATGTCTTTTCCACGGCTCGGTCAACGCTTTGAATTTGAAAATTATGATTGTGTACAACGCAAGGGGATCGACTGCGTTGATTGAATGATTTTTTAATAGGGATGAAGACAAAGGAGAATGATGAAGAAGGCTAATGACGAGAATGAAGAAAAAACCGAAAGATATGGTCTGGTTCATTATGATTTTACATTATGGTGCAAAAATGTGATACAGCGCGATGCAAAATTGGATGAGGGATTTAAATTGATGCTTCACGGTGCAAAAATTGATGTATCATTGTGTAAAAATTTGATTAGGAATTTAAATTGATACAATAATATTGATGCAGCGCGGTTTGAATAATTTGTAGCGCGTCTTAGACTTGTTAAGGGTATCGTTGTCTTTCACCCCAAAAATACCTTCATTAGCCTTCTCATCAAATTTACCTTTGTTGTCACTACCATTGTAATGAATATAGCATTTACACCTAAAGATTTTGAAATAAGCAATGTTTTGTGCTCTACCTCTCCACGATTCATATGGTATCTTTTCATGAAAAATTTGTTGATGAGAGACATGTTATGTATGAAGCAAGTTGTGTTGATAGCTTCTACAATACTTAGGTAGCTTGGCAAAGCAATCATGGTTTTACCAAATTCTATAAGAGTTATGTTCTTTCTTTCGGCAACACCATTTTGTTGTGGTGTTTTTTTTTAGAACGAGGGGCGGCACCGCAGGATTTTATTAAATGAAAAGAAGAACAAACTTGAGGGGACAACACAGCTTACCCTTATAAGAGGGAGGACAAAGGAGCCTAACCTCGAAACAGAAATACAGAGAAAAACAAAAAAGAGAAGCCTATACAGACTAATGTTTTCTCCGACATCTAACATACGGGGTACCAGATTTATCCAAATCAATAGATCCACAAATGCGAGGGGGCAAGCTGTCGACATCATGAAAGTGGAAAGAGCGCGAAGATTCACAACGAAATTAGCAAGGAGGTCCGCGAACACTATTCGCTTCCAAAGCGGTGACTAATTTTGAAGCCCATATCGGTTGAATAGCCGAACTTGACAAAGAATAGCCCACATTTCGAGGGAATACGATGGTTCTCGTAAGGCGACCAGCTAGAACCTCAGGTCCATCTCAATAAACGCACTCTAAACCCGGCACCTTGAAGCCACATCACCCTTTCAAGCAAGGCTTTGGCTTCAGCAACCGTGTTGGAGACCTTAGCATAGAAAGAGGAAAAGGCATATATCAGATCTCCGGAAGAATTACGAACAATACCACCTCCCCCATTAACACCAGGATTGCCACGAGAAGCACCATCAGTATTAAGTTTCACAAACAAAGAAGGAGGGGACTGCCATCTAATAATCCGGACATCAATAGGTATCTATTCAAAGATTCTTAAATTCAGTGTCATCGTCAAATCTTACACTTATGATATCACATTTTTTCGAGTTTGAAGATTTACGGAGGCGGGTAGGTAAGGGCAGTAAGTTTCATCCTTGGGCTTATTTCAACTCATGTATATCTTGAGCAGTCATCAACCACTATTAGGGTATATATGCTTCCACATAAAGTAGTAGTAGTAATCGAACCAAATAAATTCAAGTGTAGCAGTTTAAGAATTCTTTTGGTTGAAAGACATGGTTTAGGTTTGAAAGATGTTTTTGTCAGTTTTCCTAAAATACATGTCTTGCATTTCTTGTCAATAGAAAAATTGACTTGTGGCATACCTTTCACTAAAACTCCTTTTAAAAGTTGAAAGTGCAATAGTAGCTATGATTCCAATGCGACTCTATTACCTCCATAAACCTAACCCCAATACATCCTTCTTTATTTCGGGCTCTATTTTTGGAGTGCATGTGGTATTCAATGCAACCTCTATTGCAAATGTCTTCCCAAATCTAAAATTGTTGGTTCAATAAGTCCGACGGTACCTCAAGATGTAAAATAGAGGATGGGTCACCATGAGGGACACTCATCGTTTAACATTTGATAGATTCAAGAGTCACTTTCACCCTGCTATTTATGCTTTAGCTTTCTTGTAATAGACAAATTTCTTATTGTCAAGTGCGGAAGCCACGACAAAATCACTTGAAGCCTAATTGCAAATGATGGAAGCTT
>CM028379.1:90712648-90800132 GCA_013146195.2 Codonopsis lanceolata
GGATGCCCAACCTGATCAAGGCCGTAGAGCAAGGTGACGAGGTGGGGATTTTGACCTCGAGCTGCTCGAGGCAATTTACGGGCGAGCGCCTAACATCGCGGTTGAATTCGAGAATGAATCAATATCCGCCGAGCAACGAGGTCTACCCTCCCCAGCTCGTGACGCCGAAGTGGTTGATGAGCCAGAGTTATAGTTTTACTCGCTGCGTCGAGCTTAATTGGGCGGGTGTGCCTGTTTTTTCTAAACAATCTTCTTTTTGATACTTGGAAATGTAATTAACGTTTCGCCTGCTATATTTTGGTTGTTTTAAATCGTATTTGTCGAGGAATGTTTTGTCAATTTCTATTTTGTATTCGTTTGATTTCGATTTTGTACTTGTATTTTATTTTTTGATTCGTAGTTTTCCTCGCATAATGGACAAACTTTAAACGAATAAAGATTTTCTTTGATGGCCTTCCTGCAATTCCGAGGATGAGGTCTTTATCCCACTCCGCATTTGAGGATAGGAATGAGTACTTGGTCATTTATCATTTTTGTGGCCTTCCTCGTTCTCGAGGATGATGTCTTTTCTCCTACCTCCGCATTGAGGACGCAGAATGAAAGGCTTGCCTCATTTATCATTTTTGATGGCTGATCGATGTATTTTATACGTCGATTTTATATGCTTCTATGGCTTAAATTATGCTATTTCACGAGGCTTTTGGCTACTAATATATGTTTTCGATGAGTTTTGTAAGTTTTAGGGTTATTAGTGAAAATATGTGAAACTCCAGGGTTTTAAGTGCAAATTTCAAAAACGGCCAAAAAGGAGAAATGAAGAAGAAATGAAGTCAAGCCGAGATCGAGACCTTGTGACGCAAGGTACATCGCACCTGCGACCGCAAGGTAGCAAGACGTGATGAGAAGTCAAGCAACCAAAGGCCAAACACACTGAGACCTCGGGACGAAAGGTACCCAACACCTGCGACCGCAAGGTGGTCGAATGCGCTTATTTTCGGATTTTCACACGTGGTTCGATTGGATTACAACTCCCGAGTATATATTGAAGTTCGATGCCAAGAGCAATATAGAGAGAGACGGCTGGAAGCACTCTTAGGTAGTTTTTAGGTAGTTTTTAGATTGTATATCATAATTAGATTATGTAATTTCACATATTGAAGATCAAATCATGTATCCGATCATCTCCATGTGCTGTTCATTGTCTATAATGAACTAAATCATCCATAATCTAGGAGGTGGGAGGTAACTTGTATCAAATTTATGTTTTTATTCTTATATGTGATCATTCAATTCTTGTTGATTGTGTTGTTTATCAATCCCTATATTATTTTGCTTTGAACAAATGAATGTAATCGCAAATAATAAAGGCCTAGAGGTGCGGATAACCGCATGACCAATGTGCATATGTCGCATAATCGCTCACCAACACAATAAATTGGACCTATCGATGCACGAGAGTGATAAGTTAGGACCGTGTTCATACATGATCTAGGTGACAGATAGATCATAAATCTAGGTGACGCCTAGATTGACGCTTCGTGCTTAGGATATAGAATGGATGAATTTTATGATGGAGGCCGAACCAATTGTTCAACAGACTATATCTATCTTTAGTGAACGAACCCAAGAAATTGAATGATAATTATTAGGAATTGAACATAAAGGAGATACAAGTGAAACCCAGAATCCTAGATTGCCACCCACCATAAGATCTTCATATCTGTAATTACTGCTAATTAGTTAAACATCTATAAATAGTAGTTTAGAATAGAAATAAATATAAAACCCCTTTAGATTAATAATTTGCTATCAATAAATTGCATCTGTCGTGATCACTTGTCTCGTGGTTCGACCCTTGCTTCCAATACTATTCTATAATAGTCTTGTCCACTTGCAAGGAAAAAGATTAATTAAAACATCGATCAAGTTTTTGGCGCCGTTGCCGGGGACAAGCTAGTTCACGTAGTTAGTTTGTTGGTAGCGTAGTTTTTAATTTAATTTAGTTTTTAATTTAATTTTTAGTTTTTATAAAAAAATACAAAAAGATTTTATTTTATTTTTAATAGTTAGTTGTTTTTAAATTGCTTTAAATTATTTTTATGCACGGTCGTCGATCTTTGAATCCTAAATTGGTAGAATTAAATCAAGATATAAATATTGTTAGAAGAAATCAAGAAGTCCTTGAAAATCTAGCTCAAGAGTTTGATAATCAAGACCAATTGAATTAAGAGGATCCTCTGGTTGATCCTACAATGGAAGAAAATAATAATAATAGAAATCCTGAAAATCCAGTTGACCCAATCAACAGGAATCAAAGAGAAGAAGAACCTGCAAGAAGAAATATGGAAGTAGTGATAAATCAAAGAACTATTAATGACTTTAGTAGACCTTCATTAAATGTTGTGACATCATGTTTAGTCTTGCCAGATGCTGTAAGGAATTTTGAGTTAAAAGGTCATTATTTTAATGCCATACCATCTTTTCATGGGATGCCCCATGAAGATCCTGTCAGTTTCTTAAGAGAATATGAATACATGATGAGTACTTTTCCTTTAGGAGGGTTAACTGAAGATCAAATTAAAATGAAATATTTTCCCAGTGCATTAAAAGAATTGGCAAAGAGATGGTTTATGAACTTAACACCTAATAGTGTTTATACTTGGGCTCAATTATATGATTTGTTTATGAGTAAATTTTACAAGCATGCATCTCTTACTGAATACAGAAAACAAATCATGTCATTCCAAAATGAACCAGGTGAAACATTCCATGAGTCATGGGATAGATTTAAAAATCGCTCATTATGTGTCCTCATCATAATTTGGCTCAACATGTGTTAGTGCTTCAATTTTATCATGGTCTTTCGCCAAAGCTTACAAACTATGGTTGATAGTGCAGGTGGTGGTTCTATTAATAGAATGACACCAGCACTAGAAGAATTATTTGAGATGCTAAGTATTAATTCCCAACGTAAAAGTGCTAGAGGTAAAAATAGAAGCCTATATCAATTGCAAGATAATTCAAATACACAAGCTCAATTTGAAAATTGGCAAATTCAAGAAGCATGTGCTTTATGTGGATTATATTCTCATGCTACTAATTTTTGTCCGTCAAGTGCTATGTATTCGAATGCTAATGCTATGAATATGTACCCTCAAAGGCCAAGGAATGATCCCTATTCAAACACATATAATCCTGGTTGGAGGAATCATCCTAACTTTTCTTGGGGAGGAAATAAGCCTTTGCAACCTCAACAATTCCAACCTCAACCACCACAACCTCCACAGCTTGCCAAATCAAAACCGCTTGAGAATTGAAGAAGTTCCCAAACAAGATGTAGCAGTAAAGGTCAAGCAAAGATTGATGAAATACATGCTTGAAGAGATTGAAAATCTAAAGAAGCACATTGCAAATTCCGAAGTAGATAAAGAGAAGAAGGGAAGTTCCTAGTCAAACCGAGCAAGCCAAGTCAATCACCGCTCTTGCGGCGGTAAGGTAATAGGTGAAGAGGTAAGTGATCCTGATCCTTCTTCTAAAGTGCTTGCTACAGTAGAAAATTCTGAAAAGGAAATTGAAAAAGAAATCGAAAAAGATAGTAATAAAGAGAATAATGAATTAAATAATCAAGAAGTAGAAGTAGAAGTAGAAGTTCCAAATAAGGAACAAGAAAAAGAGGTTCAAAATAAAGATAATACAATTGAAGTTGAAAAAGAGTTGGATCAAGAAGAAGAGGAACCTTATGTGGCTCCACCACCTTATGTTCCCCCAATTCCGTTTCCAAGAAGACTTATGAAAAACCGAATGGACAAATAATTTACTGAAATTTATAATATGTTGTCCAAGGTGAATGTTAATCTTCCTTTGCTTAATGTTATTAAAAATATTCCAACTTATGCAAAGTTTTTCAAAGATCTTCACTCTAAGAAACACAAGTTTGAAAACAATGAAAAGATTATTTTTCTGAAAACGTAAGCTCTGTTTTACAACCCGAATTACCCCATAAGTTGAAAGATCCTGGTAGCTTTAATATCCAAGTTTCCTTGGGAAGCTCTAAAAAAATGAAAGCAATGCTAGATTTAGGAGCAAGTATTAATTTGATGCCTTTTGCGGTCTATAAACGTTAGGGTTAGGGAACTAAAACCCACTACTATGAACTAAAACCCACTAGCCGATCGCAATTCGCAATTAGGCGAAGTTAATCCTTGGGTATATCCTTTGGAAGTATAGTGGATCCTAGTTCAAAGGGTTGATAAACTAATCATTCCATTGACTTTGTGGTTCTAGAGATGGAAAGGAAGATATGCACTAATAATGAAGTCGGGTTGATAAACCAATATTGTTAGAGATGGAAAGGAAGGGACCTTTTATGGCCACTGCCAATACAATGATTAATGTGAAGAATGGTCAACTCACAATGTCAGTCCTAGGTGAAACTGTTGAAATTTCTGTTTTTGATGCTATGAATAGACCTAGTGACATAAGTGCCTGTTTTTTAATAGATGAAATTGAAAAGTTGTCAACTGAAACTTTTGAAGAAGAGGAAGATTATGAGAGAAATAGATTCATAGTTTATGATGATAGTCCTATCCCTCCCATAAAAATTGACATTGATGAGATTGAAAGAGAAATAGAAGAAGAAGAAAGACAAGAGAGAGAAAAGTTAGAAGCTAGTAAAAAGAAAGATAAAGAAGAAATAAAGAAAGAATCAGAAAATAATTCTGATAAGTTTGAAAAAGTAGTAGAAGAAAGTAATGAAATCAAGGAAGATGAAGTAGAGATTCTGAAATCTCTCTTTGAAGAAATAGAAATAGAGAATATTGAAGAAGAAAATAAAGAAGATAATAAAGTAGAGAATGAGGAGACTAAAATATAAGAAACAATTAAAGCAGAAAATTTTGAATTTATGCCATCCATTAATTCTCCCAAGGTTGAAGAATTAAAGCCATTACCACCCCATTTAAAATATGCATTTTTAGGGGAAGGTAACACTTTGCCTGTTATTATAGCAGCCGACTTAACGGAAGAGCAAGAAGCTAGTTTATTGAAAGTTTTATGGACACATAGAGAAGCTTTAGGATGGTCCCTAGCTGATTTAAAAGGCATTAGTCCCTCTATGTGCATGCATAAAATACATCTAGAAGAAGGTAGCAAACCTTCAAGAGAAAGGCAAAGAAGACTTAACCCACACATGGAAGAAGCCGTAAGAAAAGAAGTTCTTAAGCTTTTAGATACGGGTATAATTTACCCTATATCAGATAGTAAATGAGTTAGTCCTGTCCAAGTAGTTCCTAAATAGTCAGGAATTACAGTTGTCAAAAATGAGAAAGATGAATTAGTCTCTACAAGAACTATAACTGGTTATAGAATGTGCATTGATTTGTGGAAATTAAATGTGGCAACCAGGAAAGATCACTTTCATTTACCATTTATTGATCAAATCCTTGAAAGACTAGCCGGTCATGAATATTATTGTTTTCTTGATGGTTTTTCTGGTTACAATCAGATTCTTGTTGCACCCGAAGACCAAGAGAAAACAACTTTTACATGTCCCTTTGGTACTTTTGTTTTTAGGAGAATGTATTTTGGATTATGTAATGCACCAGCTACTTTTCAAAGATGCATGATTTCTATATTTTCAGATTTAGTTGAAAGATGTGTTGAAGTTTTCATGGATGATTTTTCAGTTTTTGGAAATTCTTTTGATCATTGTTTAGAAAATCTTACATCAGTCCTGAAAAGATGATGTGAAACAAATTTAACCTTAAATTGGGAGAAAAGTCACTTCATGGTCAAACATGGAATTGTCTTAGGGCATATTGTTTCAAATAAAGGCATTGAAGTTGATAAAGCTAAAATTGAAGTTATTTCACAACTACCCCCTCCCACTTCAGTTAAAGGAGTTAGAAGTTTTCTTGGGCATGCTGGTTTTTATCGAAAATTTATAAAAGATTTTTCCAAAATCTGTAAACCTCTATGTAATTTGTTGGCCAAAGATACATAATTTATTTTTGATAAAGAATGTTTAGAAGTTTTTAATTTATTGAAAGAAAAATTGACTACTGCCCCTAGTTTATCCGGCCTCGATTGGTTACTTCCTTTTGAAATCATGTGTGATGCATCAGATTTTGCAATTGGAGCCGTGTTAGGACAAAGGGTAGATAGAAAGCATCATGTGATCCACTATGCTAGTAGAACTCTAAATGATGCACAATTGAATTACACAACTACAGAAAAAGAGTTTTTAGCAGTAGTATAAGCTTTAGAAAAATTTAGATCATATCTGTTAGGATCAAAGGTGATAATATTTTCTGATCATTCTGCATTAAAATATCTGTTAAGTAAGAAAGATGCTAAACCAAGATTAATTAGATGGATGTTATTGTTACAAGAATTTGACATTACAATCAAAGATAAAAAGGGAACCGAGAATGTCGTAGCCGACCATTTGTCCAGATTGGAATTTTCACCCTTGCTTGAACGTCAATTTCTTAATGATCTTGTTCCCATAAATGATGATTTTCCTGATGAGCAACTTTTAGCCATTAAAGATTCTGACCCTTGGTATGCTGCTTTTGTCAACTACTATGTGTCTGATATCATTAATCCAGATTTTGATCATTATGAAAAGAAGAAATTTTTGGCGGAAATGAAAAATTATTTTTGGGAAGCACCACATTTATACAAAATTTGTTCAGATTCTTTAATAAGAAGATGTATTCCAGAAAAAGACCAACAATGTATTATGGAATTTTGCCATGGATATTCTTGTGGAGGTCATTTTAGTGGAAACAAAACTGTCAGAAAAATTTTGCAATCTGGTTTATATTGGCCTACTATTTTTAGAGATTGCGAATTGTTTTATAGAACATGTGATAAGTGTCAAAGAACATATGGAATAGGAAAGAGAAACGAAATGCCCTTACATATTAATTTGGTTGTTGAAATCTTTGATGTTTGGGTCCTTTTCCAGTGTCAAATAATTATGAGTATATTTTAGTAGCAGTTGATTACGTATCTAAATGGATTGAAGCAGTAGCAACCAAGACAAATGATGGAAAAACAGTGGTTAAATTCGTAGAAGACTTGTTTGCTAGATATGGAGTACATAAGGCCATAATAACACTACAAGAAAACAGAGCAATTGAAACGGAAAATTCCGTTGCAAAAAATGAAAATTCGTTACAATTAGACGATTGAAACGAAAAAAGTTTGTTGCAAATTCCGTTTGGAAAACCCTCGTTGCAAATTTTGTGCAGCCGAATGTATTCCGTTGCATGATATTGCAACTAAAATCGGCGTTGCAATTTCAAATTTTTCATTGCAAATGTGTTTCTAAGGGTAGTTAACGTGTTGCAAATAGCAACTAATTTTTTTTTGCATTCTTGCAACAAACTTTTCCGTTGCATTCTTGCAACAGACTTTTTTGTTGCATCGCAACGCATTTTTTCGTTGCATTTTTTGTTGCATTTTGTAACATACTTTTTCGTTGCATTTTTGTTGCATTCTTGAATGACTTTTTCGTTGCATTTTTTATTACATTTTTGCAACGGACTTTTTCGTTGCATTTTGCAACATATATATATATATACTGATTGAACATTTCATATTTCACATTTTACAAAAAAATTAAATCTAAAATCAAACATTTAAAACAACTCAAGTTTAAGCATTTCATTCAAAAGTCATTGTCGATGTGTCGATTACATGAAAGTGTAGAGAATGTTAAGAGTCTCCAAGTGATTAACAAAAGGCACCTTTGTCTAAGCTGTCAAACTACAGGCGTTGGTGAAGGTTGTTGGGCTCTAAGTTACCGAATTTCCACTTTGCATTAGCTTGAAATCGGCTTTGATTTTCTCCATTTTCAAGACATTGTCGGCCTTGTATTTGTTTTTGAATATCTTCTCTCGCTTGTTCTACTCTTTCACAAGGAAACTTGACACCATCGTCATGCGGAGGAACTACCAACCGAAAGGAAATTAGATTATCTTACTATGACAAGAAGGAAGGAAGAGTCACTGAGGTGAGAAACATATCAATAATATTATTATTCCAATTGTTTCATTACATATGTTGATGCGTATCACAGCTTGAATTAACAAATTTATTCCGTTTTTGGACAGCCCTATGGCTGAACAAACCCTCAAAACGACCCAAAAACAGCCACAAAAACTCACGAATTAAACTCACACATGAAGATTACTTTTCAATTGCTGCATCTTCGAGAGTTCGGTCATATAGAAGACCTTTAAGCAAGAAGCCATAGGTTGGCTTTTTACAGTGTCCGGTTTCTAGTTTATTATGATGGACTCCCTAGCCACACAATAAATAAACAATAAACCACAAAAAACTTACTTAGCTCATTTGTTCCTATCATAAACTTGTAGGTATATTAGTGGCTAGTCATGGTTACTTTCCGAGGTTCCCGAGGTTTATTGTGTTTTTGAGTAAGCTACATATTTCCTCTTACGTGATATAGAATATTTCATGTTAATATTTAAAAAAATCTATCAAAATTATTTATTTAATTAAATTGTAGGTTCTTTATGGTTTAATATCACTTGCCTAGTCCAACAAATACATTTTGGCATCCTTATCTTCAGCCAATCCGCCCTAACCCCCATCTCCCCTAACTAGCAATTCGGAAGTGAGGCCAGGAAAACATTGAGCATCATAAAGTAGACATGAAATAAACTCATATTCTATATAAGAATAATAGAACCTCTTTCGAAAGCACCAGAGGTGCGGACAAGCAAGTGAAGAGGCATCATGGGTGGCCTTGAAGTCTAGCAACTGGAGAGTTACAGCAAACTATATGACCATCTTGGCCAAAAAAGTGTCAAACTCATCTAACTTTTGTTTCAATGGTGTCACTTCTTGCATCAAGTCATATATTAAGATAAACATAAACTAGATGGAGTTAAAAGAAAATTTACTAGTCTTACATTTATATTTTACGCTTACATCCTCGGTTCTCAACATTGAATCTAGTATCTTTGCCCATTGCGGTATTTGAGCCAATTCTAACAATAACAACTCTTGCTCTACCAGCAACCACTACTGTTCGACAAGTTCAAGAACTTGCTTATACCGACTTTCCTTAGAGTTATACATTAAGTTTGTCCCATGAACCAAAACAAGAAGAGGCATTACTGTTTAAACTAAAAGTCCATAGAAGAGACATACTAGATGTCTATCTCATAATGAGCAAAATTCAGAAATTTAAGAGAAATGCAAGGTCAAGTTAATTCTTAAGGAAGAGAATTCATCGAGACGGAAAGATAAATCACAAGCCAATCAAACATTTTCTTCAAGCTGCAACATTACAAAATTAAGAACTTACGAGGTTCGATACTTGGTTGCCTCTGGAAACATTTTCTTCGGTTGCAATAGCTCATGGTTAGTCAAATCGATTTATTTTTAGCTTATCACATATTTGAGACAAATGTGATTGTTGTTCCTAAAAGAACATACCTTAAGTCCCGCTAGAAGGTTACAAATCAACCAAGAACTTTTCGCAAAGTAGCATTCGGCATATCTCAATGTACCACTTATCCGGAGTTTCGCTCATCTTTATATAAAAAATAAGGTCAACACACATAATTTAGCAAAAATAAAGCTTAAATTAGTTTATAAGTTTCAAGAGGAATAAAAAGGGGAAAGGAATTTCATTACTTAAAAAAGTTGTTCAACAGAAATGCTGTGTAGAACTACATTTACTCTCCGCCTTGTTTTCATTTTCTATAGTTAATGCAATATGGACTTCTGTTGACATTCCTTTCCTTTGCTAATCCATTAAGCACTCATACCATAAAGAAACTTTGGGGTGTATATAGAAATCACAATGGGATCGAGTGCTCGAGAAATGATTAATTATCTGCAAACATAATGGTAGAAAGGGAGTAAGCCCAAGCTAAATTATACTTGAAAATATATTCCAATAACCTAACTGCTTGAGGAGGCTTATTGGAAAAGTATTTAAGTAACATTGGCATAATCTGGAGAACTCCAATTCTCAGCCAAACACAATCACCTTAATGCCAATAACATCCATTCACATCAAGGTGTGAGTTTATTGGAAAAGGTTATCCATTATGTACAATACCAAAAAATCTGCAATTTTCACTATATCTTATTGTACCTTAGATGCCAATACATCCACTCAAGTAGAATAGAACTGAACTATTTAGATCTTAAATCAATCAATGGCAATACTTTTTTTTATAAGTAAAACAATGGCATTATGGCAATACTTGACACTTGATTTAAGCAATTCATTGCTTTCTAATCTAGTAACACATCCGTATTATCAACAAGATAACAAAACTTCAACTTGATTTAATTTTCTAGTTGGAGCAATTGAATGTATTCACAAAAGAAGGTTGTCAATCGTAGAAGATTTAATCACTTTATAACAAGAATTACCTAAGAAATTCAAGGGAGGTGTAACCTTCAGCTATAGTTGTGTGAGTTCGTCCATCTCTCTAATTTCTGTTGAAAAAATCATTGATTTGAGGTGTATGTATGTGGATTATTCAATTTCATTTTTGTCTGTTTGATGTCAATTGCCCTCCTTCAACTCCTTTTCTTTCGTTTTTGTACACTGTAGTATTAACCTCAAACCTTTCCCATCCACTCAACAAACAAATTCAAAAATATCACACCAACTATAGATGTTTCTGATTTCTAATTAGTATGATCTGAAAAGAAAAGAGCCAAGGACAAACATTACTAGATATATAAATGTCAATTGCATACATTCAAATATGACTTCACATAAAATTAAAGGTTCAGTTATAAGAGAGATTCTACTTAATTGAGCCCTAAACGAGACTGGATAATCTCAATTAATGTAATTTGCAATTATCACATACTTTACTTCATTCTATTATGCAATTTAAGGGTTAGGGCATGATAGAGAAAGCCAAACTCATGAGAGGAACAGGAACAAGATAAGATAAAGAATCTTACTAGTAGATTGAAAAAACCTAGAAACGAAGATTTAAATTACCCAAGGGTTGGGACATGCCGCACACTATTTCTAACTAGTCCTCAAACTCCAAACAACAGAGAGACTACCTTGATTCAAAATACACACAACAAGCAGAGAGAGAGTTTGAAATCAAAATCAGTGTTCATCCTTATAAACATGAAATTTAGATCTAAATCACAAACACAATCAGGGATTCCCTTCCTAATTGCACGCATCAATCACCAAAAGAAAAAAAAAGATTCTTTCTTCCACAAAGTAATAGATCGAGAAAGATACCTTGTTTAGAGGAGAGAGAAAACACGAATCCAGTTGAACAGAACTCAGGCCAGAACAACTTCATATCATAGGTTGAGTTAGACGACATGTGTATGATAGAAGGAGGCATTTGGGCGATCTGTGGCGCCGGTTTTGAGAAGCTAAGGCCGGAAGAGAGGATCGCTAGAGAAGAAGAAAGGGGGAAGTCTCGAAGACTTGGGGCTTTTCTTTAATTTAATTAATTAGTCTAGAGAAAAGTTAAAACACAAATGAGGTACTTCAACAAAAAAAAGTATGAACATAAATATAGGTGTCTTGCAACAAGAATTGAAACAGAAATTTTGAAACAGAAACGTATTCGTTTCAGGAACCGTTGCACATTTAGGCGCCATTCTTCCCTCCAATTTTTTCCCGAAAAAAGAATGCTACTAAAATGGATTTTTGCTGTAATATTAGTTACCAACCTATTATGTGCTAGATCTGTTGCAATCTCCGTTGCACACTTTTAAAGTTGCAACTTATTTAAATTCTGTTGCAATATTCTGTTGCAGTTGCCCTATTTTCTTGTAGTGTCACGTAACTTTGTGTTAAATTTCAAAACTCCTTTTGAAGCCCTTCATGGAACTTCACCTAATTACAATCACCTTAAAACCCTTGGTTGTCTTTGCTATGCCTCTACCTTGAATCTTAACAGAGACAAGTTTATGCCTAGATCACAGAAATGTGTCTTCCTTGGCTATGCTACCACAAAAAAGGCCTATAAATGCTACAATATGACCACTAAAAGAATTTTCTTCAGTAGAGATGTTGTTTTTTGTGAAGGTGTCTTTCCTTGTAAACTTGACAATCAAATTGAATCCATTAATAACAGTATGTTTCCCACTACTGACTTGCCTATCTTCTTTGATAATGATGATCTGAAACTACCTACTTTGGTAGAAGACTCTCTTACTGATACTGCTAGTCCTAATAACAAGCCTATCAATAACAATACTACCTTTGAAACTAATCTCAATGTTCCTACAACCACCAGACCTATAAGAAATAAAGTCATTCCTGTTAAGTTTAAAGATTACTCAAGTCTTCCTACTTATCTTCAAACTCATAATGCTGGTAATGTTAAAGGTACATCTCCTTATTGTTTTGAAATTTTTTGCAACTTTAGTCAAATCTCTACTGAATACATGAAATACTCTTGCAAAATTGCTACTGTTTGTGAACCTCAAACCTTTGAACAGGATGCTAAAGACCCCTTGTGGTGTCAAGCTATGAAAGATGAATTAAAAGCCCTCGAGATTAACAAGACCTGGACAGTTGTTTATCTGCATGGGAAGAAACATAAAGTAGGATCTAAATGGATATTCAGAGTTAAGTACAATTTTGATGGTAGTGTTAGTAAATACAAAGCTAGATTGGTGGCTAAAGGATTTACTCAAGTAGAAGGAAATGACTACTTTGAGACATTTGCTCTAGTTGCAAAAATGACATCTGTCAGAATTGTCCTTTCTATTGCAGCCTTAAAGAATTAGGATATCACTCATATGGATGTCTCCAATGCATTTCTGCATGGAGACCTTAATGAAGAAATCTATATGGTGTTACGTCCAGGGTATTGTCAAAACTTATCTAAGGACAAAGGTCATATTGCCTCCAAACTCCACAAGTCTCTTTATGGACTTAAACAGGCTCCAAATGATCATACCTTATTCACTATGAACTCTGATGGTAAGTTTATTGCAGTTCTTGTGTATATTGATGATCTACTTATTATAGGCACAGACAAGCATTTGATTACTAATGTTAAGGACTATCTATATTCCAAATTCCCTATGAAAGATCCAGGATGACTCAAATACTTTCTTGGACTTGAAATTGCTAGAAACTATACTGGAATATGCCTTCACCAGAGAAAGTACATTGTGGACATCATCAAAGATTGTGGTCTATTAGATGCCAAGCCTAAATTCACTCCTATTGAACAACACCACAAACTGGCTACTTTTGGTACTCCTCTAAGCAACTCTGTCCCCTACAGAAGATTTGTAGGGAGGCTAATTTACCTCACTATAACCAGACATGATATTGCTTATGAAGTTCAAATCCTAAGTCAGTTTATGGCTAATCCTACTACAGAACAGTGGCAAGCAGCTTTGAGACTTGTCAAATACCTCAAAGGAAGTCCAGGCCAAGGACTCTTCTATCCCTCAGGCAACTCTCTAATCCTCACTGCCTTTTGTGATTCAAATTGGGCCTCTTGTCTTATCACTAGGACATCTGTTACTGGCTTCTGTGTTTTTCTTGGTAATGCTCTTATCTTATGGAAAAGTAAGAAGCAACACATTTAGTAGATCCTCATCAGAAGCAAAATACGAAAGTATGGTAAATACCTGCAGTGAACTAACTTGGATCATAGCTATGCTCAAAGACTTTCAAATCCTTTGCTCTAATCCCATTCCTCTTTACTGTGAGAATAAATCTGCCCTCTATATTGCAGCAAATCATGTGTATCATAAAAGGACAAAACACATAGAAATTGATTGTCATATTGTCAGAAACATGATTCAGAAAAATCTCATCACCACCAAGTATATTTCCTCTCAATCTCAATTGGATGATCTCTTTACTAAAGCTCTTCCCATAGTGCAATTTATGTTCTTCTTGGTAAGTTGCAAGTCAAGAACTTATTTTCTACTTTCAACTTGAGAGGGGGTGTTAAATTTAACAAAAATATACAGAAGAATAAAGAGCAGAATGCAGCCAATAGCTACTACAAGAACTAAAGACTTATTTCTCCTTAACTGTAAATCTCTAGGGGTGTCGAGTGTATTTCTTTCAAACTTGTTTATTTGGTCATTGTTCAGTAAGGTTACCTTTGTAATTTTATCTTGTTTAAATAGCTGTTAGTTTGTAATCCTTTTCAGCGAATTATTATGAAGATCCAATAATACCAAACAAAGTACCGAGCTCTCAAGGTCAGAAAGGGAGAGCTCTCTAAGTAAAAGTTAACTCAAAACCCATTCTGCTCATTTCAGTTATCCTTAGTTTTCAGTCTAATTAAGCTGTAGGATACATGCATGCATATTGCATAGGATACTTTTCTTATTGCAGCTGTTGCAGGGATGGGTCCAACCCTAGCATTTGTAGGGACGACAGACCCAACCAGTTGAAGTGGGTCAAAACTCAAATGTATGTCCTATCACTGCACCAAGTAACTAGCTAGGTTTAGAACCCAGGAAACACTTATGTTGCAGAACGTTAACAAATGAACATGGTTACTACTTACTATCTTTAGAGGTTTGGCAATATACTGTGGAGTATTTGTTTTGCAAATGCATATATCAAATCAAAGGTACAAAATATATATTGAGTAATGGTACAAATTAATTTTTTCTGTACAAAATTTGTGGTTTAGTTCACTTTTCAAAATTTTCAACTGTTTTCAATATTTATATTTTTTTCGTAATCGAAAAAAGACATTTTATATATCGGGATGCATCAATTGTATATTGTAATGTACGAAAATATCTTAATTTATATATTGTGTACATGATTTTATGCATCTCGGTCGATGCATTACCTGCGTTTTTCCGTTACAAAATAATACTCCCTCCGTCCCTAAATTATCGTCCTCCTTTTCTTTTTCGTCCGTCCCAAAATAATTGTCCACTTTGAAACTTACCTTTTTAGAACATCACTTTTACTACTTTACCCTTACTTTTTCACTCTATTTTAATTATGAGTCACATATATATAGATATTAAAAGAAACTATACATTAAACCAATATAAATAATCAAGTTAATTATTTTTTTCTTAAATCAGACGCCTGGATCAATTAGACGATTATTTTAGACGAATCGAAAGTATTCGAGAATAAAACGGTCAAAAATTATCAAAACGAGACCCACCCAGATTCAGATTCCCTATTGAACATCTTAGCAATTGGACAAAAGTGGGGCCCATTTATATAATGCATTTTTATCACTGGCGTTTTAGAGGTGGGAATGTACGATCAAACTACCAAACATGGAGTGGTAGAAAACCAATAACCAACAAAACACACACCACAAAGATATTAAGAACTCCAATCTCAGGAAATTTTGTACTGGAGCATTTATAAAGGTGAGGAGGAGGGACCATGGATTGTGATCCTTTGATGGGGAATGATGATAAGGCCTTTCGTCCATTTCGCCAAGGACAATTGATTGTGGGACCATACTGGCCCCACTGCTACATTCTCAACCATCCATTATGCCCATCAAAGACTTTACTTTTCCAAGTAACTCCCCAATCTCCAACAATTAGGGGATTTTTTTTACTATAACTGGATAATGAGTGTGACCTCGTAATTTGATTAATTACAGAATAAACTGTAAAAAAAATTAATTTATTCATTGGGGCTGACTTTTATTTTTTATTTTACGTTATTTTTAATTTGTTCTACTTGATGTTTGTAGTGTTGTTTGTGTTTTTAGCGTCTAATAATAATTAGATTAATTTTTTTTTAAAAAAAGACTCTTTAAGTATAACATCTCAAAATAGAATAGTGGATTATTTTCCGCATATCCAAAGTAAATGATATTTTAAAGATTTACACACAAATTAAAGAAGCTTAGAAAAAGACTAACCTACCCGTATTAAATGTAATTATTATTGATAAGTTGTATGCGCATTTTTCTCATTTCCCTCAACATCTCTCTTACAATCATCCTAATTTTTTCATTCTCAACACAATATTTAATTAGAAAGTATTCCATTAATAAGGGTAATTTTGATAAAATGTAAATAAATTACTTTTAAAATTTTATGACATCATTTATTTTAAGACAATTTTTTAGGCTAAAAAATCGTGTATTTTTGGACGGGGGTAGTAAATGCTAAACAAACCTAGCATCTCATTATATGTACAATTATTATATTACTCCTCTTCATATATTAATTAAAATTAATCTGTGTACATAAACCAATTAAAACAGATACACTTTTTTCCATACAAAAAAATCCACAGTTTGAAATATTTAATAATTAATGGATATATTAATGTCATTAGAGTTGGTCATAATTACATAAATATTTAAACACAACAAATATGTTTACAATACAAGTGAATAGTAGAGATGAAATGCTATAGAAATTATAAATATAAGACCCCAAGTGGTGGGAGAGATGACATGCACACAAAGAAAGATCTCTGGCGCCCTTTGCCCAATCGCATACAAAGACAATATCATACGCACTCCATAAAAAAAATTATAAACATATTTTTTAAAGATGATTCATTATGTGAAACAGTTCAAAATAATATAATGAATTTTTTATTTGGAACGGGTGAAGTATTTATTAACCTTATGAAGAAAAAAAAGTTGATTAACGAACTCACACAAATTATAGAGGATAATGATTAAATTCACACAATATACACGTGGCTTTGTTGCCTTGGCGAAAGAACATCTAACTATAAAAGTACATGAATAATGTGTTTTATAATTTTAAAAAATCTAAAAATAATATGCGTTTAATTTTATTTTCGTGAATAATTTTATTCTATTCCTTTTCTTGAATAAATAGATAAGTCTACACGAGGTATTGACTTATTGGATAAAAATAGAGGTAAATTTCCAAATAACGGGCTTCAACACATACGACAAAAAACAATATAATCACATTAAATTAAGTAAATAAAAAGGCATTCTCTATCACCCAATCGTACTTGCAACAAGCACTCGTACACTGTACACATCATGTGCTATATAAATAATGACTGTATATTTTAGAATAAGGTCGCTTTTTCAGCATTGTAACTTTGCTCTTAAAGTAAAATTTGTTTTTATTTTTTAATTTAAAAGAAAATTGTGATTATATTTAACTGAGAAATTAATTTGGGTTTTGGACCAAACAATCAATTATTAAAAGAAAATTATGATTATATTTAACTGAGAAATTAATTGGGGTTTTGGACCAAACAATCAATTATTAAAAGAAAATTGTGATTATATTTGTTTTCTATAAATTTTTTAATTATGCTTACGATAAATTTTGAATCGCGGTAAATATATGTTTGTTTCACGGTGCAAAACATATACTTCAAATTTAGTTTGTACTAGGATATATAAAAACTATGAACCGTCATACAAAAAGGAACATATGTGTACCGCGGTGCAAAATATGTACACCGCGGTGTAAAATATATATACATCGTGATATATCTTTTTCAAAAAATTTACTATAAATAAATAAAATCGATAGTTTGAATCGCAATATATAAATTTGTGAACCATCGTACATTCAGTTGCTATTCATAAAATATCTCTTAGGTGTCGTTTGGTAGCCAGGATTAAGGCCAGATAGGATTAATAAGCCGAGTTGCGTGATGTTTGGTACGCAATAGGTTGTCAAGACTAATAGTACGAGTTATCCGGATAATGTCATTATCCCCTCATTATTAAGGGTTCGTTTGTTGTGATTGATAGCTTAAGCTGGTGGCAGAATGACTTGTGGCTGATTGTATGATGGACTGTTTGTTACAGTTGTTGAAAAGTTGCTTATGAGTTGTTATAATTATTTTTTAAAAAAACTTGAAAATTAGTATTTATATTTTTATGTATATTTCATAAACTGATGAGATAAAGATAATCAAATATTTATTAATGAATAGTTGTCTTCATGTTTAAAAAAACAAAAAAAAGCTTAAAATTTTGGTTTTGACTTTTCAATACATAAAAGGTGTTGTACCTTATTGGTTTTTGGCTTATAAGCTGAAACAAACACTCTAAATATGATTTTTCAAAAGGCAAAAGACAAAAGTCACTCCAAATAAGCTGAAACAAACGAGCACTAATACCATGGGAAAGAGTGGTATTATTAGCGTCTTCACTAAAAAAAATTAGGATTAACATTTATAATTTCAAAACTGTTCCTGATATACAAGTGAAGATTAATAGTGAGGGCACTAATAATATTGAGATTAATAATATTGTTTATCGTTATCCAACTACCAAATAAGCCCTTACTTGTTAAGGATATCCTAAATTTTTCACATGCAAAAATGATTTTTTTTCATTTAAAAAAAATATAATTTAAGGTTTATAAACTTTTAAAATGAGATCGAATTTCATTCAAAATTAAATGTCTATATCGTCAGCTTACACAAGTTCCGTTACTTCCGTATTCAAATTTAATACTCTCTCCTTCCCTAAATTATCGTCTTCATTTCCTTTTTCGTCCGTCCCAAAATAATTGTCCACTTTGAAACTTACCTTTTTAGAATATCACTTTTACCACTTTACCCTTACTTTTTCACTCTACTTTAATTATGAGTCACATATACATGGACATTAAAGGAAACTACACATTAAACCAATATAAATAATCAAGTCAATTATTTTTTCTTAAATTGTGCGCCGGGTCAACCCAGACGATTATTTAGGGATGGAGGGAGTAGGTCATTGAATAAACATGTGGCACAGATGGTGACTTGGTCATAGGACCCCGCCCCCCCACGCATCTTGCATTCTTGCTGAAGCACAAACGTGTTAGACCCTGAAAGAATTGGAGTCTGACCCACGTGAACCGTGGGTTCCACGATGGACATATAGCGAAGTCTTGTTCAGAAGACAAAAAGATCAAACCAAATTACCTGAGATTTAATTAAAATTATTACCAAAAAAAGGAATAAACAAAATAGAATATTTCCGAGAAATTACGAAAATTTATATCTATATATATTTATAATGGTAAAGATACATTTTTTCCTCTAAAATCTCACTTTTAAATTATTGATTTTTGAGTTACCATTTTATTTTTTCTCTCTCCTATCATCTCCTTATTTTCTCTCTTCCTCTCTCATGTCTTTTCCCTATTTTCTCTCTCATCACCACCATTTCCTTTCTTTTAATTATGTTTAAACATTTTTCTATCTTTAATCATAAAAAATAGTAACTAAAACAAAAATAATAGTTTCGGAGTCAAGAAAATAAAAATATAAGAGAAGATTAGTAAAAATAAAAAATAATTTATGGAACACGTCATTATTAAAATAAAAGTTACAAAATCAACAAAACAAAAATAATTTAATGCGGAGGTTAGTAAAATTATAAAAATAATTTACGGAACAAAAGTTTAAAACAAATTTTAAAAAATATATATATAAACAAAAATACATTAGTAAAATAAAAATATTTGATGGAACAAAAATAATAGTTATAGAGTCAAGAAAACAAAAATAATTTAGACTGAGGTTACTAAAATAATAAAAATAATTTACAGAACAAAATTTTAAAACAAATTCTTAAATATAATTATGTAAATCAAACATACATTAGTAAAATAAAATGATTTGATGGAACAAAATTAATAGTTACGGAGTCAATAAAACAAAAATAATTTAAATTGAGGTTATTAAAATTATAAAAATAATTTACGGAGCGAAAGTTTAAAAAAAATTCTTTAAAATAGTTATGTAAAACAAAAATACGTTAGTAAAATAAAAATACTTGATGGAACAAAAATAATAGTTATAGTGTCAATAAAACAAAAACAATTTAAACTGAGGTTAGTAAAATAATAAAAATAATTTACGGAACAAAAGTTTTCCGTAAAACTAATTTATTAAAAATAAAACAAAAATAATAGTTACGAAGTCAATAAAACAAAAAAAATAAAATGTAAGTTAGTAAAATCAAAATAATTTACGGAACAAAAATAATACTCCCTCCGTTTTCAAATTATCGTTCATTTTTACTTTTTCGTTTGTTCTTAAATAATTGTTCTCTTTCAAAACTTTCCCTTTTAGGAAAATAATATTACTACTTTACCCTTACTTTTTCTACCTACTTTAATTATAGTCACATACTGTAACGACCTGAGCTCGAGAGTCCGGTTCACTACGCGTAGCCCACACACTGGGCCACTAAGCATGCAGCATCTTTGATGCGTATGCAGATGGCTGAATTAACAATCAGTTCCAGCTTTTTTTTTGGACAGCCCTATAGCTGAACAACTCTCTCCAAAACTGCCCCAAAACACTCCCAAAACCCCTTGAAAAATCTGCTCAATAACTAAAAGAGTTTCCCTAACAATTGAATCCCCAAACCCTAGCCTTAACAAGAATTTTAGACAAGTTATAATCTGCCCCAACCACTGAACATACTACTCTTATTCACAATACTTCCCCTATGCCGAATCTACCCCAGAAAAGTAACACAGCCCCATGTCCATGGAGAGCACAAGCTATCCAAATATTTCCTTCCTTAGAACACGCCCAAAACTGCCACAGAAACAACCCACGTTCTATGATTAAAGGCTGCCCAAACTTGTTTAAGAGTCGACCACAAATATCAACCCTTGGCCGGACCACCAAGGACTTGCAAAAATTCACACGTTGCACGCTATGACAATTAAGGTCGCCACTTAAAAGAAATAAAAAGAAAATAACATAAAATAAAAAGATAAGCGGATTCACCGGTTAGACTTCACTCATCTAACGTAATGAATTCTGTTTGATTTGATCTTCGAGGCTTCACTCACCTATGGAAGAAGAAATCGGAAAAGAGACACAACCGTGTTCTTAAGGCTTTGTTTTTCAACGTCAAAAATCTGCCATTCAATCAAGAAATGTCGAAAAAGGCTTACAAATTAATATGAATCCTTACTAGACTAAAAGACATAAAGAAATCCTAATCTAATTCAATAAAGAACTCCTAACTAAACAAATAAAGAAATCTTATCCTATAGCAGATCTTTTAAACTACTTGTGACTCCTTGGAACTCAAGGTTTGAAGATGCCGACCTCCTTAACAGTCCCAACATGGCTGCCCTCTTCTGTGGTCCAAACCAAACCGTCACATGTACAACACTTAGCTCCCATGCAAAGCCCCCTTCTCTATGTGAACAGCCCAAACCTGCCCACATCGTGACCAACTCCTTTAGGCATGATCCAAGTAACCGAGCCCTTTTTAAGCCACCTTAGTCTACTTCGCGTCCATCTTCTAACTGGCCTGAACCTATCTCGAACATCCCTCTTGAACTGTGCAAAGCTGCCCATCCCAACAATCCAATACCCGCCGACCTTCTTTACCACCAACCAAACCCAACTCATGTACACTCGACGCCCAAGCTCCGTCGTCTCCCTCCTTGCTGTAATGGTTATCGTGATTACGCCCGAACCGACTTGCACCTGAACCCAACCCATATATCCTTGGCTTACCATGGCTTGGTTGACCCCCTTCACCGTATCAGACTCCCTTTCTTTGAAAAGGATCGTCCTCAATCCTTGGCTGGTCCCATCCTCTTTTGTCTTGCGTTTTGTGAATGAAGCTAAATGGACTAGAACTTCCTCCCTCCTTCTCGCCTTTCCATTGGTTTGGAGCTCGAGCTGATTTGATTTTAATCAAAAATTTTCATACGAAAAATTATGAATCGTCAACGTTGCACAAGAATCGAACTTCTCAGCGTGGCTCTCAATCGCTTGAATTAATTCCTCACTTTGCACTAAAACAGCCCCCAAGCCGTTTGTCTTCTTTTCTTTCCCAGTGCACTCACTTGCAAACCATTCCACCCTCTGCAACAACATGGTGTTCGCTCTCCCTTGATGGTACGTAACCATCCCCCCTTTGTCTTTTAATGATTCGGTCCACGTGTATCCACTATCATTAAACAAAATATTTCATTCATCCTTCCAAGGTGGTTTAAAAACAAAGTAGAACCACATTGATGCATGATCATGTTTTATGCTCCACCTCATGTAAATCACCATTGAATTCTGCCCAAAAACATTAATCTGCAAATTACAGTAACATACCTTGGCTACATAATCTTGGTTGGGTTGTAATTTCCCCTGCTCGGTTTTAATAATGTCTATAGACTGTCCTACTCGTGTCAAAGCATCCACCCCTTTTTCAAACGAGATTATCCCTGAATCTGTTTGTTGTGATGTTTGTTTTTCTAACCCTTGGTCGATTGGTAACAGTCCGGACTATCCTTTCCCTTCATCGACGGTGGTGATTTCAGCCTCTTCTGTTCTACTTCTATCTTTTCTTGTTCTACCCGCTGCTCGCAACAAACTAAACCAGAAGTTTCTTCGCCTAAATCTTGGACTGATAGTGATGTATTCGAACTCCCCTCTTTCTCTTCTTCGTGTTTTTCCCTTTCAAATTCTTTTTCTTCAATTTTCAGCTTTTCTAAAATCGGCACAGATTGTAACAACCCCTGGCTGCTCCCATCCTTCATTGTAAACGATGGTTTCAGCCTGAATTTCCTTCCGTTCTTCTCAACAACAAAAGTATTTTCTCGGCCATTATGGGTCACGCACCCAACGAATTGCCATGACCTTCCCAACAGAATATGACAAGTGTTCATGGGTAAAACATCACACATAACTTCTTCTTTATACTTATCTATAGAAAATAAAACTAAGGATTATTGTGTTACCATAATCATGTCGTCGGTCTGCAGCCAAAACATTTCGTACGGTGAAGGATGCGGCATGGTTGGAATTTTCAGCCTATCAATAAGTAGGGTGGAGGCTATATTGGTACAGCTACCCCCATCTACTATTACGTTGCACACCATATCTTGTACGAGACACCGCGTTCTGAAAATCTGCTCCTGTTGTTCTTCGAACTCCATTATCGCTTAACGAAATTGAATTCGCGAAGGCCTATGCTTTGATACCGCTTGATGCGTTTGCAGATGGCTGAATTAACAATCAGTTCCAACTTTTTTTTGGAAAGCCCTATGGCTGAACAACTCTCTCCAACACTGCCCCAAAACACTCCCAAAACCCCTCGAAATATCTGCTCAATAACAGAAAGAGTTTCCCTAACAATTTAATCCCCAAACCCTATCCTTAACAAGAATTTTAGACAAGTTATAATCTGCCCCAACAATTGAACAGACTACTCTTATTCACAATACTTCCCTATGCCGACCGCCTGAAAAGTAACACGCCCCATGTCCATGGAGAGCACAAGCTGTCCAAATATTTCCTTCCTTAGAACACGCCCAAATCTGCCACAGAAACAGCCCACGTTCTATGATTAAAGGCTGGCCAAACTTGTTTAAGATTCGACCAAAAATATCAACCCTAGGCCGGACCACCAGGGACTTGCAAAACAATCCACACGTTGCGACAATTAAGGCTGCCACGAAAATAAATAAAAAGAAAATAACATAAAATAAAAAGATAGGCGGATTCACCGGTTAGACTTCACTCATCTAACGTAAAGAATTCCGTTTGATTTGATCTTCGAGGCTTCACTCACCTATGGAAGAAGAAATCGGAAAAGAGATACAACCGTGTTCTTGAGGCTTTGTTTTTCAACGTAAAAAATCTGCCATTCAATCAAGAAATTTCGCTAAAAAGGCTTACAAATTAATATGAATCCTAACTAGACTAAAAGACATAAAGAAATCCTAATCTAATTCAATAAAGAACTCCTAACTAAATAAATGAAGAACATCTTATCCTATAGCAAATCTTTTAAACTACGTGTGACTCCTAGGAACTCAAGGTTTGAAGATGCCGGCCTCCTTAACAGTCCCAACATGGCTGCCGACTTCTGTGGTCCCAAAAAAAACCGTCCCATGTACAACACTTAGCTCCCATGCAAAGCCCCCTTCTCTATGTGAACAGCCCAAACCCGCCCACACCGTGACCAACTCCTTTAGACATGATCCAAGTAACCGAGCCCTTTTAAGCCACCTTAGTTCGCTTCGGCCCATCTTCTAATCGGCCCGAACCTATCTCGGACATCCCTGTTGAACCGTGCCAAGCTGCCCATCCCAACAGTCCAATACCCGCCGACCGTCTTTACCACCAACCAAACCCAACTCATGTACACTCGACGCCCAAGCTCCCTCGTCTCCCTCCTTCCTATAATGGTTATCGTGATTACGCCCGAAGCGACTTGCACCTGAACCCAACCCATATATCCTTGGCTTACCAAGGCTTGGTTGACCCCCTTCACCATATCAGACTCCCTTTCTTTGAGAAGGATTGTCCTTAATCCTTGGCTGGTCCCATCCTCTTTTGTCTTGCGTTTTGCGAATGAAGCTAAATGGACTAGAACTTCCTCCCTCCTTCTCGCCTTTCCATTGGTTTGGAGCTCGAGCTGATTTGATTTTAATCCAAAATTTTCATACGAAAAATTATGAATCGTCAACGTTGCACAAGAATCGAACTTCTCAGTGTGGCTCTCAATCGCTTGAATTAATTCCTCACTTTGCACTAAAACAGCCCCCAAACCGTTTGTCTTCTTTTCTTTTCCAGTGTACTCACTTGAAAACCATTCCACCCTTTGCAACAACATGGTGTTCGTTCTCCCTTGATAGTATGTAACCATCCCCCTTTGTCTTTTAACGATTCGGTCCACGTGTATCCACTATCATTAAACAAAATATTCCATTCATCCTTCCAAGGTGGTTTAAAAACAAAGTAGAACCACATTGCTGCATGATCATGTTTTATGCTCCTCCTCATGTAAATCACCATTGAATTTTGCCCAAAAACATTAATCTGCAAATTACAGTAACATACCTTGGCTACATAATCTTGGTTGGGTTGTAATTTCCCCTGCTCGGTTTTAATAATGTCTATAGGCTGTCCTACTCGTGTCAAAGCATCCACCCCTTTTTCAAACGAGATTATCCCTGAATCTGTTTCTTGTGATGTTTGTTTTTCTAACCCTTGGTCGATTGGTAACAGGTCCGGACTATCCTTTCCCTTCATCGACGGTGGTGATTTCTCTGTTCTACTTCTGTCTTTTCTTGTTCTACCCGCTGCTCGCAACAAACTAAACCAGAAGTTTCTTCGCCTAAATCTTGGACTGATAGTGATGTATTCGAACTCCCCTCTTTCTCTTCTTCGTGTTTTTCCCTTTCAAATTCTTTTTCTTCAATTTTCTGCTCTTCTAAAATCGGCACAGATTGTAACAACCCCTGGCTGCTCCCATCCTTCATTGTAAGCGATGGTTTCAGCCTGAATTTCCTTCCGTTCTTCTCAACAACAAAAGTATTTTCTCGGCCATTATGGGTCACGCACCCATCGAATTGCCATGACCTTCCCAACAGAATATGACAAGTGTTCATGGGTAAAACATCACACATAACTTCTTCTTTATACTTATCTATAGAAAATAAAACTAAGGATTGTTGTGTTACCTTAATCACGTCGTCGGTCTGCAGCCAAAACAGTTCGTACGGTGAAGGATGCGGCGTGGTTGGAATTTTCAGCCTATCAATAAGTAGGGTGGAGGCTATATTGGTGCAGCTACCCCCATCTACTATTACGTTGCACACCCTATCTTGTACGAGACACCGCGTTCTGAAAATCTGCTCCTGTTGTTCTTCGAACTCCATGATCGCTTAACGAAATTGAATTCGCGAAGGCCTATGCTTTGATACCGCTTGATGTGTATGCGGATAGCTGAATTAACAATCAGTTGCAACTTTTTCTTGGACAACCCTATGGCTGAACAACTCTCTCCAAAACTGCCCCAAAACACTCCCAAAACCCCTCGAAAAATCTGCTCAATAACAGAAAGAGTTTCCCTAACAATTTAATCCCCGAACCCTATCCTTAACAAGAATTTTAGACAAGTTATAATCTGCCCCAACAACTGAACAGACTACTCTTATTCACAATACTTCCCTATGCCGAACCGCCCTAAAAGTAACACGCCCCATGTCCATGGAGAGCACAAGCTGTCCAAATATTTCCTTCCTTAGAACACGCCCAAACCGCCACGAAACAACCCACGTTCTATGATTAAAGGCTGCCCAAACTTGTTTAAGAGTCGACCACAAATATCAACCCTTGGCCGGACCACCCGGTGGACTTGCAAAATAGTCCACACGTTGCGACAATTAAGGCTAAAAGAAATAAAAAGAAAATAACATAAAATAAAAAGATAGGCGGATTCACCGGTTAGACTTCACTCATCTAACGTAAAGAATTCCGTTTGATTTGATCTTCGAGGCTTCACTCACCTATGGAAGAAGAAATCGGAAAAGAGACACAACCATGTTCTTGAGGCTTTGTTTTTCAACGTCAAAAATCGCCATTCAATCAAGAAATGTCTTTGCTGAAAAAGGCTTACAAATTAATATGAATCCTAACTAGACGAAAAGACATAAAGAAATCATAATCTAATTCAATAGAGAAGTCCTAACTAAATAAATAAAGAAATCTTATCCTATAGCAGATCTTTTAAACTACTTGTGACTCCTTGGAACTCAAGGTTTGAAGATGCCGACCTCCTTAAGAGTCCCAACAAGGCAGCCCTCTTCGTGGTCCCAACCAAACCGTCCCATGTACAACACTTAGCTCCCATGCAAAGCCCCTTCTATGTGAATAGCCCAAACCCGCCCACACCGTGACCAACTCCTTTAGGCATGATCCAAGTAACCGAGCCCTTTTTAAGCCACCTTAGTTCGCCAAGGCGTCCATCTTCTAACTGGCCCGAACCTATCTTGGACATCCCTGTTGAACCGTGCCAAGCTGCCCATCCCAACAGTCCAATACCCGCCGACCTTCTTTACCACCAACCAAACCCAACTCATGTACACTCGACGCCCAAGCTCCCTCGTCTCCCTCCTTGCTGTAATGGTTATCGTGATTACGCCCGAACCGACTTGCACCTGAACCCAACCCATATATCCTTGGCTTACCATGGCTTGGTTGACCCCTTCACCGTATCAGATTCCCTTTCTTTGAAAAGGATTGTCCTCAATCCTTGGCTGGTCCCATCCTCTTTTGTCTTGCGTTTTGCGAATGAAGCTAAATGGACTAGAACTTCCTCCCTCCTTCTCGCCTTTCCATTGGTTTGGAGCTCGAGCTGATTTGATTTTAATCCAAAATTTTCATACGAAAAATTATGAATCGTCAACGTTGCACAAGAATCGAACTTCTCAGCGTGGCTCTCAATCGCTTGAATTAATTCCTCACTTTGCACTAAAACAGCCCCCAAGCCGTTTGTCTTCTTTTCTTTTCCAGTGCACTCACTTGCAAACCATTCCACCCTCTGCAACAACATGGTGTTCGTTCTCCCTTGATAGTACGTAACCATCCCCCCTTTGCCTTTTAACGATTCGGTCCACGTGTATCCACTATCATTAAACAAAATATTCCATTCATCCTTCCAAGGTGGTTTAAAAACAAAGTAGAACCACATTGATGCATGATCATGTTTTATGCTCCACCTCATGTAAATCACCATTGAATTCTGCCCAAAAACATTAATCTGCAAATTACAGTAACATACCTTGGCTACATAATCTTGGTTGGGTTGTAATTTCCCCTGCTCGGTTTTAATAATGTCTATAGGCTGTCCTACTCGTGTCAAAGCATCCACCCCTTTTTCAAACGAGATTATCCCTGAATCTGTTTCTTGTGATGTTTGTTTTTCTAACCCTTGGTCGATTGGTAACAGGTCCGGACTATCCTTTCCCTTCATCGACGGTGGTGATTTCAGCCTCTTATGTTCTACTTCTGTCTTTTCTTGTTCTACCCGCTGCTCGCAACAAACTAAACCAGAAGTTTCTTCGCCTAAATCTTGGACTGATAGTGATGTATTCGAACTCCCCTCTTTCTCTTCTTCGTGTTTTTCCCTTTCAAATTCTTTTTCTTCAATTTTCTGCTCTTCTAAAATCGGCACAGATTGTAACAACCCCGGCTCCCATCCTTCATTGTAGCGATGGTTTCAGCCTGAATTTCCTTCCGTTCTTCTCAACAACAAAAGTATTTTCTCGGCCATTATGGGTCATGCACCCATCGAATTGCCATGACCTTCCCAACAGAATATGACAAGTGTTCATGGGTAAAACATCACACATAACTTCTTCTTTATACTTATCTATAGAAAATAAAACTAAGGATTGTTGTGTTACCTTAATCACGTCGTCGGTCTAAAGCCAAAACAGTTCGTACGGTGAAGGATGCGGCGTTGTTGGAATTTTCAGCCTATCAATAAGTAGGGTGGAGGCAATATTGGTACAGCTACCCCCATCTACTATTACGTTGCACACCCTATCTTGTACGAGACACCGCGTTCTAAAAATCTGCTCCTGTTGTTCTTCGAACTCCATGATCGCTTAACGAAATTGAATTCGCGAAGGCCTATGCTTTGATACCGCTTGATGCGTTTGCGAATGGCTGAATTAACAATCAGTTCCAGCTTTTTTTTTGACAGCCCTATGGCTGAACAACTCTTTCCAAAAATACCCCAAAAACACTCCCAAAACCCCTCGAAAAATCTGCTCAATAACTAAAAGTGTTTCCCTAACAATTTAATCCCCAAACCCTAGCCTTAACAAGAATTTTAGACAAGTTATAATCTGCCCCCAACAACTAAACAGACTACTGTTATTCACAATACTTCCCCTATGCCGAATCGCCTGAAAAGTAACACGACCCCATGTCCATGGAGAGCACAAGCTGTCCAAATATTTCCTTCCTTAGAACACGCCCAAACCGCCACGAAACAACCCACGTTCTATGATTAAAGGCTGCCCAAACTTGTTTAAGAGTCGACCACAAATATCAACCCTTGGCCGGACCACCGTGGACTTGCAAAATAGTCCACACGTTGCGACAATTAAGGCTGCCGAAAAGAAATAAAAGAAATAAAAAGAAAATAACATAAAATAAAAAGATAGGCGGATTCACCGGTTAGACTTCACTCATCTAACGTAAAGAATTCCGTTTGATTTGATCTTCGAGGCTTCACTCACCTATGGAAGAAGAAATCAGAAAAGAGACACAACCGTGTTCTTGAGGCTTTGTTTTTCAACGTCAAAAATTTGCCATTCAAGCGAAGAAATCTTTGCTGAAAAAGGCTTACAAATTAATATGAATCCTAACTAGACTAAAAGACATAAAGAAATCCTAATCTAATTCAATAAAGAACTCCTAACTAAATAAATAAAGAAATCTTATCCTATAGCAGATCTTTTAAACTACTTGTGACTCCTTGGAACTCAAGGTTTGAAGATGCCGGCCTCCTTAACAGTCCCAACATGGCTGCCCTCTTCAGTGGTCCCAACCAAACCGTCCCATGTACAACACTTAGCTCCCATGCAAAGCCCCCTTCTCTATGTGAACAGCCCAAACCTGCCCACACCATGACCAACTCCTTTAGGCATGATCCAAGTAACCGAGCCCTTTTTAAGCCACCTTAGTCGCCCATCTTCTAACTGGCCCGAACCTATCTCGGACATCCCTGTTGAACCGTGCCAAGCTGCCCATCTCAACAGTCCAATACCCGCCGACCTTCTTTACCACCAACCAAACCCAACTCATGTACACTCGACGCCCAAGCTCCCTCGTCTCCCTCCTTGCTGTAATGGTTATCGTGATTACGCCCGAACCGACTTGCACCTGAACCCAACCCATATATCCTTGGCTTACCATGGCTTGGTTGACCCCCTTCACCGTATCAAATTCCCTTTCTTTGAAAAGGATTGTCCTCAATCCTTGGCTGGTCCCATCCTCTTTTGTCTTGCGTTTTGCGAATGAAGCTAAATGGACTAGAACTTCCTCCCTCCTTCTCGCCTTTCCATTGGTTTGGAGCTCGAGCTGATTTGATTTTAATCCAAAATTTTCATACGAAAAATTATGAATCGTCAACGTTGCACAAGAATCGAACTTCTCGGCGTGGCTCTCAATCGCTTGAATTAATTCCTCACTTTGCACTAAAACAGCCCCCAAGCCGTTTGTCTTCTTTTCTTTTCCAGTGCACTCACTTGCAAACCATTCCACCCTCTGCAACAACATGGTGTTCGTTCTCCCTTGATAGTACGTAACCATCCCCCCTTTGCCTTTTAACGATTCGGTCCACGTGTATCCACTATCATTAAACAAAATATTCCATTCATCCTTCCAAGGTGGTTTAAAAACAAAGTAGAACCACATTGATGCATGATCATGTTTTATGCTCCACCTCATGTAAATCACCATTGAATTCTGCCCAAAAACATTAATATGCAAATTACAGTAACATACCTTGGATACATAATCTTGGTTGGGTTGTAATTTCCCCTGCTCGGTTTTAATAATGTCCATAGGCGGTCCTACTCGTGTCAAAGCATCCACCCCTTTTTCAAACGAGATTATCCCCGAACTGAATCATTTCTTGTGATGTTTGTTTTTCTAACCCTTGGTCGATTGGTCGATTGGTAAGTGTCCGGACTATCCTTTCCCTTCATCGACGGTGATTTCACCTCTTATGTTCTACGTCTTTTCTTGTTCTACCCGCTGCAACAAACTAAACCGAAGTTTCTTCGCCTAAATCTTGGACTGATAGTGATGTATTCGAACTCCCCTCTTTCTCTTCTTCGTGTTTTTCCCTTTCAAATTCTTTTTCTTCAATTTTCTGCTCTTCTAAAATCGGCACAGATTGCAACAACCCCTGGCTGCTCCCATCCTTCATTGTAAGCGATGGTTTCAGCCTGAATTTCCTTCCGTTCTTCTCAACAACAAAAGTATTTTCTCGGCCATTATGGGTCATGCACCCATCGAATTGCCATGACCTTCCCAACAGAATATGACAAGTGTTCATGGGTAAAACATCACACATAACTTCTTCTTTATACTTATCTATAGAAAATAAAACTAAGGCTTGTTGTGTTACCTTAATCACGTCGTCGGTCTAGCCAAAACAACACGGTGAAGGATGCGGCGTGGTTGGAATTTTCACCCTATCAATAAGCAGGGTGGAGGCTATATTGGTGCAGCTACCCCCATCTACTATTATGTTGCACACCCTATCTTGTACGAGACACCGCGTTTTGAAAATCTGTTCCTGTTGTTCTTCGAACTCCATGATCGCTTAACGAAATTGAATTCGCGAAGGCCTATGCTTTGATACCGCTTGATGCGTTTGCGGATGGCTGAATTAACAATCAGTTCCAGCTTTTTTTTTCAAAGCCCTATGGCTGAACAACTCTCTCCAAAACAGCCCCAAAACACTCCCAAAACCCCTTGAAAAATCTGCTCAATAACTAAAAGAGTTTCCCTAACAATTTAATCCCCAAACCCTAGCCTTAACAAGAATTTTAGACAAGTTATAATCTGCCCCAACAATTGAACAGACTACTCTTATTCACAATACTTCCCTATGCCGAATTAAAAGTAACACGCCCCATGTCCATGGAGAGCACAAGCTGTCCAAATATTTCCTTCCTTAGAACACGCCCAAAGCGCCACGAAACAACCCACGTTCTATGATTAAAGGCTGCCCAAACTTGTTTAAGAGTCGACCACAAATATCAACCCTTGGCCGGACCACCAGGGACTTGCAAAACAGTCCACACGTTGCGACAATTAAGGCTGCCACGAAAAGAAATAAAAAGAAAATAACATAAAATAAAAAGATAGGCGGATTCACCGGTTAGACTTCACTCATCTAACGTAAAGAATTCCGTTTGATTTGATCTTCGAGGCTTCACTCACCTATGGAAGAAGAAATCGGAAAAGAGACACAACCGTGTTCTTGAGGCTTTGTTTTTCAACGTCAAAAATTTGCCATTCAAGCGAAGAAATCTTTGCCTAAAAAGGATTACAAATTAATATGAATCCTAACTAGACTAAAAGACATAAAGAAATCCTAATCTAATTCAATAAAGAACTCCTAACTAAATAAATAAAGAAATCTTATCCTATAGCAGATCTTTTAAACTACTTGTGACTCCTTGGAACTCAAGGTTTGAAGATGCCGACCTCCTTAAGAGTCCCAACATGGCTGCCCTCTTCAGTGGTCCCAACCAAACCGTCCCATGTACAGCACTTAGCTCCCATGAAAAGCTCCACATGACCAACTCCTTTAGGCATGATCCAAGTAACCGAGCCCTTTTAAGCCACCTTACCCAAGAACCTATCTCGGACATCCCTGTTGAACCGTGCCAAGATGCCCATCCCAACACTCCAATACTCGCCGACCTTCTTTACCACCAACCAAACCCAACTCATGTACACTCGACGCCCAAGCTCCCCTCTCTCCTCCCTTTGTAATGGTTATCGTGATTACGCCCGAACCGACTTGCACCTGAACCCAACCCATATATCCTTAGCTTACCATGGCTTGGTTGACCCCTTCACCGTATCAGATTCCCTTTTTTTAAAAGGATTGTCCTCAATCCTTGGCTGGTCCCATCCTCTTTTGTCTTGCGTTTTGCGAATGACGCTAAATGGACTAGAACTTCCTCCCTCCTTCTTGCCTTTCCATTGGTTTGGAGCTCGAGCTGATTTGATTTTAATCCAAAATTTTCATACGAAAAATTATGAATCGTCAACGTTGCACAAGAATCGAACTTCTCAGCGTGGCTATCAATTGCTTGAATTAATTCCTCACTTTGCACTAAAACAGCCCCCAAGCCGTTTGTCTTCTTTTCTTTTCCAGTGCACTCACATACAAACCATTCCACCCTCTGCAACAACATGGTGTTCGTTCTCCCTTGATAGTACGTAACCATCCCCCCTTTGCCTTTTAACGATTCGGTCCACGTGTATCCAATGTCATTAAACAAAATATCCCATTCATCCTTCCAAGGTGGTTTAAAACCAATGTAGAACCACATTGATGCATGATCATGTTTTATGCTCCACCTCATGTAAATCACCATTGAATTCTGCCCAAAAACATTAATCTGTAAATTACAGTAACATACCTTGGCTACATAATCTTGGTTGGGTTGTAATTTCCCCTGCTCGGTTTTAATAATGTCTATAGGTTGTCCTACTCGTGTCAAAGCATCCACCCCTTTTTCAAACGAGATTATCCCTGAATCTGTTTCTTGTGATGTTTGTTTTTCTAACCCTTGGTCGATTGGTAACAGGTCCGGACTATCCTTTCCCTTCATCGACGGTGGTGATTTCAGCCTCTTCCGTTCTACTTCTGTCTTTTCTTCTTCTACCCGCTGCTCGCAACAAACTAAACCAGAATTTTCTTCGCCTAAATCTTGGACTGATAGTGATGTATTCGAACTCCCTTCTTTCTCTTCTTCGTGTTTTTCCCTTTCAAATTCTTTTTCTTCAATTTTCTGCTCTTATAAAATCGGCACAGATTGCAACAACCCCTGGCTGCTCCCATCCTTCATTGTAAGCGATGGTTTCAGCCTGAATTTCCTTCCGTTCTTCTCAACAACAAAAGTATTTTCTCAGCCATTATGGGTCACGCACCCATCGAATTGCCATGACCTTCCCAACAGAATATGACAAGTGTTCATGGGTAAAACATCACACATAACTTCTTCTTTATACTTATCTATAGAAAATAAAACTAAGGCTTGTTGTGTTATCTTAATCACGTCGTCGGTCATACCAAAAGCAGTTAAATGCGGTGAAGGATGCGGCGTGGTTGGAATTTTCACCCTATCAATAAGCAGGGTGGAGGCTATATTGGTGCAGCTACCCCCATCTACTATTACGTTGCACACCCTATCTTGTACGAGACACCGCGTTCTGAAAATCTGCTCCTGTTGTTCTTCGAACTCCATGATCGCTTAACGAAATTGAATTCGCGAACGCCTATGCTTTGATATCGCTTGATGCGTATGCGGATGGCTGAATTAACAATCAGCTCCAGCTTTTTTTTGGACAGCCCTATGGCTGAACAACTCTCTCCAAAACTGCCCCAAAACACTCCCAAAACCCCTCGAAAAATCTGCTCAATAACTAAAAGAGTTTCCCTAACAATTTAATCCCCAAACCCTAGCCTTAACAAGAATTTTAGACAAGTTATAATCTGCCCCAACAACTGAACAGACTACTCTTATTCACAATACTTCCCTATGTCGAATCGCCCGAGAAAAGTAACCGACCCCATGTCCATGGAGAGCACAAGCTGTCCAAATATTTCCTTCCTTAGAACACGCCCAAAGCGCCACGAAACAACCCACGTTCTATGATTAAAGGCTGCCCAAACTTGTTTAAGAGTCGACCACAAATATCAACCCTTGGCGGACCACCAGGACTTGCAAAATAGTCCACACCTTGCGACAATTAAGGCGCCACGAAAAGAAATAAAAAGAAAATAACATAAAATAAAAAGATAGGCGGATTCACCGGTTAGACTTCACTCATCTAACGTAAAGAATTCCGTTTGATTTGATCTTCGAGGCTTCACTCACCTATGGAAGAAGAAATCGGAAAAACGACACAACCATGTTCTTGAGGCTTTGTTTTTCAACGTCAAAAATCTGCCATTCAACTGAAGAAATGCTGCCTGAAAAAGGCTTACAAATTCATATGAATCCTAACTAGACTAAAAGACATAAAGAAATCCTAATCTAATTCAATAAAGAACTCCTAACTAAATAAATAAAGAAATCTTATCCTATAGCAGATCTTTTAAACTACTTGTGACTCCTTGGAACTCAAGGTTTGAAGATGCCGGCCTCCTTAACAATCCCAACATGGTCCCAACCAAACCGTCCCATGTACAACACTTAGCTCCCATGCAAAGCCCCCTTCTCTATGTGAATAGCCCAAACCTGCCCACACCATGACCAACTCCTTTAGGCATGATCCAAGTAACCGAGCCCTTTTTTTTAAGCGCTTGGCGTCCATCTTCTAACCGAACCTATCTAGGACATCCTGTTGAACCGTGCCAAGATGCCCATCTCAACACATCCAATACCCGCCGACCTTCTTTACCACCAACCAAACCTAACTCATGTACACTCGACGCCCAAGCTCCCTCGTCTCCATCCTTGCTGTAATGGTTATCGTGATTACACCCGAACCGACTTGCACCTGAACCCAACCCATATATCCTTGGCTTACCATGGCTTGGTTGACCCCCTTCACCGTATCAGACTCCCTTTCTTTGAAAAGGATTGTCCTCAATCCTTGGCTGGTCCCATCCTCTTTTGTCTTGCGTTTTGCGAATGAAGCTAATTGGACTAGAACTTCCTCCCTCCTTCTCGCCTTTCCATTGGTTTGGAGCTCGAGCTGATTTGATTTTAATCCAAAATTTTCATACGAAAAATTATGAATCGTCAACGTTGCACAAGAATCGAACTTCTCGGCGTGGCTCTCAATCGCTTGAATTAATTCCTCACTTTGCACTAAAACAGCCCCCAAGCCGTTTGTCTTCTTTTCTTTTCTAGTGCACTCACTTGCAAACCATTCCACCCTCTGCAACAACATGGTGTTCGTTCTCCCTTGATAGTACGTAACCATCCCCCCTTTGTCTTTTAACGATTCGGTCCACGTGTATCCACTATCATTAAACAAAATATTCCATTCATCCTTCCAAGGTGGTTTAAAAACAAAGTAGAACCACATTGATGCATGATCATGTTTTATGCTCCACCTCATGTAAATCACCATTGAATTCTGCCCAAAAACATTAATCTGCAAATTACAGTAACATACCTTAGCTACATAATCTTGGTTGGGTTGTAATTTCCCCTGCTCGGTTTTAATAATGTCTATAGGCGGTCATACTCGTGTTAAAGCATCCACCCCTTTTTCAAACGAGATTATCCCTGAATCTGTTTCTTGTGATGTTTGTTTTTCTAACCCTTGGTCGATTGGTAACAGGTCCGGACTATCCTTTCCCTTCATCGACGGTGGTGATTTCAGCCTCTTCTGTTCTACTTCTGTCTTTTCTTGTTCTACCCGCTGCTCGCAACAAACTAAACCAGAAGTTTCTTCGCCTAAATCTTGGACTGATAGTGATGTATTCGAACTCCCCTCTTTCTCTTCTTCGTGTTTTTCCCTTTCAAATTCTTTTTCTTCAATTTTCTGCTCTTATAAAATCGGCATTGCAAAACCCCTAGCTGCTCCCATCCTTCATTGTAAGCGATGGTTTCAGCCTGAATTTCCTTCCGTTCTTCTCAACAACAAAAGTATTTTCTCAGCCATTATGGGTCACGCACCCATCGAATTGCCATGACCTTCCCAACAGAATATGACAAGTGTTCATGGGTAAAACATCACACATAACTTCTTCTTTATACTTATCTATAGAAAATAAAACTAAGGCTTGTTGTGTTATCTTAATCACGTCGTCGGTCCGCAGCCAAAACAGTTCGTACGGTGAAGGATGCGGCGTGGTTGGAATTTTCACCCTATCAATAAGCAGGGTGGAGGCTATATTGGTGCAGCTACCCCCATCTACTATTACGTTGCACACCCTATCTTGTACGAGACACCGCGTTCTGAAAATCTGCTCCTGTTGTTCTTCGAACTCCATGATCGCTTAACGAAATTGAATTCGCGAAGGCCTATGCTTTGATATCGCTTGATGCGTATGCGGATGGCTGAATTAACAATCAGCTCCAGCTTTTTTTTGGACAACCCTATGGCTGAACAACTCTCTCCAAAACTGCCCCAAAACACTCCCAAAACCCCTCGAAAAATCTGCTCAATAACTAAAAGAGTTTCCCTAACAATTTAATCCCCAAACCCTAGCCTTAACAAGAATTTTAGACAAGTTATAATCTGCCCCAACAACTGAACAGACTACTCTTATTCACAATACTTCCCTATGCGAATCGCCCGAGAAAAGTAACACGACCCCATGTCCATGGAGAGCACAAGCTGTCCAAATATTTCCTTCCTTAGAACACGCCCAAAACTGCCACAGAAACAACCCACGTTCTATGATTAAAGGCTGCCCAAACTTGTTTAAGAGTCGTCCACAAATATCAACCCTTGGCCGGACCACCAGGGACTTGCAAAATAGTCCACACCTTGCGACAATTAAGGCTGCCACGAAAAGAAATAAAAAGAAAATAACATAAAATAAAAAGATAGGTGGATTCACCGGTTAGACTTCACTCATCTAACGTAAAGAATTCCGTTTGATTTGATCTTCGAGGCTTCACTCACCTATGGAAGAAGAAATCGGAAAAGAGACACAACCATGTTCTTGAGGCTTTGTTTTTCAACGTCAAAAATCGCCATTCAAGCGAAGAAATCTTTGCTGAAAAAGGCTTACAAATTAATATGAATCCTAACTAGACTAAAAGACATAAAGAAATCCTAATCTAATTCAATAAAGAACTCCTAACTAAATAAATAAAGAAATCTTATCCTATAGCAGATCTTTTAAACTACTTGTGACTCCTTGGAACTCAAGGTTTGAAGATCGGCCTCCCAACATGGCTGCCTCTTGATGGTCCCAACCAAACCGTCCCATGTACAACACTTAGCTCCCATGCAAAGCCCCCTTCTCTATGTGAACAGCCCAAACCTGCCCACACCATGACCAACTCCTTTAGGCATGATCCAAGTAACCGAGCCCTTTTTAAGCCACCTTAGTCTGCTTCGCGTCCATCTTCTAACTAGCCCGAACCTATCTAGGACATCCCTGTTGAACCGTGCCAAGATGCCCATCTCAATAGTCCAATACCCGCCGACCTTCTTTACCACCAACCAAACCCAACTCATGTACACTCGACGCCCAAGCTCCCTCGTCTCAGTCCTTGCTGTAATGGTTATCGTGATTACGTGATTACCGAACCGACTTGAACCCAACCCATATATCCTTGGCTTACCATGGCTTGGTTGACCCCCTTCACCGTATCAGACTCCCTTTCTTTGAAAAGGATTGTCCTCAATCCTTGGCTGGTCCCATCCTCTTTTGTCTTGCATTTTGCGAATGAAGCTAATTGGACTAGAACTTCCTCCCTCCTTCTCGCCTTTCCATTGGTTTGGAGCTCGAGCTGATTTGATTTTAATCCAAAATTTTCATACGAAAAATTATGAATCGTCAACGTTGCACAAGAATCAAACTTCTCGGCGTGGCTCTCAATCGCTTGAATTAATTCCTCACTTTGCACTAAAACAGCCCCCAAGTCGTTTGTCTTCTTTTCTTTTCTAGTGCACTCACTTGCAAACCATTCCACCCTCTGCAACAACATGGTGTTCGTTCTCCCTTGATAGTACGTAACCATCCCCCCTTTGTCTTTTAACGATTCGGTCCACGTGTATCCACTATCATTAAACAAAATATTCCATTCATCCTTCCAAGGTGGTTTAAAAACAAAGTAGAACCACATTGATGCATGATCATGTTTTATGCTCCACCTCATGTAAATCACCATTGAATTCGCCCCTAAAACATTAATCGCAAATACGGTACAAGAACATACCTTAGCTACATAATCTTGGTTGGGTTGTAATTTCCCTGCTCGGTTTTAATAATGTCTATAGGCGGTCATACTCGTGTTAAAGCATCCACCCCTTTTTCAAAGCGAGATTATCCACGAATCATTTCTTGTGATGTTTGTTTTTCTAACCCTTGGTCGATTGGTAGCAGTCCGGACTATCCTTTCCCTTCATCGGCGGTGGTGATTTCGACCTCTTACGTTCTACTTACGTCTTTTCTTGTTCTACCCTGCCGCAACAAACTAAACCGAAGTTTCTTCGCCTAAATCTTGGACTGATAGTGATGTATTCGAACTCCCCTCTTTCTCTTCTTCGTGTTTTTCCCTTTCAAATTCTTTTTCTTCAATTTTCTGCTCTTATAAAATCGGCACAGATTGCAACAACCCCTGGTTGCTCCCATCCTTCATTGTAGCGATGGTTTCTGAATCCTTCCTTCCGTTCTTCTCAACAACAAAAGTATTTTCTCAACCATTATTGGTCACGCACCCATCGAATTGCCATGACCTTCCCTACAGAATATGACACATGTTCATGGGTAAAACATCACACATAACTTCTTCTTTATACTTATCTATAGAAAATAAAACTAAGGCTTGTTGTGTTATCTTAATCACGTCGTCGGTCCAGCCAAAACATGCGGTGAAGGATGCGGCATGGTTGGAATTTTCACCCTATCAATAAGCAGGGTGGAGGCTATATTGGTGCAGCTACCCCCATCTACTATTACGTTGCACACCCTATCTTGTACGAGACACCGCGTTCTGAAAATCTGCTCCTGTTGTTCTTCGAACTCCATGATCGCTTAACGAAATTGAATTCGCGAAGGCCTATGCTTTGATACCGCTTGATGCGTATGCGGATGGCTGAATTAACAATCAGCCCCAGCTTTTTTTTGGACAGCCCTATGGCTGAACAACTCTCTCCAAAACTGCCCCAAAACACTCCCAAAACCCCTCGAAAAATCTGCTCAATAACTAAAAGAGTTTCCCTAACAATTTAATCCCCAAACCCTAGCCTTAACAAGAATTTTAGACAAGTTATAATCTGCCCCAACAACTGAACAGACTACTCTTATTCACAATACTTCCCTATGCCGAATACGCCCAAAAGTAACACCCATGTCCATGGAGAGCACAAGCTGTCCAAATATTTCCTTCCTTAGAACACGCCCAAAACTGCCACACTATGATTAAAGGCTGCCCAAACTTGTTTAAGAGTCGACCACAAATATCAACCCTTGGCCGGACCACCAGGGACTTGCAAAACAGTCCACACGTTGCGACAATTAAGGCTGCCACGAAAAGAAATAAAAAGAAAATAACATAAAATAAAAAGATAGGCGGATTCACCGGTTAGACTTCACTCATCTAACGTAAAGAATTCCGTTTTAATTTGATCTTCGAGGCTTCACTCACCTATGGAAGAAGAAATCGGAAAAGAGACACAACCGTGTTCTTGAGGCTTTGTTTTTCAACGTCAAAAATCTGCCATTCAATTGAAGAAATTCTTCCTGAAAAAGGCTTACAAATTAATATGAATCCTAACTAGACTAAAAGACATAAAGAAATGCTAATCTAATTCAATAAAGAACTCCTAACTAAATAAATAAAGAAATCTTATCCTATAGCAGATCTTTTAAACTACTTGTGACTCCTTGGAACTCAAGGTTTGAAGATGTCGGCCTCCTTAACAGTCCCAACATGGCTTCCCTCTTCTGTGGTCCCAACCAAACTGTCCCATGTACAACACTTAGCTCCCATGCAAAGCCCCCTTCTCTATGTGAACAGCCCAAACCTACCCACACCGTGACCAACTCCTTTAGGCATGATCCAAGTAACCGAGCCCTTTTTAAGCCACCTTAGTCTGCTTCGCGTCCATCTTCTAACTGGCCCGAACCTATCTCGGACATCCCTGTTGAACCGTGCCAAGCTGCCCATCCCAACAGTCCAATACCCGCCGACCTTCTTTACCACCAACCAAACCCAACTCATGTATTACTCGACTTCCAAGTGCCCTCGTCTCCCTCCTTGTCGTAATGGTTATCGTGATTACGCCCGAACCGACTTGCACCTGAACCCAACCCATATATCCTTGTCTTACCATGGCTTGGTTGACCCCCTTCACCGTATCAATCTTGGATCATCAGACCCACCATAAGTCGACTCAAAAGTCCATGGATGATGTTAGTGCCTAGTAGTAGCGCATGGCTACCTTATAAATCAAACACAAGTCCCACATCTACCCGATGTGGGATTGAGGTATTACAATCTCCCTCACTGAAATCCTTGATGTCCTCGTCGAGGTCAAATTGTACACCGGGCGATACAGGATTCAAGAGGTGGCTCGTAAGGGGACTAATAGGTGGCTCCCACCTTCTGCGGTGTAGCACTTTGGTCCGCACAGCACTTTATTCCCATATTTCCAGTCGGAACCCGCTCTGATACCAATTGTAACGACCCGAGCTCGAGAGCCCGGTTTGCTACGTGTAGCCCACACACTGGCCCACTGAGCACGCAGCATCTTGGATCATTAGGCCCACCACAAGCCGACCCAAAAGTCCATGGATGATGTTGGTGCCCAGTAGTAGCACATGACTACCTTATAAATCAAACGCAAGTCCTACATCTACCCGATGTGGGATTGGGGTATTACCACATACTCAAGGGGATTAAAGGAAATCATACATTTCACTAATATTTATAATACAATCAATTACTTTTTTTAAACTGTATGCCGAGTCAAAGTAAACAATATTTTGAAAATAGAGCGACTAGTTAACGGTAAAAATAATTTCGTTATTTTGATATTAGCTTATTTTCTTATCAGAAATTCTTTTATTCGTAAAATACAAATATAATTTAATAAAAGTAATCATTCAAATTTAAGAACTTATTTGAGTTCAGATTTTATTTGCAGGGCGGAAAAATTCCAAGTTTGTTCGAAAACATTCATTTTACAGAGTTTTTGAATAATATAAAGTTTTCGGGGTTGCCAAGTTATGGATTGACAGTTAAAATTGGTGTTCCATTAATGTTATTGAGAAATATTAACCATACTGCATTGTGCAATGAAACAAGACTAATCATCATAAATCTTGGGGATCACATTATCGAAACAATTTTTTTGAAATGAAGGAATGTTGGAGAAAAGGTTTTTTATCTCATTATTGTCATTAACTTCATCCGACGTAGACCTTAAGGGGTGGCCCAGTGATAGAGTTGAGGCTTTATAAAATGTGATGTCTCAGGTTCGATCACTTGTCATGCTCCCTTATAGGAAAGGTCTAAAAAAAAACTCCATCTAATATAAGGCTGACTTTCAAGTTCCAGAGAAAAATAATTTTTATTACTAGTATCATAGGCAATGAAAATTAACAAGTTTCAAAGTCAATCATTGCATGCATGTAGGTCTCTTCTTGAAGAAGCCAGTATTTAGTCATGGTCAGTATATGTCGCAGTTTTTAGAGTAACAAATTATTTTGATTTGAAAATATTAATATGCGGTGAAGATGGAAAACCAACTAAGAAAACAATAAATATTGTGTATAAGGAAATTTTTTAGAATCTATAATGATTAGTGATACACTGATGTGTATTTTGTTAATAAACGGATTCTTCTTATTTCATCCTTTAAGATTTTTTATCATCTTTATTTTATTTATGTACGACTTAGTTGAAAAAGAATAATAATCGTGCGTTTAACGCACGAGTTAACAAAACTAGTATTTATTAATATAAAAGTTCATTGGTATTGTTAAATGGTAATCATAAAAAATGAAGTGTGTCACGTATAGTTGTGACAATGCGTCTCTGGAGCTTCCTTTTACTCCCTCCATCTCGCATAAATATTATTAATTTTTATTTTGGGATAACCTAACTAATATGCTTAAAGACTTTTGGTATATAAATTTTTTACCATTCTTTCTAATATATCACTTCATTTAATAATGAAATGAGATGATATAGGAATTGCATTTCCGATTCTTATTTGATTACATTTATAAAAAAAAAAATCAGTTGTGATATGGGAAATTGAAGACAAAGGTATCTAGTGCGACCATTCCCATTTATTTTAAAGGACTTCTTAAAATAATGATGAAAGATATAATTATTTTTTCTAATATATAGCTATCCAGTGTCTTAGTTTACGAATTCTTATTCTAAATGAATGTAAGTTGGCCATAAAAGTATAATGAAACTAATGTTGCAAAAATATAGATCGGGTCGTCCGTTTGATGAGTAGGATATTTGGGTTTGATTGTATGGCTTGATCTACTTCCTAAAACATGTCTAAGAACACAAAAACACCTTAGTTGGAGTGCAAGACTTGCTCTCGCGAAACCACACCGACGAGAGTAAGAATCGTGTGACTGTATGAGTCAAAAGATAATTTGATAGAGGTTTGAGGCTCAAAAAAGTGTGCGTACATCGTTTAGGGTTTATGGAAGGGTATTTATAGTCCCCCAATGTCATTGAATCCGTCTTGGATTAGCTTTCATAGTTACCTAGTAGATTTATGAGAAAACTTTTAAATTATAGGCGTGATAAACGGCTGGCCGCGAGAATGTTGGAGCAAATAAGATAAGTGTCCTGCTCGGATAAGGAAACCTTTGACCAGTTTTGGAGAGCAAATATGAGATTCCCTTGCTCGATACTTGCCCGGGCGAGCATGGCTTTGCACGACTATGTGATGCAAGTCATCAAGATGATAAGGCGGGATATAAACGATTATTTACTCGAGTACATTGTCAGATCTGCCTACTAGACCTGTGGACCCCTTGCAGGCAAACTCGTGGCTGGCACGTGATGATCTCTTGTGCTTTGCTCATGACTAGGTTTGAGCCGGGTACATCAGTGGCCCCTAGCTCCTTGTCTGGCGAGTGTTTATGCTCGAAGCGGGGAAGGCATATGCTCATTGCTGTTGTTTTTTCATAGGGCTTCAATACTTGTGAATTTCTGAGTTGATTGTGGCCTGGCTAGAAGGCACAATGATGGAACGTTCTGGAATGTTGGTGATCGGTTGCCAGTTGGAGCGTATGTGAGAATCTTGCCATTTAAGAGTGCAAGGGAGAGTATGCAGCAAGGGCGCATGAGCCGTCGTTGAGTGGAGTCAGTTGATGGGGTACGTTTCACGAAGCGGCGCATTATATAACACGCGTATTGTTCATGACGTAAGTTGTCATTTTAAGCGTCGTTTCGGAGCTCCTTTTCCCCTAAAAAGCTCTTAAATCCCGATATTGACCCCCTCTTTCCTCTCCCTCTTTTACCGCCTCTGAGATTTTTAGAGAGAGAAAAACCTCTAGCGTTTTGTTGTTGTGCTGTTGCCAACTTCCCAGTTTCCATCAACCATCTTCGACTTTCGATTGTGTTTACATTCCCGAATCCAGTAGCCAAATATTCGTCCATTTTTTATTCAGACGAAGCCAAAGCCCTAGTCCATTCTTACCAGTGAATATTTTCCTTCTTTTGCACTTCTTCTTGCTATGTATTTCAGTGTTTCTTCCTTTTCGCTCATGCATTTCTTGGTAGGATTCATAGATTAGCATCGGACCTTAGGTAGAGATAGAGGAAAAAACCCAAAGTGTCTTACTCACTAGGCGGGCATGGCCCCTTAGTGTACCTAGACTTAGGGTTTTTCCCTTATAAATTAGTTGCCATTTCGGGTAGAGTCTGACCTTTCTTTCCTCGATCTCTTTGTAGACATGTCTTCCCCAATGAGGTTGCGCGATGAGTCTTTGGACAGCGAGAGAGAAGCTTTCAGTTACGGCGGGCAGAATGACCCGTTGAATAGCGAAAAGACTCCTTCAATTGGTGTGTAATCGGATGGCGACGTTGAGTCTATGGCCGGTGAGGCCACGAGCGGTCGTGTTCGCATGCCTGTAATTAAGCTTGCAGATTCTTCAAGCGGGAACAACATGTCTAATGGGGAAAGGGCACATGGTAATATGGCCGCTGACGGGCATGGCCCAGAACAGCTGGCTGGGGGGAGCTCGTGGTAGAACAGTGTGATGACAGAGCGACGCGGTCTACTCCTGACGAAAGGGATGCTGCCGGCAAGGCCTCCAACTCAAGGGAGACGAGCTCTGTTATCCCTTTGGCCCGGAGAAAGAAAAATCTTGCCCGAAAAAGAGATGAGGCAACTTCCTCGACCATTGTGCCTGATTGGCTAACAGATGCTGATGAGAGCCAATATGCTGCACATTGAGTCTCCTTAGATACTTCAGTTAAGGTCACTACTTGGTTCACCTCGCTGGGTGTGAACCCAAATGATTATAGTGTGAGTAAAATGGAACAGCCCGCCAATGTCGAGTTATCTTATCAACTTGGAAATGGGATGTTATTCTTTGCAAACTTCTTCCGGGTCGGACTGCGCCAACCCCTGGACCCTTTGTTTGTCAAGTTTTTGCGCGAGACCAAGGCCATGCCATGCGATCTAATGTTGAACATTGTCCAGGCAGTAATAGCCTACACAGTGGCCTGTCGCCTGCTCGGTTTTGAACCAGACATGTACCTTCTTCACAAACTATTTATTTTCAGCCAAGTACTACCAGACGGATCGGTGTGAGATCAAATTCTATCTTCCTGAGAACTCAAAGCGATGTCTCGGGCAAGGTTGAGGTCTGGGATAAGAGGGCCCTCATAATATATTCCCGGGTAGGCTGACCGATTGGCCCAACAAAGATCAGTGGGGTTAAGGTCCCCAAAGTTTCCAAGGAGGATGTTACCTCCGGAGAGGGAGCTCGGTTGAAGGCCTTGAAAGATACTCTAGGTGTCTGCGTGGAAAATGACAAGCGGGTTGGCCAAGAGTATTTGCTCGATTGGAAAGAACTTGTATGTAATCCGAGGAATTTGCGTTTGGCCAGAATCATGTGCTTAGAATTTCCTGGGATGGAGCCTCTACTGACCATTGAACCTAAAATTATTCATCCCTACTGAGGGAACTGCCATGGGTAGAACGGTTCAAAGAGGAGTGCCCGAACTATCGTAGACTTGAATGTGACTATCAGCTCGTGCTGGAAGGCACTGCTAGTGGTCACTTTATCCTTTTTCTGCTCTCATGTGTATGTCATGTTTGCTTGTAAATATCATAATGATTTTATCTTGTTTTCTTCGCAGCTATGTTGACCCTCAGGAAGATTCATCGGCTAGAAGAGCAAGAGAGCCGAAGGATTGCCCAGTTGGCTAGACAGGCACCCCAAAATCTTCCTAAGGTCCCGTTCGGACCTCCGGCCAAGAAACAAACTACCCAGGGCAAAGCTCCAAGCCCAACAAAGAGGACTGATGCCCATGCCTGAGAAACTACAGGCGAGCCGGCTACTGCTACTGCCAAGGATGCGAAGGCAACGAGAAAGAGAAAAAAAAATCGCCTCCACCTGTTGACCGATCTACTAGATCCCATGATATGGGCATCGAACATGCCTCTGCCACTCCTTCACCTGCTGCGGACAACATCAAATCATGGCAGCGACCTGACTTCGAGATGCCCACCACCGTTGCTGCGGCGAGGGCCATTGTGAACGAGCTCTCTGCTGACGTCCCTATACTTGGGGGCCTTGATTTGGCTGCTCGTGGGAGCCCAGTCGGGTGGGCAAGGGCATCGTGAAACAGGTTCTACATGATGGCACCTTGCATGATAGAGAAACTGCCGGTCATCTCATTCTCAGACATGTCAGTCTATGCTTGGGCGAGGTATATATGTCGGTCTTTGCTTGGGCGATGCATGGTTGCTCCATAGTTGTTCAATATGTCTTGTGAGTGTTTCTTTTTTCTGAACCCTGCTTTATCTGTTTTCTAGATTGCCTCTTCCTAAACCAACCTCCATGATTGATATTCTGAGGAGAAGGAAGTCTGCAAAAAGCTTAAGACCGAGAAGGGCGAGCTGACGTGCAGGGGGGAGCAAATCTCCACTATGGGGCAGTCGCTAATAGAGAGCGAAGATTTAGTGAAGAAACTTGAGGTGGATGAGGCGGCTTTGATCGTGTAGTGGGCACAGTTACAAAAAGAGCGGGATGCCTTGAAGGCCCAGGCGGCCAAGGATGCAGCGGCCATGGCCTCGTTTTCCAAGAAGTTTGTAGCAGCCAAGAAGAAAGTGTTTGAGGATTTCCTGGTTTCTCCTGAATATTCTTCCCATGTGTGCAAGGAAATCCTCCCCTACTATACGGTGGGTGCTCATCACATTCTGCGTATGCTCGTTGAACATGGTGGAGTGGAGATGCAGACAATGGCGGATTGAGCTCTGCTCAACCCTTACAGCCCGGAAGCTGGGAAATTTCATCATCTGGTTCCTTATACTCAGGGTGAGCTAGAGGCTATTGCATGGGAAGATGCCGATCATGAACTACATCCTTGGATTCCTCCTACGCCGTTGGCTGTCAATGTCTGTAGCCTGATCAAAGCTAAGCGGGCAGAGAAGCAAGCCCGGGCTGATCAGACCTCTACGCACCTACAGAAGGAATTAGAGGCCAGACTCCCGATGCCGAAGCTACCACAACCTCAGCTCTTCCTCTTCCGCACATAGCTTAATCTGTATATTCTTCTGTCTGGCTAGCACACCAGTATTTCTGATTTCTAAGTGTAATTCTTTCAACTCTATAATGGAAATTTTGTTATATTCGATTGATGTTCTTTTACTTGCATTTTTCCTACATTTGATTAGTACTGGCATGCATGTATATGGGCTGTTTCAGCGAGCATAACAAGAATAACATGAACATCACTGATCAAGCATGCAAACTTGTGCAAATAATAACTTAGAAATAATAAGGCTAATTTAGCGGACATATTACTTTAAGTTTGAGTACCCGGGGAAATGCTCTTTCCCTAGCTAAATGTTTGGTTCTGGCCAAGGCTTTGAGTGCGCATGGCCCCTATCGCCCTTGGGCGAGCATCCTTATGACTTCCTAGCGGGTATGGCCCAATACTAAGCGGCGACCAGCTAACCGGGATTGGCCCTGTTCGACGTTTTGCACGTCGAAGTTGTTGCTAGTATATCATATGGGTATAAAGATAAACGACTAACAGTGTTGCTCTGTCACTGTAGGAACCCAAGGTTGTTAGCCGCTATTTTGTGGGAATGGCCCCTATCGAATTTCGGGCTTCCAAGGAAGTAGATCGGGCATGGTCCTATCTTACTCGCTTAGAGGACAAGATTTGTCCACTAATACCTGGGTATAGTGGATAGTTGGTCGGACATGGCCTTATCTGCTCGGCTTGCGACCAGATCTTACCAAGCAATCTGAAAGCAATTCGTATATGATAAATAAACAATTATATATACAACTGTAAATAAAAAAAAAGATTGCCTTTTTTATTAATAAAATGATAATAACCCTCAACAGGGCTAAGGGTGTTGCCCGTTGGTATATTGAGAACTTGCTCAATGGCAATATTTTTTTAGATGGCATGCGTGGGGGAATGCCTGACCTTGCGCGTAGGGATCGTTGTTGGTGGAGTCGGGTTGGCCTCATCGATCTCCATGAGTTCAAATGTCTCTGACGTTAATGGCGACTGCATGCTATCCAGACTCTTGAAGCACGAATAATATATTATATCCATGCACACTCCCGTGTCAATTAGCACCCTGTGGACTTGCCAATTGTTGACGAGGGTAGAGATCACTGTCAGTCCCAAAGGGCACAATAATAGGCTAGAAGGGATGGGTTGAATGGCCTATTTACACTTAAAAAAATTTATATAATGTTCCATAATACATGCTGTTAACTATAGAGACAGTTAAAGCAACACAAAGGACACTTGGAAACAAACCACCAAGTCTACTGATAAGGACTACCGGTAGACTTTTTGTGCCTATAAGTTTTATGCTGGGAAGATAAGTTCCAAAGATATGATAAGTTGTTAAGATAAGTATAGAACAGTAAACAGATGAGAAATAAGAACACATGAATTTTGAGATGATTCGTACTATAAAGAGTACTACGTCCACTACCAAAGCAATCAACTTTGGATTTAAAAGTGCACTATGTTTTCCACTAGATCTATTACAGAAACACTAATGGATCGTGTACAAAATATATGACTTGTGTTTGGTGGTTGGTAGTGAATATTTGGAAAATAGAATATTCATTGTGCTAAAGAGCAGTTAATGAAAACAACAATGAAGAAGAAAATAAATGACAATGATTGAGTAGCCTTCTTGTTGTTGTTGAGGACTTCGTTGACATGTTAGATCTCTTGAATGCACTGAGAGTAAAGACTTATAAGTTGTTGAGTTGTTTCAGAGCATTGAATTCTTCGGTCTTCAATGGCGGTTTATAAATGAGAACATTCTTGAGACCGTTGGGGAAGATGAAGAGAGTAACAGCTCAATTAGGTTGGAGGCTTAAATGCGAAGAGCTGTTGGGTTGACTTCTCTTTATCTTGGACTGATCAAGGAGGGAGACGTGGAGTAAGTACTGCGAAAGAGCAGGTGGAAGATGACAGAAGTTACTGGCCTACAAGAGTTGGTATAGTTTGTACTTTCCTCAGAGAGTATTGTGTCAGAATGTGTATCTCTTATGTTCCTTGTTCAGTAATCATCGAAAGGGAAAGTCTAGTCGTATCAAAAAAAAAAACCAGGATGACTTTTTTTAAATCCAGAAGTTAACTATAGAAGATAAATTTCAAACAAATATTCTAAAATATTTGAATTAATAATCTTTTTGAAAATGATGAGTTGGACTTCTAGATTTCCATTTAATTCTTCAGACGCGTCATACAGCTATAGCCGAAGTCTGCTGGTGATGACTGCCGAAGGCTGTGAAGCCTAACTAACTGTTCTAAATGCAAAGTTGTTGTCACACTAACTGGTATACATCACATTTAACCACTAAGTATAGAACAAAATGTAATGTATGAGCAAATGCAAATCTAAAATACAAATGAGACTCAACAATCACCAACGGCTGTTCGGAGGCGAGTGGGGTGCTCGCTAGCTCACTCCGAGCAAAATAAATGCTCTACTCCCCTACTCACTGAATAACAGGTGAACTACTGACTTTATCAGCAAGTAGATATGTCTACCGAGTTGAGTGTTGCTCAGCATTTCCTCCATGATAACATTTACAATCCCTTGAATCTGAGGGGCCTGGCCTCCTCTTCTTCTATTGGGCTATGCGTGCTGATATCTTCTTCTATTAGGCTATGCGCACTGATTATCTTTGGCGTTGTTTCCCGCTTCCTGGTCCTTCTTAAAGTGATCAAGTTTTCCCGCGTTGATCAGCTTTTGAATTTCTCTCTTCAACACATTGTAGCTTTCTGTATCATGATCGTGATTGTGGTGGTAGTCACAGTACTTGGAGTTTTCCCTGGTGTGAGCGAACTCAGGATAAAGCGGGTACGGGATAGGCAGAACATCTCCAACCTGGAATATGATTTCTTCCTGAGTAGTGTTCAGGCCCGGCGCTTAGCAGGTGCAGGCTGTCTGATTGCACATGGCCTCAAAATTATGAGGGCCAATTTTTTTCAGCCATATTATACACTCTAGTCTATACCATTATACTAAGTATATTAGTCTGCCCCAATACCCGAATATACCTTATTCACCTAATCAGTAATCACCGACTTCGAGGGAAGCGGAAGTGGAAACGGCAACGAGAAATCCCATCTCGCCCACGATAACATGCAACAACACAAACGAGAACAGCGGCTCGATTCCTGTGCTTCTGCTTCATGCCTTGATTGGTTGGTAAATTTCTTAAATCAATGGCAATAAACCTTCATATCCCAGCTACTAGCCTTACTGCCTTAGGCTTCTTCTTATGTAACATGTTATTCGAATTTGAAAATCAAAGGCAAATAAATAGAATCTCAATCTTTGATTTTCCGTTTTCGTTCGATCGGAAGTTCTTTCCATTTGTTCCCGATTTAGCGATTGAAGTTTAACGATTTTGATTACCGCTCGGAGTTCACAATCGTCATTCGTCAATCGCACATGCTGAGCATTTCTGTCCAGTGCGCTGCCTTCAAGGCTTCAACTTCATATTCATGATTCAGCCATTCAGGTAATCAACTAATCACTAATTCTGTAATTCACTCTATGACACTATCACTTTGTTTTTTGATTTTTTCCCACTGCTTGTAAATTGTAATGTTACTAATGTATATAACAGACTTACAGTGAAATTGAATCAGTGTAATTAAATATTTAAATGATTGTTTGTTTATTTGTTTTCTTCTATTTTAATAATAAGACAAACTTAGATATTATCATATTACTCATATTATTAGATAATTAATTCATTAGATTCAAAAAATTTATCATTTTCCCTCATTCAATTTCCACTCCATGTTTGTTTCTTTTGCAGTCATTGACTCATTTGAATAAAGGTTGTTTGATTCAATTTTAAACCAATTAATTCTCAGTGACGTATTATTTTTAAACTCTCTCTTATGGTTATTTGCATTTATTCCTTGTCTTGAAATAAATAATTTATATAATGCTATCTATAATAATTATAATTTTATTTGCAATTTTATTGGTAACAAAAAAATATTATAATATTATAAAATATGTACTCTATTTTAATCTTTTTGTAATTAATTTTTATTAATTTTAGGGCCTAATTTTAAAATTGTAGGCAGGGCCCTCAAAATGTCAAGACCGGCCCTGGTAGTGTTCAGGGGAGTAAACTGTGGCTCTCTGAATTTCTGCCTGGGAATGGAGGTTCCATTTCGATCTCTGTGCGAGTGGTTGTTGCCCTCGTGGCCTTGGTCAGCTGGCATGGCTGATCTGTCCTAAGTCTTGTCTTTTCCATTGGAATTATCACCCTTAGTATTTTCTTTCGAGTAGAACAAGTGTGAATTGGCCAACACTTCTGCTTTTGAGGCGATGGGGTTCATTGTCAGTATTGTTTTCAATGGCCCCAACCTCATGTTGTTCAGGTAGCAAAGTGTGATCTCGGGGTCGCTTGTCATTATCACTTACTCTAGCATCTCCTTGAACCGCTTGAGGTAGCTACTGTAGGACTTGTGGTCGCCATGTTTGATTTTACCGAGGTCAAACCTATTCTTGGGTGTGGATTCTACATTGTTGAGTTCATCTAAAAACCATTTATGAGCTCTTTCCAGGTGTCAATAGATCCGTGAGGAACTCTCCCCAGCCATGCTTGTGCCTTGCCTTGGAGAGCGCCCTTGAAAGCTCTCATTTTAAGCGTTTCATCGTCCGTGACCATCCGGATCTATGCCTCGAATGACCTGAGTCAATCGTTTGCTCGTGTCTTCTTGAAGTATTTCTCAAACTACGGGAATGTTATTCCTCGTGCGGGTGACGCATTCTCGATCTACAGGGTGAATAGACTGCACTCCAGTGGATTTATGGCTCCGTAACTGGGCTTGGCCACAGCTAACTCGGTCATTTTTCTGGCCATATCCTTCTTAATGGCCTCCATCCTATCGGCAAGACGCTTTCGGCGTCTACTATGAGCCTAGAGGAGGTAGTACGTGTTGAGCTATTCGAGTGGACATCCTCTAAACGCCAACTCTACCCTCTTTTGGATTTCGATGGTCGCGTGGCCCTTGCTGAGCGAGATACCTCAGCGAAATATCTGACTGAGGTGAGAATGTTAGATAGTAGGTTGGGTCATAGTAGACTTCAACCTCCTACTCGGCTCGAGTTCTGTGCCTTGGTCACTGCTCCTCTGCCTCGGCATACTCACGATCTCTGCGATGACTATCCCTCTCTGCGCAAGCATGATGCTCCTATCCGCAGTGATGGTGATGATAGGGCAGATTCTGGCGATTGTTCTGGCTTTCCTCCTGATCATCTACCCTTTACTAGCGGGCCTCTCAATCTGATGGAATTTGAACGATTGATGGAAGTCATCTGCTTAGAGTAGGTAGCTATTGTCGGGCTTGGCCACCACCAACACTCACAAAATTACTAGGGGTAGGTAGCGCGAATTCCACAACTGACGTCGGGGCCTGGCCCAAAGCAATCAATTGTTTATTGAGCGCATTGATCTTGTTGTAGTAGTTCGCTTGGACTTACAGGGTAGCGGCATGTTGTTCAGTAGTTAGCTCAGGCAGGGCCGCCTAACTACCTTGACCATTCTCACGCTGCCAATTGAGCTGATTTCTCATATCGTGGGCACGATCCTGTTGCTAGTTGATCACTTCGTGAGCATCGCGCTGGCTTACTTGGTTCTGACTAGTGTGATGGGAAGACTGCTTGTCAACATATGGAACGTCCACCCCATGAGCTGTTCACCAAGCAGCCATTTTCTGATTCCTCATCTACACTCCTTATTGGGGTGCCTTCGGTGGCAAATCATCGGGTACAGCGGGTAGTGGCTGGTGCCCAGCCAACTAGCTCACAGCCTGGTGGTTTTTAGCAGTGGCATGATGTTTGCTACCTTTACCAGCCATTGTTTTGATATTGTTTGCCGGAAGGCAATCAGAAAAACAGATGAACAAGCATCGAAGCTTTCGTTTCCTGACAATGGAACCAAACTAATGTAGCAAAAATCTAGCATGAGCCGTCCGTTTGATGAGTAAGATATATATGCTTGATTGTGTGGCTTGATCTACTTCCTTGAACCTGTCTAAAAACACGAAAACACCTTAGTTGGAATGCAAGACTTGGCCTTGCGAAACCACTTCGGCGTGACAGTAAGTATCGTGTGAGTCAAAAAAGAATTTGATAGAGGTTTGAGGTTCAAGAAAGTGTGTGTACCTCGTTTAAGGTTTATGGAGGGGTATTTATAGGTCCACAATGTTATTGAATCCGTCTAGGATTCACTTTCTTGGTTACCTTGTAGATTTAGGAGAAATCTCCTAAATTATAGGCGTGATAGGAAACTGGCTGCGAGAATACTGGAGTAGATAAGGTAAGTGTTCTGCTTGGATAAGAATACATTTGACCAGTCTTGGAGAGCAAGTTTGTGAGATTCTCTTGCTTGATACTTGCCCGGGCGAGTATGGTTCTACCCGGCTATGTGATGCAAGTCTGATGATGATAAGTGTGATTCCCGGGCATGATCCCCTAGTCGGACAGGCAAGATCGTTACTCAACCATGCTTAGGTGGGAAATAAACGATTCTTTGTTCGGGTACATTGCTAGCTCTGCTTGCTAGACCCGTGGGCCCTTTGTAGGCAAACTTGTGATTGACACGTGATGATTTCTCGTGCTTTGCTCGTGACTAGGTTTGGGTCGGGAACATCAGAAACATTACATATCTATAATTTCTTGGATAAACAAAATTGATAACAAATACAATTACAAATCCAAAAATCAAAGGTATCATCAAAATTGTTGTCATTATACCAATATGCCTTTCAAGAATAATATTATCTTCATTTATTTAACGGTCTATAATTGAAATATCTTTAAAAAAGTCTATTGGTGTGTATATAGGTGTGTGTGTAGGAGGGAGTTTAAATGGGGTATAACATATCATTCCAATTTCCATTTCCCCAACCACATTGTCATCACTAATCACATACCAAGTGCTTTCTTTGTCAACAAAAAAGTAGACAAATTTAAAAAGTCAAACTTTATAATATTGCACTTTTAACTTTTGAATTCTTTAAATTGCGTTGAAGTTATTGATTTTCTATAATAACATGTTAGATAAGCATTATAGTTTTCACATAAACGAGAATGTATTAAGAGAAATAGAGATTGGTAGCTTATTTTAAGTTAAACCCAATTTTTAAGACAAGCAAGAAAAAGGAAATTTGATAATTTTTTGAGATAGAAGGTGTATGATTTATCTAAATTTAGAAATGTTGAGATTTGAACTAAGGAAAATTTTGAAAAACATACCCATTTTTTTATTAGATTTTACTCCCTTCGTTCCGGGTAAAAAGTCCACTATTCCATTTTGGAATGTTACACTTAAAGAGTCAACTTAAAAAAATAAAAGCATAAAAGTGTCATTTTATTACTAATGAACTAATTTTTGAACAAACTAAAAATTAGATGAAATAATTGCGGGTCGGTTCCCTTTTTTTAAATTGTAACCATTCCACTCCCCGATTTTTTTTCCAACCGCTTTAGTTCATTTTCGTTAATTTCTTCATAAAATGCCCATCAAGTGATCGTCTTCTCTCTCCAGCGTCTACTAAACGAAACCTATAAACTTTTTCATTCAATTATGAAACTCATCTGATCGAACTGAATCTAATGGAAGAAAAAGTCTCACTACTGCTGTATGACACTTCACTTTTCCTCAATTATTGTTTATCTATTATGCAAAATACCACTTTTCCTCAATCAATGTTTATCTATTACACAAAATAGTCATATTTCATTTCATAACAGATATCATTCTCATAACAGTGGTGGTATCGACAAATAGAGTTTGACTGGTCCAAATGTCTGAAACTTGGTTTATGGATTGGAGGACTATGGTAAGATTGATAACCTTTTCATCTTTCAATCAAAATCAGATAAGAGAAGCAGTTGATTCAAAATAAAGTCATTTGCATTTCCGATTGGAAGCAACGACGTCCACATCAAAGGCAACGACACCCACATCATAGGCAACGACACTCACATCGGAGACAACGACGCCCACATCGGAGGCAACGACGCCCATATCATAGACAACGATGCCCACATCAGAGGCAACGATGCCCACATCGTAGTCTTCTCCCATTTCTTCCACCACTATCGAGGAAGATTGTTCACGTATTGCAACAAAAAATGGAGCCAGAGATTGTTATTATCATGCCCGGATATTTCAATCCAACCTACCTTGCAAAATCAGTTTCTAATTTCCAAACTTCCTATGTTGAACAAGTTTGAGCTTTCATTTTTTTTTTCAAGAAACTTGCTCGATGGTGTGTAATGGCAACAACAGCACAAGTATTATTATGTGAATGGCGGTAACAAGTGTCGAAACTAGTCGAGTGGGTCTTGTGTTATAGTAATACTAAGTTGAACAATTTTGAGCTTTAATAAAGTGGATGTAATTGAAGAGAGAGAGAGAGAGAGAGAGAGAGAAAGTGGCGTGTGTGTAATTGAGGAGATAGAGAGAAAGTTAGAGAGAGAGAGAGAGAGATGTTAATGAGGATTGAGGAGAGAGAAACGATGCCTTTCCCGTTTCCAATATTTAATTTGTACACTACGATGTACAAATTTTACATTGTGATGCTCAATTTTTACAATGAGATACCCAAATTTACAATACGATATTGCCCATTTTTTGAATTACGATGCCTAAATTTATGTGCGTCTTTCCTTTATTAAAGATGTCTTCGTCAATTATCCCCCGAAAATATATTGTAGCAGTTTAAAAAATCATCGTGGTCTTTATATTTTCTTCACAAGAACAGTCCGAATTTCACCCAAATTTGATTTGACTACCTTTTTTGGATTTGATAGGCCTACAAATTATCTACATACCACACGCGGTGGATCCTACTCACAAGTGGCTCAAGCAAGGCAACAGAAAGACCGAATGGTGGGGCAAGCAAAAGACCAAAGGTGACCCAGGCTATCTTGTGCCACCTAGGTGACCAAGACTAGAACGACTTATGGCTCGTTTGTCACGGCTCATATATAGGTTAGATTGTTGGTTTAATGACTTATATTTAATTTGATAATCGATTGTTTGTTGCTGTTGTTGTTTATTGAAAAACGACTTATAAGTATATTTGTTAAATAAGCTAAATATTATTTATTTATTACAAATTGACCATAAACCCTAAAGTTTAAATTAACTAGTCCCTGATTAAAGAAACAAGTCTCACATTTATAATAAAAACTCAATGTGGGACAATATTTTGTTAATATTTATTTACTTAATTATAACTTTAACAATAAATAAATATGTAGCTATTTTTTACACCATTAGCATGTGTAGTCTTTTACGTTTAAATTTTATTATTTTTTGTCAATTTTTAATGTGAGTTGTCAAATATGCAGAGGTTAAAAATATTTACCCGATAAAAAATGAATAAATAATTTATAATATTCCTTATCCTGCATTAAATGTTTATTTTTTTAAAAAAAATAGTGAAATTAATATTCCTATCAATTTTTATATATTTATGAGAAAATGGTAAAATTATAATAATAAAAAACTGCAACAAACGAGCACTTAATGAGCATTTGAAGGTTCACGGCTTAGAATCGAACCGTAAAGGTTCCCGGTTTGAATTCGGTTCACCATATAGTCTTCAAAAAACTAACGGTTCGAGAACCATGAATTGAAACCGGTTGGACATACCTATCGGTAAATGCTCCACCCAATTCTGAGGAGGTGTAACGAATGCTCCGACGTCCATCCCACCAGCTATAAATACCATGCATGATGAGACATCTAAGACTTTATGCACTATTCACTCTAAACGTTGTTTTTCCTCTTATGCAAGCATTTATTCCCTCTTCTCTATTATTTTCCCCGTTTAGAGAGAGAACATTAACATCCAATTTCACTGTTGCGTGGAGGGTTTGAGTTGGGACGATCTCCAGCTGCAGTCATGGTGCCTTTAATTGTTTCATTTAAGGTGAAAGCAAATTCAAACAAAATATCTCACACATTTCTCTATATCTACACCTACACGTGGAGACTTGGCACAATCACCGTATTCTAGGTGATCATGATAGAAGGAGTATGTGTCAAGAGTTGCCTAAAAATCTAGGTTTGAAAGACGAAGGTAAATAGTGAACTCTTTGTTCGGAATGGAATGAATATAAAACTTAGTTAATACCGTATATTTAAACTTTTTTTCTATTTTTTGTCTCATGTAATCCAAAAATTATACTCTTTCTAATCCAAAGTCGATCATTCCACTTATTTGAGTTTACATTTTAAAATCAAAAGTTATTCTGCTTAAGCTAGTTTTTTCTTATACTCCTTAAATTTTAAGAATAAACAATTTAAGACAATGATTTAATTTTAAGTTTAATGCAATAATTGAAACATATTAAGAAACTTAATAAATTTGTTAATGAGTGAGGATCGTCTCTATTACATGATCTCATTAAAACACCATGGAACAATTGCCCATTGTTCATAATGTTTAGGCATCGACCATGCATTTGGGATAGGAACATTTTAGTGACAATGGCAAACTGCTATACATTGTAAATTAACTTGTATTGGTTAAGAAAGCCATTGCCACCTTGGAAGAACAAAAGTGATCTGAGGAACAGAAACCCTAGATAGCTGGAACCCCTCGCTGCTCAAATTTATATTTAATGCGAACAGAGTGAGGGAAAATGGGGCTGAGTTGAGTTGCATTTCAAATTGGAGCTATCAAATCAATCGGTCGGAACCCCATTCTTGTAGAGATTGAATCGGAAATTTATGACGCTTCAGGAAATTCGTGAGATCAAAGAATGTGTTTGTGTGAATATAAATATTGTTATGTTATGTATTTTTTTTTAAATATATTTCTTCCGTTCTGAGTAAAGAGTATTCGTTTGAAAGTCAAACTTTTTACGAAAAATTTTACATCCCGAATTGCCCTTTATTAAAGCTTTTGGTTCTTCCCAGATCACAGACTAATGGCCACTCTTCTCTCTCCCATCCCCTTCGTTCTCCTTCCGAAACCCACCACAATTCGAGCTCATGCGGAGTGATAGTTCACCTCTTGTCTTCGTCGTCGATCAATCTAACTAAACCCTAGCTCACTTTTGCATTCTTTTAGCCACAAAAATTGAAGTTAATGTTGTTCGATTTGCGTTCATCCTTGTCTACTACTCTGGTTTAGGGCTCTTCGATTTTTATTCATCCTCCTTTGGATTTATGGGTAAACATTGTTCAATTTATAGGTTTTGAATGAATCCTTTTCAATTTTGAGTTGTTCAATTATGCAATTTATGTATTAGGAGTACTTTGATTCTCACATTTGAAAATTTTGAATTTGAATGACCAATTTAAGTTTTCAACCACAAGCTACAACTTTCATCTGCCTCTTTAATGCTCATAGAAACAACAGGAAGTTGCAAAATACATTCAAGGGAATTTTAGTTTTAAGTTGAATGTCCAGAAATTAGAGAGAATTTACATGCCTCTTGTACAGTGTAATTCACTCATTCTATGAAGATTGACCTTTTGTTTTCATTCTTTTTAGGTTCTCATCCATTAATGGTATTAGAGTATGTCCCCGAAAATTCTTGTGTTCTGTTTGAAATAACTATTAGGAATTTTGGTGAATTTCAGTGGAATTTTCAAGTCGCGGGCAAATATTCCAACAGTCGAAGTTAATTTCTAGACAAGAAAAATTTCGGCAACATTTTCAAGTCATTGAAAAAAAATCCAGCAATTGGAGGCAATTTTCGGTGAATAAAGATTCCGGACAAATTTTCCGATCACCAAAAAATATTCTGGTTGCCGGAGACAATTTTCAGTTTCGCCTTTTTATTTTTATATGAATAAAATTATAAAAAAGGTGATTAGTATTTTGTTAATATAGCTTTTTAGATTTAATATGAATCAAATTAAAAAGAAGGGTAGAATTGGAAATTCAAAGAATTCTATACTTAAATTTTTGAAAGAGTCTCTTATAGTGAAACATCTATAAATGGAATAATAGACTATTTACCCAGAACGGATGGAATATAAATTTATGTGCATGTTGGATCACTCATTAAACTAGAAAGAAAAATAAGGATAAAAAAAAAAACCTCTCTTAGTTCCGGGCAAAAAGTCTCCGTTTGAAAGTCAATTTATTTAAGAAAATGACATTTTAGTAGATTATTAGTAATAAAATGATACTTTTCTGGTTTAATTTTTGAAAGTTGAATGTTTAAGTAAAGCATCCTAAAATGGAATAGCGGATTCTTTACCCGAAACAAAGAAACTAAAATATAAAGTACATTTTTTTTCAAAACATGTCAAAAAGGAAATGTGAATTAATTTTAGGAAGGGAGTCCCTAAATTATTTTCCAAATTTTCCTCTTTGGTTTGTTTAAACTTTGGAAAACCATTTTACTATTTTACTCATATATATATATATATATATATATATATATATATATATATATATATATATATATATATATATATATATATATATATATATATATATATATATATATATATATATTATTGGTAATTATAATGGGGGTTTACTAATCAATATGAGATATATCTATTCTATTAATAATAATAGTAGAATATTTTTATCTAAAAAAAATTAAATTTAAATAATTATGCATTATGATTAAAATGCTGGAATATAAAACCAACATCATTTTCTAACCAATGTGGAATATATATATTATTGGTAATTATAATGGAGGTTTACTAATCAATATGAGATATATCTATTCTATTAATAATGATAATAATAGAAGATTTTTATCTAAAAACTTTTAAATTAAAATAATTTTTATTACCAATGAGGAATAAATTATTTTTATTAGTAAGATTTTACCTAAAGACTTTTAAAGCCAACATCAACTTCTAATAATTGTGAACATATATCTTCTTTTGTTAGTTTAGTAAAAGTCATTTATCTAAATACTTTTTAAACCAACATCAATTTTCAACCAATGTTTGTTACATCATTTTTTGGTAATTATAGTAAACATGCAACTTACATTGATTATAAATTAATGTTTATTTTAGAAATCATAAAAGTACTCACCTAATACTTGTTGAAAAATTAGTGTTTTTAGTGAAATAAATTGTGCAACTTAAGGCACGGATTTCTTTACGTCTAATTTGTTTGTTGGCAAATGTAATTGTGCAAATTTGTTATATTCGGTAAGAGTATCAAAATGATATACTTGTTTGTCCAAATCGAGTTTTGAATGAATAAGATATAAATGCTTAAAGTATGTTGTTAGAAATGAGTCATTAATGTAAAGTGCTCACTTAATGCCAATATAATAATATTATCCCACATTGGTTAAGAAATGATGTTGGTAGTAAAAGTTTTTCTATATAAGATTTTCATTATTATTAATAATAGAAGAGATTAATAATAAATGATTAATATCACAATATCATAATAACTATTACTCCCTCCGTCTCTGAATTATTCGTCCTAGTTGACCGACACACTATTTAAGAAAACACATTTAACTGGATTATTAATATTGGTATCTGTATGAATTTTCACTTTTACCCTTATGAATAAAAAGTGAGATGACAGTGAAAAGTCTGTGACTTCTCCATCTTCACGTCAAATCCAACACCACTTCTACACCTTCAGTCCCCTCCCTGCACCGATGGGCATATCTGTGACCGTGCCACCACTACCACCATCATGGCAATGTCAACAACCACCATCCACGGCCTCTTCCTTAAAACCCCCACTAATCCCTTATCCAAAACCCCCACCTTTATTACTACCCGCCTCACCCCATCACGCCCCCTCCTCGAATTCAAACACATGTCAATCACCTGCTCTGCAACCACTTTCCAAAATCTAGCCGCCACAACTCCCAACCTACAAATCGCGTCTTCAATTTCGTCGCGGGCCCGCTACCCTTCCCGAATCCATCCTCCATAAAGTGGAATCCGAGCTATACAACTATTCTGCGGCTCCAGCATGAGCGTCATGGAAATGTTCCATCGAGGTAAAGAATTCACTTCCATTATCCAAAAAGTCGAATCCGACCTTCGCCAGCTCCTCAACATCCTTGAAAGCTACGTCGTTTTGTTCATAAAACACCCAATAATCGAAGATAAGATGGAACCTTTAAAATTTTCGTTGGTCGATGAATGAAGGAAGAGGTTTCTGCGGGTGGCGGCGACGGAGAGGGTTTGGTTGTTGAGTGTGGGTGGTGAAGCGATCTAGAGAGATATAACAAGGAATGACTATCGGGGAGAGGGAAGACGGAAGAGAGAAGATAGAGGAAGACGATTGGGTTGGAGAAGAGAGAGAACGAGGGAGATGACCAATGAGTGACCGTTCAATTTGGGGCGAGAGACAATTTAGTTATTGTTAAGGGTGAGTCCCACCGGATAGATCACATGATACCACGTGTACTGCGTACATGTGTTTTAATAAAATTAATATTATATTAATACTAGTAATTGAGTCAAAAAATTTTAATATCAATGTCAAATCAAAGACTTGAGATTTCCGATATCACATAGGGTATCCCTCTCTGTACCACTAAGTAAATTTTGTATATGGATCATGGATCATATTAGATCTTGTCTCAAATAAACAAGTATAAAAGTATCTCCAATGTGATAAATTCTTATACATATTTTTAGTTAGGTCTCACAGTCACTTATATTTTTCTTTTTTATCCATTTAAAAATATATCTTCTTATTCCTAATCTTCTTACATATTTTCTTAGTCGGATCCCAATACCACTTCATTAACTTTAATTTTATTTTTATTTTTCTCAACAAAAAAATTTATTTAAGTTACTTTCATCACGTGTGGTGGATATGCCATATTTGAGGCTGGCGTGTACCACACCTCCCTGCCGCCTCCTTTCTTATTGGCCGGCCTTTTTCTTTTGTGTTCAGAAGGAAAACCCTCTCTCTCATATTTACATGGCAAATCACAAGAAGAATTCCCTCGATATGTTTATCTCCTTCTTAGCAAGAAGAAATCCAAGAAGAGTAATTAAATGGTTTGTACAGAGGGGATCAGATTTGCTCACTGTCTGATGGCCACATGGCAAGAAAACAGTGGTCCCTCAAGAAATACTAAAAGTTGTTACTGACAAAGTGAATCCAAATCTCTAAACTCAAAAAACTAGAAACGAGGTTAAACTTAACAGCATATTCCAACCTCCAAAAACCAGTGTGTTTGTGATCATCTCTCTCTCTCTTCGTATCTGATACTGACACCTACATGCCCTTTCAGTAACCTTTTCCCCTTCCCAAGCACGTTTCTACCACGCTCTTCCAACTGCGCGTGGGCTTCTCCAGATTTACCACCTTTTTTGTTCTCTAGTGATTTTTATCTTCAAATTCTCACTCTACCCCTTGTCCTGATTATTGAACCCATTCAGTAATGAAACTCAAGCTAAATGAACTCCAAATTCACATCAAATGAAACTTGGTTTAGCTTTCCAAATGAAGTCTTATATATACTCGTCTCTACTTCGAGGCCCAACTTATATTTATGAAATAGTTCTAATGGAGGCAGAGCTAAGTAGACAGTGACATATTTGTCGATTATCAAACACCTCCGGCCGTCGGAGATACGGTGGTGATGATCTATGGCCAAGGGTCGGAAACTGATCTCAAGCCGGAGCGAGCGCTACTTGGGGGGTTACAGCTACGGCCACAGTCACAGTCACAGTCACGAGACTTCCACCACCGACGCTCCCGAGCTCGCCGAAGATGACGTCTGGTCCTTGGTTGACGGCATGGTCAACGGGGACGATCATGTTGCAGCAACAAACGGCTCGCGCGGTGACGGGTGGAGCCCACGCTCTTCTTCCGAAAGTAGCAATGGGAGTTTGAGCACGAGGAACCGGCGGCGCGTGCCTCGAGATGACGTCCACGCTGGCGGTCTGTCACTCGCTTTTGATGATCATGGCAAAACTGCGTCTCCCAGGGTCGTGCACCAGTTCCGTGGCCCGGACAGCTTGACGACTCCACGTGGACGCCACGTCGCCTCCTCTGCACCAGTCAATGTACCTGACTGGACCAAGATCTATCGAGTCGACTCGGTTGAATCAATGCACGACTCGGATGACGGCTGCGACGATTGTGACCATGAGATGGTCCCACCACACGAGTACCTAGCACGCAGCCGGAATTCGGCGGCTAAGTCGGTTTTTGAAGGGGTTGGTAGGACGCTCAAGGGTCGAGACATGAGTCGGGTCCGAGATGCAGTGTGGAGTCAAACCGGGTTCGATGGCTAAAGCCATTAGATTACCAATAGTGGGAAAATGGTATTAAGTATTAATTAATCAATCATTAGTCCGGGTGGGTTATGGACTGAGCTCAGCTCTCAATCAAAGTTAGGTGCGCCCAAATGAAGTTAGTTGAGTTCAATTGTTTAGTAGGAGTACTGTAATTGGTTAGTATGAATTTTTTTTCTTGGGCAATGACTCGGCTGGCTGGACTCTTAACTCAGCGAGTCCACTCTGTATCGATTGAGCCCAAGCAATGCTCTCTCATGGAGTTAGTTTTGTTAAAGCTTCTTCCTATTTACCATCTGTTGTTCAAGATTGGGATTTCAGAACAAAAAAAAAAAGCAAAATGTTTATACCTCTATTCCTATACTGCTAATGTGCAAATTACTACTTAATCCTACTGCTATATTTCACGAGTAAAGGGTAATCGAGTCATTTCAGTAGAACTGTCCTATGAATTAAGACATGGTATACAGACAGAAAATGTCATTACACATGATGTCATTTACAAATTACATCACTACCAGGCATCCCCACCCCCAACCCAAAATTCTCTTGATTGTATCCCTTTATAGTCTGTAGTTACTTTTGACTTGGTTCTCTTCTTTGTATCTCTAACAGTACGTTAGTCGGTTGAGGAGTTTTTTGTAATTTTTTGTGATTTATAGTATGCAGTATGGACGTTCTTAATAAGACGTATTTACCCTATCACGTAACTGGTTTGTGTTTCTTATTTGCGTTATCAAACAAATCTTACATAACAATATTTGTACGCCGCCAAACAACAACAACGTCAAAAAAATTCTTTATGTAGAATATTCTATTTATCTTGACTCGAAAAGTTGTTATGAAATCAAAAAACATAAATTAAACGAGATATTGTCATTTTCACGAGTTCAGATTTTTTGTACCATTTGTGTGTATCACTGGTGTATTATTTTTTATCTCCACCATTGCATTCCAATCATTGCATCTTAACCAATGATTAAGATAAAAAATAATATATCAGTGGTACACACAAATAATATAGGAGATCTAGACTCTATTTTCACATCAAAAGCTCACCATATTCCATATACGACTTTGAAAAATAACCTTTATTGTTACTACATGAAAAGGTGGTAAATAACAAAATCAAACATTGTTAATCACGGAAAGTAAATATCCGAAGTGGGCAGAAGAGACCAATCAAGAAAAAATTGTTCACAACCTCCGACGGTACATTGGCAATTGAAGAGGATGATGTAATAATCAATAATAGTGGGTGTGGAGCAGGAGCATAAAGGTAAATAAGGACAAATGATTGTGGGGGCCCATTACAAGGCCCAAACCCAGATGATGGGGAAAACCTAATTTGCTTTTAATGGAAGGTGATCATGGGATGCCAGTTGCCAATTTCTGGTGTACTTGGTTTGATTTGATTCAATTTTTTATAAAAATGAGAAAATACAATACGAAATCAATAGTTCGACTTTAAAAAATTCAGAATCGTAATCAGCTCAATATGTAAGTAAATCAATACTTTAATTTGGTTTTCACTTTTTTTTTTACGGTTTACGAGCCCTTTCAGAGGTTTTTAACCTTAGAGCATGGTTACAATGAAATCAATATAACTCAAATCAAACACTAAATCAAATGCAACTCATTAAAAACTATTAAAATAATTTATTTTATATTCATTTGATTCAAAATCATAAAACTCTTTCAACAGTGACACGTAATCCAATATTTTTTCATACTCCACTATCTTTATCTCCAACAACTTTACATGCCTCACCATCTTTATCTACATTAATTTAATATCTTCTTTCAATTTATATTAACAATTAATAATAATATTGTAAAAATTATTAAATCTGAAATAATTAATTATTTATAATTATAATAATTTTTTATAATTCGAAAATATTAATTATAATAATATTAAATTTGAAATAACTACAATAATTTGATATTTTTTTTATAATATAATAATATTAAATTTGAAATATAATTTATTTATTATAATTCGAATAATATTTATATAAATATTCATTGATAAATTAAAAATAACAACCAAAATTTGAACATTAAATAGAAATACAACGATTCAAAGAGAAAATCCGACAATAGTACAACATCTATAATGCAAATTATGGAAATACAATGACAAATAAATAACCACATCCTTATTTGAAAATACAATAATAATAAAAACGATGATTATTCAAACACCAATTTACTGATTACCAAAAAGTCTCCAAATATTTTCAATCAAATCATGTAGCAGACGGCGATGTGATGCTTTATCTCAAACGGTATATCCTCGTTTAAGATATCGTTCGTGCTCTGAAATACGTTTGTTAAAATATTGTCATGCTAAACTACCATTAGTAATATCAATTTGATCGCAGTTGAAAACATTTGACAAACATGAATAAGTATCACGTTCATCTTCGATAATCATATTATGTAATATGATGCAAGTCTTCATAATATTTTCTAACGTAGATACCTCCTACATAAGTGTTGGGCATCGTATAATTGCAAATTGTGCCTGCAATACCCCAAATGCACGCTCAACATATTTCTTTGTTGCCTCTTAGTGTTCAGCGAACAACTTATGTTTTTTTTGTTTTGCAGGTGTCAAATGGACTGGATGAATATTGTCCATGGAAGATATATAGCAACCGTTAAATAGTAACCTAAGTTATACTGATAACCGTTAATAGTAAAGCCTACTGTTGGGGCTACGTCATTATAAATATCATTAAATATTGAAGATCGATCAAGGACATTTATATCATTACAAGTACCTGAAGTGTCAAAATATGCATGTCATATCCACAAATCGTAGGATGCGACTGCTTCAAGAACTACAGTCGCATTATTATCTCCTCGAGCGTGCTGACCTTGCTAAGCCACATGGCAATTCTTCCATTCCTAATATATGTAATCTATGCTGCCTATCATACCAGAAAAACCGCATGTCTCCCCAACATGAAGCAAGCGTTGCAGGTCCTCCTCTGTTGGCCTTTTCAAGTACTGGTCTCTAAAAACACTAACCACACATTCAGCGAAATTCTTCACGCATTGAAGCACGATGGTTTTTCCAATACGGACATAGGCATCACATGCATCAGTAGACATTCTGTAAGTAAACATTCTTATTGCAACATTACATTTTTGTATTGGTGATAAACCATGTTTCATACTTGCTTCAAAACGTTGTTGAAAATATGGAGTATGAGCACTAAGAGATTTAACTACACGAAGGAAGACATGCCTTAACATCCGAAATCTGCTACAAAATTGTGCGTCTGTGTATGTTGGATTCTCCGTAAAGTAGTTGAATACAAGTGTTGATAGCCTTCAGCACGATTTCTATCAGTGTAGATACGTTCACGCACTCTCTTTCTACTTGTATATTCGAAGTTAGTTCTCTAATGATTTGACGCTTGCGACGTCGGCGACCAGTGAGGTCTAACATATATTTTTCCACACTTCTTTCAATTTCACTTTGCTTTGAAAAATGTTCACTATCAGTGTTTGAATTCAAACTAGAACTAGAAGACATTATTTTTGTATGAAGTGTCTTTATAGAGATGATTAGTTCAAGTGTGCATTTTAGCTTCGATATTTATAGAACAATTCGGGAAGTGAGTGGGAAATGAAAAGTTACAATAATACATTGGGTATCCAATATAATAATGACAGAAAACCATGGCATGTGGCAGAATCAAATCAAATGCAATAATAACAGAAAACCATGGCATGTGAGAGAATAGAATCTAATGCAATAATGACAATAATCTTTCTAAAGATAACCAATAATCCACCGGGAAACGAGAAATATAATCAATAATGATAATCTACTTTCCATAGATAGAATAATGATAATCTACTTTCTTGGGATTTGTTTGAGATATCCAACCAATACAACCTACTTTTGGACAAAAAAACTTAAACATGTGGACAATAATACATACAATAATATATAGAAAAAGTGTTAATAATACATAAGAAGGCAATCTACTTTCCATATAATAGTACAAAATACAAAAGAAGACATATAATAATACAAAAAGAAGACAAACATGATAATATAAATTAATACAAATAAAGTCTACTTAAACAGTACACGATATAAGTTTATGTAATCTTCTTCCTCTTCTGCTGATTTGTTTTCATTTTTGTTCAACGCATTCCATTGTTTGAACAAACGATTCAACCTAATCTCTTCTTTCCTCTTTCTAGACTCCTCCAACTTATCTTATGCGAGAGTCATATATCGAGCAAGCTTCACATTCATCTCAATATCTAGACGGTTTGATTCTTGTATGTCTGTATTACCAGCCTCTAGATCTACAACTTTTCCCTTCTTCTTTGAAGCTTTATTTCCAGGAAGTCGAGTTGGATATGTCATTGAAGGTGTTTCAGTATTTGAGGAGTTTTGAAAACCAAAAGCTTCATTTTGAGATCTTTTTGAGCCAATGGTTGATGTATTTTTAGTTCCACCTTCACCCACTTCAACATATTTTAACCACCACTTCGGAATGTTTTGCAGGATTTTTCACGCCATTAACATAAAACGTTTACATATATCAGCCTAAAAAAATTCATGTGCCCTCTGAAATTCCATCCACTTTGTTTGGAAGCTAATGCTTTATTATAACATTAACAAAATTTTGAAACTACCCTGGACGTTTTAGAGAAATGATTCTTAAGTTGACACGTATTTCTGATAATACCTTTGCCACGATACTCGTTGTAAGTGTTAGTCACTTTCTATCAGAACTACGTTGAACTTTGGTTTGTACCAATGTAACTATTAGTACTTACATTCTCCCAAGATTTACACAATATCACAGTCTCCTACGTCTCCCACCTAGTTCTTGTAATTTTCTCACTTTGAGGAGTGGTTTCATCGGCCAAATCATCTTCAACATCAACCTCAACTTCAATGTCTTGTTTTTGTTGTGTTGAAGAAATATGTATATTCGAAGATAAGGGACTAGGCGGAATATGTTCTGATGAAGAACCTCCTGGAACACCCATAGGGAAATATGTACCCTTGGCTAAAATGTGACTTTTGTGTTGAAAAAAGAGGGAAAAATTTGAAGGAAACGAAACATTCCATGGAAAGGTTTGTTGAGTCATGAGAAATTTTGAATACTTTGGAGTTGTTCACAAATTGTGTAGGGTTTGAGTTTTGGAAATTCAGAATTCCGTTAGCCCATGGAACATTTTGTGAATCAGAAAAGGTAGGGTAATAGAATGGTTGGTTTTATGAAGTGGGTTCAGGAATTTGGTTTTGTGGAGTGAGATTTGGAATTTGACGAGAATATGGTTCATTTGGTGAAGATTCAATATTTTGAGTTTTTTTGGTTTTATGAGAAGAAATACGTGAAGCCATTGACAATAATAATATTATTTAGTAATAATATTAACAATAATAAACAATTAATTAACAATAATAATATGAAATTTAACAATAAATAATGACAATAATAAACAAATAACAATACTGACAATAATATTAATAATTTGTAATACTAAAAATTAAAATATTTAAGTAGCAATTTAGTTAATAAAAATAAATTAAAAAGGGTTAATTATATGAAATTTGGAGAGAGAAAGGAGAGAGAGAGAAATAAGAGAAATATCAAATTTTCCAACAAATTCGTTTGGTTTGATTCGGTATTTGATTCACCGTTAACCATGCACCGTTAACCATGCACTTATAATACTAACTTTAGTTTTTTCTATTAAACCAAACAAATAATAAACTATAATCCTTCATTTAAAGATAAAAAAAATGTTCAATAATAATAAAACGATTATAATACAAACACGTTTTCAAAATTAATAATAATAATAATACTCCTATATTCAACAATTAAATGAGTTTTAAAAGTAAAAAGTAACCACAAGAAAAGTGTCCTGCTTGCTATTCAAAAACAAAAAGAAAAGAAATATGGAATGTCTTGAAGCCGGCTCAAGTTAGTTTCTTTATAAAAAAGATGATGCTGTTAAGTGTTCTTGTAGGAAGAATAAGGTCCTACATTGCTGGCCTTCTGCAATACCTCAAAGGTACAAGTCGGTTGGTCTTTTATAGGCCTGACAATTGGTTGGGTTGGGTTGGAATAAGTAATAAGTTGAAACGGAGCGAAACCCATTAGAACCTAAATATCAAACATGTTGAAATGAGTTTGATTGAAACGGATCGGGTTGAAACTCGTAACGGTCTAAAGCGGGTTGACCTGTCTCAACCCAACTTTTCCCCCCAAAAAAACATAAATGCATAGCATAAAAAAGGTACGGGGCGAAATGGGCAACGATTTCGACTCACTTTACCGACCTGACCCGTTAATATTATTGGGTCAAAATAGGTTACCTGCTTCAACCCAAAAATATTAATGGATTAGGTAATTAATTGGTTGGGTTGGATAAGTTAATGGATAATGAGTTATAATTGTCAAACCTAGTTTTTTATGATGCCTCATTGGACTATTTATTTATTTATTTAAATTTATTACTCAATTTTTTTTCATAAATTTATTTCCAGCCTACACAAACATGTCAATGTTAATATTAATAAAAAAAAATTAGTGCATGAAAGTGTTTTTATTAGGTTAAAATAGTGATAATTAATCACCAAAAACTCAATATGAGCTACTTTTATGCATAATTCTACTATATTTTATATATTAAACCATCACCCTTAATTCATATCCAATTTATTAAGCTGTCGAGTTATTGAACTCAGATTACAATCGGAATAATCTAATTTTGAGATCGAAAAAGTCAATTTATATCTTAAAAAGTACTTGGAACTCAGATTGTATTGAAATTAAAATCTAATCCAGTGGTATGGTTACATGCGAAACCAGTGGCAACAAATATACAAAAAAAGAAAGAAGGGGCCCAATTGAAAATAGAGGTGGAGAGTGAATGCAAGTTGGGAACAAACAACATAATGAAGGGTAGATATCTCCTTCTGGCTTTACCTTTTCTAGGAAAGGGACACAAGTGTTTTGATTGGGTTCACCGTTCACCAAGCCATTGGTTCCAATTCTCCTTACTAATTAGTGTACCATACACTCTTGATATTTAAGAGGTCCCACATTCATTTTCATGGTCACTATCTAGGTGACATACTTCTATTTTACTTATTTATTTTATAAATAGGTTTAATATATAATTTGGTCTTGAACTTATCACTTTAAATTGATTTGATTCATCCTTTTTGATACTTCTTATTTTAGTCATCACGGAGGCCGAGGGTACTGGGAGCAATGCCAAGAATAGTGGCCAGGGTGCAGAGGGTGGTTACAACAAAAACAAGTCGCAGTATGACCGCCCAAGGGAGTTTCTTCGGGAAGGTGACCTCACTCCGCTCAACACATTGCGGGAGAATATAATGTATGAAATCCGGGATGAGCTTCCCCGGGCACCACGCATGAATCCAGAGACGGCATATTCCGGGACCGGACGAAAAGGTGTGCATATCATGACGACGACGGGCACACTACAGAGGAATGTTGGTCGTTGAAGAAGACCATTCAGAAGCTGATTAATGAGGGTCGACTGGAACGGTTCAAGCAAGATGGGAATAATAGGGGACATGCCCCCCGTAGAGATGCACCCCCGATTCGGGGTGTAATAAATGTAATTATTACAGAGTCAGCCGCGATTCAATTTTTGGCACAAGTATTTCTATTCCCAAAACAAACATGTTTTTCTTTCTCGCAAGCCAAACAACCTTCTCTTTCTCACTATATATATATATATTGCAAACACCAAAGATATATATATATATCTTTTGTGCTCGTGCCTGGCAGAAGAGGAAGGATGTGTCGATCTTGGAGGGTGTCAATATTTAAAAAAATCAATATATGTTTTAATCATGTTTCCAAAAAGTCTAAAATAACAAATTGAAAATGAAGACTTCTCGATAATCAATTAAAGCATTATGATCATTCAACAGTGGAGAAAAAATTAAAACTTTTATTTGTAATTTTATTTAAGAAAACAGATGCGGTACCTTGTTAGATTTTATTTATTTGTAATTTTTTTTAAGGAAATAGAGGCAATAGAAATAAAATTACAAATTTGAGGAGGACAATCAACTTTGCCCTTATACAATTAATAATCTTTCGTTAAAATATAAACTTTTTTTTAACACATACACCATGGGTATTATTTTTTTTAAACTTTTTTTAACTGCGTAACCTGTTTTATATTATAGATTTAGTGTGAAAGATAGACACTAAACAATTAATATTTTTTTTTTATGTTGGTATAAAAAAGTGACTATGTATTTAAATAAAAGTGTATTTTATATTATATATATATATATTATTAACAACGTAAAAAATCGGAAGAATTCCAAATTAATAATTATACATATTATTACTTATTCTATTTTTAAAAATAAAAACAGTTTATCTTTTAGAGTGGTCTTAATAACATAAAAAATTAGAAGAATTCCCATTTACAAAATATACTCTGCCTAGATCAATCCATTTCTAGGGGCCGATAAAGAGGCCTATTTGAAATAAGTATGAATCAATATAGCCAAGGAGCCTCTTCAAACATTAAAAAAAGAAGAAAAAAACGAATGAAAGAAGTCCAATCCTACAACCGAGACCACGAACAACAAATAAGCACTGAAACTCAGAATTTTGCATTCATTATGAAACAGATGAATTCATCTACTGAGCAACAACAAATTGCAAAAGAGAGAACAAAAAGCCCACCGCCAAATCTCCTTCTCCTAGCTTCTCCTCTGCCAACGCAATCGCCAAGCGAACTCAGTTCGCTCCTCCCGCCTTTCCGTCCTTCGTCTTCTCCGTTCTCCCCACCACCGTCTTCTCCGAACTCAAGTGCTCTGCCCAGCACCGTCTTCCTCCGTTCAAATCGAGCAGGTCCCGCATCTTCTCCCCCTTCTTCTCCGGGGAAATCTCCCCCCTTCTTGTTCAATTGTTGGCGTCCACCTCCCCTTCATCTACAATCCAGCCGCCTTCGACCACCTCCAATCCATCTCACCTGTCCCCTCCATCTCCGGTGAATCAACAGTTCACAGCCGGCCACAGATGAAAGGGTAGCAGATGAAAGGCTGTAGAGTGAGACGTGGGTTTGGAGGGAGAAAGTTAGGCCCCAGACAGGGGTTGATGAGACGAAAGTGGGAGGGGGGCGGGGTTGGGGAACCACTTTCACACGCAGAGAGGAAGAGAGAAAGAGATAGAGAAAGAATTTCTTACCTCAGATTATGAAAGGTTAGCAGATGAGTGACCTTGAGAGAGAAAAGGCCGGAGAGTGAGAGACGTGGGGAGACGAAAGGGGGGAGTTGGGAACCGCTCTCACACGCTTGGGGTTAAAATTTGATAAAGGCCGTCGGATCTCCGTAATTGAATGAATCTCAGCCTCTCATTAGCCTTTATCAATTGCACATGTGCAATCCAAGATGTATTGTAATATAGATATATACATATATATATACATATATATATATATATATATATATATATATATATATATATATATATATATATATATATACATACACACACACACATATAACCAATTTCTTCTATAACATGGGTGTTTTGGGGAGAGGTTTTGAACGAGAATAGTGAGAAGCATGGGAATTGAGGTCCAAATCCCAGACTTTAATATATGGAGTCTAGTAAGTAGATTATTATCTCGATTGAAAGAACATAGGATAGTTCCTTGAGTAGCATGTCCCTTCCTATACCGTTGTCTTGAGAAAATCTTCAATCAGGAAAAGGTGTCTTCATGTAGAAATTTGCATGCTTTAGATTTACTTAAACCCATTAAGGTTATATCTCATCTGTTTAACCTTAGTCATCATTAGCTTGCAACTGCTGATGCCACCATGTCAGTATTGTTTCAACATTTCTAGACTCTCTTCCTATTGAACTCTATTCACTGTTGAATCAATTGACCTTCACGCACTTATATTAAATTATTTATTGGTCACCTTTTTTAAACAAAAGAACTATTCATTTTTCTTGTCAATAAAAAACTTTCGTATATATTTTAATTACTCTTCACACATATTCAATCCTAGCTAACCACTCTCTTTATTATTTCATGCTAGGAAATACTCTTTGTCTCTCACTTTGCAAGATTTTTGAGCATTCAATGAAAGATCTTCATCATCATTTATTCAAAAAATTCAAGATCGAGCTTTGCGCTCTCAAACAGCTATATTCTTGAAGATCTCTATAAAACGTTTAGAACAAGGGTTGAAGATACCTTCGTAGAATTACGTGCTCTAAATTCAAATATCTCAAATCCTCAAAGCACATTGATAGAGACAAATTAAGTTGTTGAAGCCTTCATTCAAACTCAGAACTTCAAATCTTTCTTTGAAAAATTTCCTCTCTCAAACATCAACTAGATAGTCTTACTCATATTAATCTTTCCTAGTTCTTGTTTAAACAGTCATTGTCTCGATTGTTCCTTCATTCTTTCAAGTCTTTAAGGAACCTTTGATTGTTGCACGAGTTTGATTATTTATTAATCATACTCCTCAAACACTGATTTTTGTTGTACACCGATCTGTTAGTGATCAATTAGAATTATATAATCTTAAGTGCACTTCAAAATCCAAGTTTGACCAACTTGGTAGTGGATGTAGCAATTTTTATTGTGAACCACTCAAAATACTATGTCTCTGTCTTTCTGTCGTTTTTACTATCCACACACTTAAACAACTGCTATCTACTTAAGTGTTTAACAGTTGCATTCTTAAAGTACTTTACTTAGTTGTTAATATATATTGTCTTTCAATTCAATCTCTATACTTTGGTGATCAAAAGAAAACCAAATCAAACTATTTTACGTTCAGCAGCTGTTACCTGCTGATTTTACATCAGCTGCTAAAAACTTGTCTTTTACGCTACAACTATTAAAGGTTTTCAAAACAACCCCTAAAGTTTTTTAAAAGGTTATTCACCCCCCACTAGCCTTATTTTGTTTCCAACTGGACTTACAATTGGTATCAAATTGTAACTTTTTGAAAAATCTATTTTTTCCAAGTCTAACAACTTGAAAGATCATCATGGCAACCATAAAAGCTTTTCAATCAAACAATGTCACTCAAGTACCTATTTTTATGAAGATCACTTTGATATATGGAAATAGAAGATTACAAGATATATGAACAATATAGATAAAAGATTGATGGAATGTATTTAAAATGGCCGTATACTACCCATGAAAGTAAAGACTAATGGGTAAATCTTCTTCTGCAAATGATGATACTATAAATCCACTTGTTGCTACAGAAGAAGAATATACACTTAAACCTCATGTGTTAGATGCCAAGGCCATACACATTTTATCAAGTGTTGTTCCAGATGAAAACTACTAGTAAATATATGACTGCAAAACAATCAAAGATATATGGGAAGCTCTTGTTAAATATATTGAAGGAGATCAAAATACTAAGGACAACAAGCTATATGACTGCATATAGGAGTTTGATGCATTCAACAAATATCCAAAAGAATCACTTAAGAATGCTTATGACAGGTTTCTTGAGGTAAGTAATATATACTTTTCTCTTGATAAAGTCTATAGTATGAAAGATTTAAATATGAGATTTCTTAATAGCTTAGGAAGTATATGACATGTCAAGGTAACTTCCATAAAGGAAGTAAAAGACTTGAACAAAACTCATATACGTAGTCTTGTTGTCAATCTCAAAATTTATGAGAAGAAATTGTTAAAACACAAGAAATTAGGAAAAGTTTTAAAGGCATCTCTTTACATGCTCAAAATGAAATTCCAGAAGCCTCCACATCTCAGTCAGATGATGACTTTGATGAGAATGAGTTTGCTGCATTTTCCAAACACTTTAGAAAGTTTAAATCTTTCAAAAGAAATTTTCAAAAACCTTATTCCAACTTTTAGAAATATTCCTCAAACTTCCAAAGACCTTCTTCTTCAAACTATCAAAAGCCTTACTTCAAATCCAATGAAGATAAGAATGGGAATGAAAAACTCTTATGCTTCAATTGTAGAAAACCTAGACATTATGCTTCAAACTGCCCAACTACCAGAAATGAGTATTACAAGAGAGCTTCTAAAAGCTTTGAAAAAAAAGGGGTTAAGTGCTGAAGATAAAAAATTAGCAACTTGGATTGAAATAGATTCAGAGGATGAATCTGCTGATTTTGTACAAGAAACAAATCTTTGTCTTGTTGCAGAATCAGTTATATATGATTCAGAAAATATGCATTTAAATTCTTTTATTGATTCTGATGATGAGCCTTTAAGCTCTCCTATTACTAATCATAGACTGTCCAAGGTCATCCAACCTGAATAGTTTGTGATTAAGAAAATAGGAAATAATTTTTATAGACAAAACATTAATAGTCAACCTGACCTGAAAGTAAAGTCAACTTCTCCAAGGACTGCTGAAACAGTAAAAGTCAATTTGTCAAAACAACGGGAGGAGAAAACTTAAAACAAAAAGGCTGATGATCTCTTGGATCAAATGCAAAAGATGTATTCTAAGTTTGAAACTCTTCAAAGAATACACATATCTTTGTCTACTTATTTTAAAAGAGTGTCTGATGAGACACTGAGCTACAAAAGATCAATGAGTTATATAAAGTTTAGCAGAATGAATTGCTGCAACTTAAAAGCATAAATGAACAGTATGAAACTCAAGCTAAAGTTGCAGCATCTCAAATAGCTGACCTTGTAGATAGGAATCAACGACTGACAAATGTTGTTGATACCTAATCAAAGTCAAAAGATGTTGTTCAAACCATCATTAATCAATAGAAAGATCATGGAGATCAACATGGTCTTGGATTTTCAAAAGCTGATGAAAACTGTGAGATCAGACAGTCAAAAGGTGATCCAATGGTTCTGCTTAAAAAGGATAAACGACCAACTTATAGTAAAGTTTATTATGATTATCCTAAGAATCAGCTCAAAAGGTCCTTTAACAATAAGGAAAAGCTGAACAATGACAACTCTTAGCCTTCTGCTCAAACCCCTCAAGTTGTGTTAGCTAGTAAAACAACTGATGCACATCCACCTACTGTCAAACATCAGTCAGCTGGAATAAGAGGGGGGATCAGAAGAAAGGATGTTAACAAGTTCAAGAATATCAAGTTTGTTGCTGCTAAGACCTTTAAGCAAACTCAAGCTGAATAAGCAAAATCACCCACAATGACTAACCTACCTGTTTTTCACAAATACATAATTTGTTCTACTTTGGTCATCAGCCTTATGAATGCTTATTTAGATTTAATCATGCCGATAAAGCCAAGCTACCTAAACTAAGGTAGGTATGGCTACCTAAGAGAGCTAACCCCCTGGACCCAAGTTTATAAAGAGTATCATGTTTTATTCATATTTCAGATATGCTTCATGACAAATGATAAATCAATTGATGTGTGGATAATAGATAGTGGATGCTCCAGACATATGACATGTTCAACTGAATTACTTACTGATATCATACAAGCTAAAGGACCTGATATCATATTTAGGGACAATTCAAATGGTAAAACCATAAGTTATGGATCCATTGTAAGAGGATCCATAAAAATTGATAATGTATGTTTGGCACAAGGTTTGAAACACAACCTGCTGAGCGTATCACCGTTCTGTGATAAAGGAATGAGTTGTTTGTGAGAACCCCGTTTCACACCCGCCTCGCTACTGAAAAAGCGAGTGACGTCAAAACTTTGAGCGAGTGGAATACGCTCGGCCTCGTTGTGGACTCAAAAATGTGTTTACAGAGTCACCACCTCTATTTTACGAATAAACAAAGAAAAACAAAAAAATACCAGAAAATAAGGGTTCGGAGGCTTATTTACGAGTTAGGAAGGGGTTAGGCACCCAACTCACCCTTTCGGTCTCAAAATGGGTTTTTGGCTAAGAATGTTCTTTATATATATATATATATATATATATATATATATATATATATATATATATATATATATATGCGATATGAAAAATAAAGGAAAGCTTGTAACGTCTACATTTTAAAGTTGTATTGAAACTATAAAGAATTTTGACTATAATAACGACTTATTTTATAGCTATTTAAAGGAAAAATAATACCATCATAACGATTTATTTATGATATATATGTATAAATAAAAATGACAGGAATGAAAATAGTAACTTTGGTACCTACCTCTTGAAACGGGAGTGTGCTCACTCTGTTTTCTTCGGGAGAGAAAGTATTTTTGTTGTTGTTTGTTGAAATTTGTGCAGTGTAACTGCTTATATTTGTTGTTTTTCACGTCAGAATTTGGGCGGCGTAACTGTTGTATTTGTTGCTTTTTTACCTCTGGATTAGAGCGACGTAACTGTTTGTTTTTGTTGAAAATGTTGTTTGTCGTGTCTGAATTTTGGCGGCGTAACGATATGTCAAGTTGATTGATTGGCTCGCCCTGACGGAGGCTCAGATAAAGGATTGTGGGGAAAGAAACAAAGGTTGGCTTGCTAGGAACTTTTAAGGGGAGAGAGAGAGTAACTGGGCAGCGTAACAAAGAGTGAGAGAGAGAGAGTAACTGGGCAGAGCAACGACTGGGGGAAATTATCTATCTTAATGAAGGAGGGCAAGCCCTTCATTTATAGGCAGGGAAGAGGTAGACTTAGGCACGAACGAATAGAGGGCTGGCTGTGGAGGTTTATACAGGCTACCTCCGCTGATGACAAATTGTGATGCCCTTCTTCGTAGAGCGACCTTTCCTTTTTTGTCTAAGTTTGCTGGATAATCTCCTTTCTTGAGTAGATTCCAAATGTCTAAGTACCAGGGCTTATTGTCTTGGTCGAGAGCTGTATCAATTGTGAAGCAGTAGGTATGAGTTATTTTCTTCTTGACTGCAAATAGTTGGATGTTGATCCCTACTGTAACTTTGACCAACGAGGCTAATGTCACTAAGGCATCAACAAATTGATTTCTATCCCGCGGAAAATAATGGAACGAGATATCATCAAAATTTTTTTTTTTAAAGTTGTCAAACGACCATGATATAGTTGTAGCCGAGGACCTTAGGTTTTGTATTTCCCCTCGATTTATCTTATAGCCAGGGATTAATCACCAAAGGCTTTTAATTCCTTTGCTCCTCTTTGAAGAGCTTCTTCTAAACCGACGATGCAAGCTTCATACTCTGTAGTGTTGTTTGAACATTCAAATTCCAATCTTACGGCTAAAAGAGTGTAAGAATCTGCTGGATCAATTAGCAGTATTCCTATGCCGAAACCTCGCTTATTGGCAGTCCCATCAAAGAACATTTTCCATTTGGTGTCATGATCTGTGATTTCAAGGACACCATCATCTGGGAAACTTGGTTCCTCGGTGTCTTCTGCTTCTAATGGTGAATCAACTAGATGGTCTGTGATCACACTTTGATAGATTTACGTGTGACATACATAATGTTAAACTCATTGAGTAAAAAGGACCACTTAGCCAACCGATTAGAGAGCGATGGATTTCCGACGATATATTTCATTGGGTCTATTCTGGAGATTACTTTGATGGGCCGAGCTTGCAGGTAGGTCTTAAGTCTCTGCGTTGCCCATACTAGAACAATACAGCTTTATTCTAAGGCTGAGTAATTGAGCTCACTGCCTTGTAACTTTTTGCTTATTAAGTAAATAGCGCTTTCGGTGTTGGAATCTTCCTTTTCTTGTGTAAGCATAGCCCCGACTGCAATATCTGTGACAGTAAGGTATAACAAGAGGGGCTTGTGAATATGAGGAGAAGCTAGCACTGGTAGGCTAACAAGGTATTCTTTGACCTTTTCAAAGGTGAGTTGACATTCTTCATCATATACCCGGTTAGTGTCTTTTTCCAATAGTTTGAACAGTGGCTCACACATGGATGTCAACTGTCTGATGAAGTGACTGATATATTGTATTCAGCCTAGGAAACCCTTGACTTCTGTTGGAGGCCTTGGCTGTGGCATGTCTATGATAGCTTTTACTTTTTCAGTCTCTATTTCAATTCCCTGCTCGGTTACCATAAACCCCAAGACTTTGCCTTTGGTGACCCCAAATGTGTATTTTGTTGGGTTGAGATTCATCTGGTGTTTCTGTAACCTTTCGAAGAATTTTCAAAGGTCTTTGACATGGATGCCATTTATGTCGTTAAGATTGTGGGTCCCAATGAACACAGTAATAAGCTAGAAGGGGGGGGGTTGAATAGCTTATTAACACTTTAAAACTTTTAAGTAAGTTCCTTGAAAGTTACTTGCAATATATGAAAAGAATCAAGTAGCGGAAGACCTTCAAGAAAATTGTTCCAGGTCTGCCGATAAGGACTACCGGTAGACCTTTTACAGATTACTTAAGTTCTGCTGAAATGGATAATATAAACAATGAAACTAAGCGGTTCAAATAAATAGGCAAGAGGAAATAACACAAGTATTTTGGGATGGTTCACACTATAATGAGTGCTACGTCCACCACCAAGGCAGTCAACCTTGGATTTAAATTGTACACTATGTTTTCCACTTAGATCAATTACAAAGAATATCCCTAATGGATCGTGTAAAAAATATTGACTTGTGTTTGGGTCTAGGGAATTAAATATCTGTAAAAACAAGATATTTAATTAGATGCGTATATAGTTAATGGAAGTTAACAACAAGAAGAATAAAGCAATAAGTGTTGAAGAGCAGCTTCTTGTTGTTGACGAGGACTTCTAGATCTGTTAAGGATCTATTGAATGCACTGAACTGAAAGACTTGGAGTTGTGTAGATTCAGAGCAATTCTTTAAGTGTTCGATTGATTCTGCAGCTTGTCTCTATGTTCCAGATCTTCAATGGCGTATTTATAGCAGTGCATCTCAAAAGAATCCGTTGGAGGGACGAAGACTTCAACAACTCTATTCATAAATGCATTAAATGCATGGGGTCGATCAAGGATTTTCGTCTTCACGTATATCTAGAGCAGATAATCATTTACGAGATCTTCAAAAGGTGGGCGATTTGATGTCGATCGAGAGATGTAGCGAAAGTAGGGGGCTTTCAGCTCAGACGAAAAGTATTCTCGCTGAAAGTTGTTTTCGGCTGCTTGACATGTCAGGGAATGACTTGGATTAATTCAAATAATATATGGAAATAAGTTTGAATTAATCCAGCTAGCTTTCTGTTGGAGAGGACACGTAGAAGCAGATCAGCTGGACACGAGGTCTACCGATCTTAGGCTTTGAGCAGGTCTTCCGGTGAAGCTGAGAAGGGTCTTCATTGTTCTGAAAAAGTCCTACAAAAACTATACAAGGCAAAGTTCTATACACAGTTGCCACACTAATCGATACGCCCCGATTAGCCATCAAGTATAAAACTAATGTAATGTATCGACGATATAAATTTAACATAAAAATCAACAATCTCCTCCTATTTATATCTGGTCATCATTACTACAAATGAGGGTTTGGAAACAAACTATTTAATAGATAATAGCATGTCTGAGAATTTTTATATATTAAGTAGTCGGTAGACATGCCTCTATTGAACAGAATAACACCTCAAATGCAAGGGACTAATCTAAGTGCATACAAGAATAAGAGAGTCAAAGAACAAAGACACAGATTAGCGGCGGTTTAATAGCTTAAATAAATTTAAACTGAATGTTTAAATTCTAATTTAGATAAACAATAAAGCAGTAAGAATTTAAACACCATAATTTTTGAAAAAGCAAGTAATCATTTGTATTTATAAACAAGATGTTTACATTCAACAGAGTTTTCAAAAATAAGATAAATACAAAGGAAAGGGAAGAAAAGATACAAAAGCTACCAAGGTCTTTTCCCTTTGCCTTTGTCTGCAGCCTCCTTTTCTCTTCTTTCTCGCTCTAGCTCTTCCAATCTTCGTTGATATTCGTCATCTGCATCAGTCGGAGGTCTGGTGGAACGAGAACGGTAGTCCAGTCCGATTCTTCACGAAGGCATTCTCTTCCATCGGCATTACGTTGATAGATCTCATTTGCTTCTCCTCGTGATGGCGGATCACGATCTCGGTTGGCATTCATAATATCATGAAGCGAGTTGCGGCGAGGTTGTTGAGTTCCATAATAGAGTACGATCGTGGTGAGATGGAGAGTGATGGCGTGGAATAACTCGTAGAAAATGGAGCCTATGATACGGCAGCCTACCTTCATACGGCAACCTTCGTTGAGCTTGAGCCGATGTTGATCTTGACATCGGTGAAGTCGTGTCGTGCCCAAAAGCGAGTCCGCACATCCTCTTGAAATTGTCGAAGAGTAGTGGCGGCCCGGTCGTTGGCCTTGGCAATGGCTACTTCGGTAGCGGTAGATATGCTTGTGAGCTCGCCTAGTCCGGTAGATGGCATCTAGCCGGGACAAAACTTCAAAGATTGGTGATGGGAAGTAGATGCTTGGCCAATGTGAATGGTGTCGGCAGAGGCAGTAGTCCTGGGCAGCCCGATGGTGTTGGAGATGGGGATTTGGAGGCGTAAGAGGATGAGTCTTGGGTTGGTATGGTTTTGGTGGAAGAGGATAGGGTTATAGGGAGGGTGGAGGAGGGTTGGTGGGGAATCGGTTCCATATCAGTGTCAGAATTTTTACTGATATGGGAGGATTGGGGAATGGGTTCGGTAGAGAACCAGAAAGAAGGGGCAGGGTAGAAGAGGGATTTTGGTTTTTGAAGGGAAGGTTGAGGAGGTTGAGAAGGTTGAGGAGGTTGATGATAAGGGGTGAAGAGATTCACATCGAAGAAAGTTCGAAGAGAAACTTGGCGGCCAGGTCTAAAGGCTATGGTGTGGTTGAAGAAGTTGGTTGGGTTTGGGGTGGTGAGGAAGGTGTGGATGGGTCGGGTGAGTAGTTAAAGGGATAGGGAGGAGGAGGAGTTGGGGTTGGCCGGCTCCTCCCGATTTTGAGGCTCCTCCCGAGGGATAGACTCCTCAGGAGGTGATGAATTCCTCCGAGTAGATGACTCAGAGGAATAGATGAAAGGTTGATAGGTATAGATGAAGGGTTGACTGTAAGGTTTGGGCGTCGGTAGTTGGTGGGCTTCGTAGAAGGTATAGTTGAAGGGTTGATGAGTGTTGGGCGTCGGTATAGTAGTGGTTGGTCGCAGTAGGGTTCGGGAACCGGTAGCTCTCCTTTTCTTCCTCGGTGAATAGGAGACTGCTTCATCGTTAGAGGTTGGAGGGCTGGGTCGGTCTTCAAAGGTTTTACGAAGTCTCCTTCGCTTTGGTTTGGGAGTGGATTCGGGAGTTGGTGAAGGTGGTTGGTGGATTGGGTAGGTGGGCCGAGAGGATGGCTTGGCTTGGGTAGATGGAGGAGAGGAATGGCTAGATTGGCCTGGTGCCTTCTTCTTCCTCGGCCTTCCTTCATCTCCTTTCGATCCATTTGGCCTGCTCCTCTTCGCTGGAGGTGCCACTTCCGGCCTTGTCTTCTTGGCTTTGCCTCGTCGCTATTCTCGACCTTAGCAGCTACGCCTCATCGCCTGTGCCTTTGGCCTTTAGATGGAGGTCCGTGGCCACTTGATCGTCAAATTTAGCGAGCAGGCCTTTTGAAGGTCACCTTGCCGCTACATGCTTCCATATTGAAGCGGGTGACCAAGATAGGTGCTTGGCCACTTTTTCAAGAGAGACCGGCGGTAGACCTTTCTCGCATCCGGCGCTTGTTCTCGTATTCGGTGTATTTAAAAACGAGGCGTGCTTCTCCTTGGCCACTTCAGATACAACTCATCTTCTTTCAAAGAAGAGTTGATGTTAGCATCATCCCCGAAAAGGGCATTGATCTGACCGCAAGGGCGTTGCAAGTGGGGTTGCTCTTAGCTTTCTCCACCCACCGCTTTAGCTCGTCGAAAATGATGAGCCCCGGTTGAGGCGTAGTCGTAGAATACAAAGATCGGGTCGTTGATCGTTGGCCGATAAACATGTCATGTGCTCCACTCTTGAATAGGAGCCCCTTGTCTAAAAGGTGGGTGGTGCGATAGGCGTCAGAGGAACAAATTTCGAAGCATCTTCCTTGTGGCTCCCTGAGAGAGTGTTCGCTCCCCTCATGGCTTCCAGGCATGTAAAGCCTCGGCCATGGTTCTTTGAAAAGCTCCTCAAGTAATGCACGCCGATGATGGTGGAAATAGATTTAGCGGTGATGGGGAGATGGGACGGCCTAGATGGGGCGGCCTCGAATCCACCCACGAAGCGATGCGGTTCATGAGCTCCATTCGTTGATAAAATTCTTACGCCAGGGAAGATCTTGTAGTTTTGTCGTTGAGGCGTAAGAGGGGCGAGAATCCCGAGGCGTCCATATCCTCGCAAGCTTTGGCCGGCGGCTATAGAGTTGATTGACCGAAGGTCAATGCACATGCCGGAATGTATAGCCGGGTCCAAAGCGACAATAATGTCATGAGCGGCGGGATAGATGGGATATCTGGAAGGTTGATATTTGAACTTGGAGGAATGACATTTTCGTGGTCAAAAGCCTTCCAGCATCGCGCTTTGATTTTGAAGTTCTTGCACGAAAGAAAAAGCAAAATAAAATTAGGGCTTTTCATCTAGACATCTAAACAAGTAGGAATTTCAAAGTTTTCCAAAATAAATTGAAATTTTCGAAGCAAAAACTTGAAACCCTAGAATGTTTAGAGAAACCACACTCGAGAAATGCATAACAGAAGTTTTCATAAGAATGAACAATGAATAAACAAAAGCATTTGTTAGTATTCAAGTTTGTAAGAAAACAATGGCGAATCTTGTATCCTTTAAACTTCGAAATGACCGTTTGAATTCCAAAAGGATTTTAGGTTTTTAAGAATGAAATCGAGAGCAATTTATAGAAAATTACGAGTAGAGTAGAGAGAAGCGTACCATTGTTGAAGATGAGAAGAAGAAACAAGAAGAAGAACTTGAATTTGCAGAAAGTAGTTACTCAGAGAGAGAGAGAGAGAGAGAGAGAGAAAAGTTTCTGTTCAAAGGGTTTCGTAAAGTTTGGAAATGACGGTTCGAGGACTATTTAAAGGCGAGAAAATATCAGTTTTGAAAGCGGGAACTTAAGATATTTTCTTAAGTACCAAATTTGTCCTTGACCCCTTTTATTGCTTTAGAAACCTCTTTAGCAAAATAGACTAAGTAAGAGTACTAACCTTTAGGTCTTCTTAGGTAAAGGAGAACTTCGTCTTCAGATTAGACTAATCTTGGGTCTACCTATGAAAGAAACATTAACAAAATTTTAAAATTAAGCGGTAGGATCAATCATACCAAGATTTCTCCTTAAATAAGCAAACTGGTGGCATCCGGTGGTTTTGTGAGAATGTACGCCAATTGATGCTCGGTTGGAACATATTCGAGGCCGATGTTACCTTTTCCACATGATCTTTGAGAAAATGATAACGAATATCAATGTGCTTTGTCTTTGAATGCATCATGGATTTTTGGAGGCGAGATAGCGATGTGTTGTCACACATGATTAGGCGTTTCGGTTTCGATCTTGATGTTGTAGTCCACTAGTTGTTGCTTCATCCATAGTAGTTGAGAACAACGGTTGCTTGCAACAATATATTCTCGCTTACGTGGTTGAGTTTGCCAGCGATCCTTGTTTCTTGCAAAGACCGTGAGGCAGTGCGTTTCGAAATTGACAAGTAGCAGTTGCTATTACGCTCACTTTGCATGTCTGGTCACGGTATCAACTAGATTGAAGTTGTTGGATTTTGAATACCGGATGCCTAGATTTGTTGTTTTTGAAACATATCGATGATACGTTTGGCGGCAAGCAAATGTGACTCCTTTGGATGCTGAGAAATCTAGCCAAACACAAGCGGCAAACATAATGTCGGGTCTACTAGCGATGGGTAAAGAAGTGAACCTATGATTCCTCGATACTTGGTCATGTTCTCTTGCTTTCCCTTTTCATCTTTGTCAAGATGGCGGTCGGTGAACATTGGAGTTTCAAATCCTTTGGGTGAATCAAGACCAAACTTCTTGATTAGTTCCTTTGCATATTTGGTTTGGTGATGAAGATTCCATCGAAATCTGTTGTATCTGCAGTCCTAGAAAATAGGTAAGTTCACCCATCATGCTCATCTCGAACTTGCTTTGCATCGGCTTCTCGAATCTTTTGCGCGGGCTTTGGTTAGTTGATCCAAAGATGATGTAGATCCCGCATAGATTTGTACAGGAAGAGAATGGCCTTTGTGCTTGAGGATGAATAAAGTAGTGTCGATTCTTCCTCTCCGAATCCTTGTTCAATTAAGAACTTGGATAGAGTTTCATACCAAGCTCTAGGAGGAGCTTGCTTCGGTAGGAGAGCTTTCTTGAGTCGGTAGGCGTGGTCGGTTTATGCGAGATGACAAATCTGGAGGTTGTTCCAATATACAGGTTTTGAAGATCACCATTGAGAAAGGCACTCTTAACATCCATCGATACACTTTGAAGTCCATGAGCGAGGCATAAGCTAGAAAGATTAGATTGCTTCTAGTCTAGCAACGAGGAGCAAGCGTTTCATCAAAGTCGATTCCTTCTTCTGTCGGTAGCCACGGCGACCAATCTAGCTTTGTTTACGGTGACATTTCCATCTTCATCTCTTTATTTAGAATACCCACTGGTGCCGATGGTGGATGATCGGTCGGTCTTTGAACTAAGCTCCACACCCATCTTTCAAGCTGGTTCGACTCTTCTTGCATAGCTTCAATCCGTTATGATCTTCGATAGCTTCATCAATCTTCTTTGGTTGGAGTTCGATACAAATGCGTAAGCAAACAAAGTTTCTTCTCGAACCTTATTTCTCAAATACGAACTCTGAGTTGAGATCACCAATATTTGAAATGGGATGATCTCTTGCTTCAATAATAGTTGGAGGAAGATCACCGGTGGATTCTTCCCTTAAAATTACAGGTTGGTTGAGAAGGAGATTCACCAAAATCAGTTCGAGAAAGAAATAGAGTCTTCAAAACTTTCATTTTACGGTGAACAAGAAGGATGAAGATACGTAAAAGGTGCTTGGGGTAAAAGCAGAAGAGAGATGGGTTCGGGGTCAACGAATGAGTTGTTATCGGTATCGGTAGAGGTCTCTCTGGGTGAAGGGTTACCGGTATTGGTGGGTACCCGATTGCCGTTTTCGATAAGGATTGGAAGTAGATCTTTGTATTTGTACATCTCATCATTGCTCGAGAATCATTAGCAACGTTCGGAGCCATTCTAGGCTCTAACAAGTCATATTCATCAAAAGAAACATGCACAGATTCTAAGATTTTTAAGTTAGATTTCTTGAAAATGCGAAATGCTTTTGAATGTTTGGAATACCAGAAAAATTCCTTCGTCGATTTTTGCATCAAATTTTCCTCTATACTCTTTTCCATTATAAGAATAAAACATTTACAGCCGAAGATTTTAAGAAATCCAATGTTTGGGGATCTTCCTCTCCATATTTCATATGGAGTTTTATTATGAAAACTTGTTTACGAGGATCTATTACGGGTAAACAGCGTGTGATTTAGCCCGAGAAATACTTGGAAGTTTAACACGCGGCATTGTTCTAGCCGCTTCGGTGTTACGTTCTTAGTTCGGCTACACCATTTTGTTGAGAATGCCGTGGCGGAAAGTTGTGGCCGATCCCATGGTCATCCATTACTTTTCTACATTGTTTTCTTGAATTCGGTGGATTTAATGCGATCTTATGTCAAAATGTCTTCAAGCTTTGAGTTTGAAGTCTTCTAAAAAGTCTGGTGACTAGATCATACGTTTCATCTTTAGATGTCATAGTTTTCAATCAAGTGAATCTAGAGTAGTCATCAACTACTACAAGTGTGTACTTGTCTCGGAAATCTTGGTTTGTTGTGATAGGTCCAAAGAGATCCATATGCGAGGAAGTTGAAGAGATACGTTTGTTGATAATCTGGACTTTCTTTTGAAGGAAGACTTGGAAAGTTTTCCTAGTTGACAAGCTTTACAACTTCGTCATGATCGGCGGATACCGTAGGTAGACCTTTGACAAGCCCATTTTTGGAGAGCTTGGAGAGTGCTTGAAGTTGAGGTGGTGAGGCAGCTTGTGCCATAGCCATTATTGTCACGAACATTGTTGGCTACTAGACACGGTTTGAGAATCTCCACTAGAAGATTTAAGTCCACGACATAGGCGTTTCCTTGTCTATTGCCGGTCGGTATGTGGAGCATGATTCACGGTCTTTGATGAGGCTTGGTTTGAATTGAATTGGCATAGAAGTCCTTTGTCGCAGAGGTGATATGCTCGGAAGATTGTGCTTTAAACCACTTACTAGAGAAACTTTGTTGATGGAGAGACTTCCTCTAGTAATTGAGCCATATCCAATTGTCTTTCCTCTTGCATTGTCTCGAAAATAACCGTGGGTCCTTTTTGCTTCAACTATATCTGTAAGAAGACTTCTGTTCCCAGTCATGTGCCTTGAACAGCCACTGTCTAGGTACCC